>KK502914.1:132496-521446 GCA_000688735.1 Glossina austeni | reverse complement strand
TATCAGACTGAACGAAATCAGTCAACGTTGTTTCTTAGCGAAACCCATTCATTGTTACGGTCCAACCATCAGTTCAAGATCGAAGAATCAATTTGGAACATCCCATGCATGTTTGGATGTCTGGAACTTTGTTCTTTTTTCACTTTTTCTATTCTCTTGATGAGGAGTCTCTAAGGCGTTTTAACCAACTTCCCTATACTCGTTTGCACTTTATATACCATTTGGGTGTGGTCAACGTAGGAAATAAAAGAATGTAGCTTCCGCAGTGGTTTTCATTTCCGTCCCCTGAGCAAACCCGACATGTTCTTCACTAAAATTAATTACGTCCACGTAGCTTGAAAAATCCAGCTAAAAACCGGAAGTCTGAAACCTAACGTAGGTGTTCCTCATCTAGTATCAGAAATCAAAATCAAAATAACGGGATTGGAGATTAAAAAAAGGATAGTTTCTGAATCTTTACAAAAAAAAAAAAAAACAATAGTTAAATGAAATTCTTCTTAAAGTACTCCTTCTCTAAAAGTACTTCATTTAGGTGTTGATGAAACAAGCATCGATTTTTGTGTATTTTTCCTTAGAACCGCATCATAAAGGATTTCGATTTTTACCTTGGCTTAGTGGTAAGATCTTCAATAATTCTTCATATTTGAGTTAAAAACACACCACAAATAAAACAAAGAGATACGCTTGAGATGCCCCACGATTCCCTAAAGTATCTCAATATTATCGCATATTACACTTATAGATCTCTTTGTCGATGAAACGTTATGAAATGTGTGAAACCGTTCAAACTTTTTTTAAATGTTCTCAATTCGAAAACGAGCAACTGTAAGTATCTCAAAATTGATGCCAATGGCAGTGCAAGTTTTGAAGCGTTCTATCATAAAAAAATCATCTATCTATCATAAAAATTAATACTTCTCAGTTAAGACTGTCTTAAAAAGTGAGGCTGCTATGTCAACGAAGGGAGAACATCCCCTGAGTGATTTTCCATTGTTAAAAAAAAAAAAAGAATATATAGGTTTACTGATCGGAAATATTCTAGGTATTCTTCTTTTCTTTCCTCTCCTTTGCTTCCTTTCCTTTTAAAGATACGCTAAAAAATTCCAACGAATTGATGAAAATTGTGTAAATGATTTTTAAAAATCGCACTACAAGCAAACCGCATTTGCAGTTTTTAGTCCCACCGCTATGCCCTGCAATTGTATTGGAAAAATCAAATGTTTCCACCAATTAGAAATTTTGCCACGACCATAATTTTATTTTTATGTCATTCATGACTATTTAAGGTGTGATGTAAGTCGATGATAAAAAAATAAATATTGACATTTTGAAAAATTTACAATGGGCCCTTTACCCCATAAAAGATTCATATAACTTCCTAAAAGGAGAGCTTCGGTCCCGTGAGCAGACTTTTTTATAATTATATTCAAGGTTTTTCTATTGAATTATTGTAAAATTTGGTAGATGGAAATCAAGCATTTCCGTAAAAAAATTATACAATCCACGAGGATCTACAAAAACAGGGCTATCCATTTTGTAGTTCCCAAAGTAAACGTAAATAACTCCTTGACATTTGTGTTTGTTACTATATTGTTTGGACCTTGCCATTGCATTTCCTTACAGGACTGGGGATCACTTTGACGTAATTTTTGTTAAACTGTCTGCACATAGGTGGCAATCGGTCGGCCATAACTTGGCGAATATTGATTTTCGAAGCGTTGAGACGTTAAAAATTGTTCACAAAAGCTCAATCCCTTAACTCTAAATAAAGAAAGGTCCGGCAGTCAGAAGTCGCACGATTTTGGCGGCATCACCAAAACGTGACATTATACGCCCGGAAAATTTTTCGTGCAGCAATGGCGACACAGGGCGTATTGTAAAGGTTCTGCCAGCATCTTGTTAAAACCGCATATCTTCAACAACCACATCTTCAATTTCACGCAAAAAAAAATTGGTGGTCATGTATCTGTAGCGATCAGATTTGACGGTTGTTTCCAAAAATATGCGGTACTACCACACCTTCAAACCAAATGCCACACCGTGTCGTAGGGAATGCAACGGTTCTTCGACAGTTGCTTGTGGCTTTTCAATGCTCCAATTGCGAGAAATAAGCCTCGTTGCTGAAGAAAATTCGAAAATTCTTACCCACTACCCAATCAGCATTTTTGTAAGAAGTTTTTACTATGCAGCGGTTTTTAAACCATCCATATTGTAAAATGGTAAACACTACACTAAACATATGATGATGATATGTATGACAGTTGTGTATCACATACGTTATTAAAACAGGCTGCCAGATTGTGATCTCAGAACGGATAACCGTTTATTCGTAACTTTAATATTAAGCGAACACATTTTTATTAAAGACCATGTCCCCAACTAGTGAGTTAGGATGAACACGATAAAGGAAAAATTTGCTTGAACTGAGGGACAACTAGAATACAATCCAATGTTTACTTATGAGGATTTTTTCGTATTTTAATCCCATACGATACGTGGTTTCGGTAAATTTTAAAAAAGTCTGCCTGCTAACAGCAGGACAGCAGGACAGCGTAGACAGCTAACACTATAAACTTTAAAAGCTAGTTGCGATTCTGTTGATTTAATATATTTTATAGATTTTAGATCAACACCTTTAGCTAATTATTGATGTGTAGCTTAAGTGGCTTAGAGGTCAATAAAAGGCTTAAGTAAGCAAAAAACTAGACATGCACTTAAAATCTCATTTAAATGAAAAATTAAAATATTTAATATCCATGCAATCTGCACAAGTGTCGTATAATTGACCTGATAGTTAAATAACAAAAATGCGCAAAAAATAACAAAAAAAGCAATAAAAGCAATAACAACAGCGAGCACTGATTTAACACAAATATTTATATGCATAAACATAATTTAATTTTTTTTTTTTTATGGAAATTTTTCTTTATTTTATGTTTAATTCCATACACTTGCCATAAATTTTAATACTTTAATAAGCTACGAAATACCACTCAAGCAACTGATGCCTACTGAGTTAAATAAAATTGTGTAAAAAATTCGTTATATATACATATTCCTACATACGAGTGTGCATATATTGTTTAAAGTTAAGTTACTGCCACATGATAATATGTTGACTGCTGACATAATCACTGTAGAATGCGTTTTTTATTTTTTGTTTTTAATATTATACAAAAAAAGGAAAAAAATCCGAAAAATACTAAGCACAGTAGTTATACTTTGTTTTCAAGAGTATTATAAGCCGTGAGGCTATATGAACAATAACAACAACCACAACTATAATAATAACAACATACTGTATATTAAAATTGTATTTTAATTCGCATATTGTTTTTCTTGTTGTTGTTGTTGTTGTTGTTGTTGTTGTTGTTGTTGTTGTTGTTGTTGTTGTATGACTAAAGGTGATTTATTAACAAAAATCAAATCTAAATATTTTATAACATTTTTATTTAGTCATTTGCAACGACATGCATATCGACCTGAAAAGAGCAAAAAAATAAAAAATAAATAAATAAATGAATAAAGAAAAACTAAAGCTGAAAGCTGCTAGATACAGCTGCTGCCTGCTCTATTAGAGTTGTTGTTGTTGCGTTTATTTTAACTGTAACCATATAAAATGCTTATTTGCTATACTACTACAGTTGTTTGTCCGATGCTGCTACTATCTGGGTTTAACTTTGTGTGTGAGTGTGTGTGTGTGTGCGCTGTTATTGTTTGTGTTGTCGTTTTTGTGACGCAGGAAATTGCAAATGATTTAATTGTATGGCCGACTATAAAAAATACATTTTAATATAATTTCAATTAATATTACAACAATAATCGTAACCATAGCAACAACAATCAAACGCACACTTTACAGTTATACAATCAGAAAATAGACAACAACGAAATAAAAAATAAACAAATACCAAATAAGTTCCACAGTATTTTGTTTTCAATTAATATATAACAGCTGTTAACACTATAAAAGGTTTCATAGACTATTGTCGTCCAAGTCAGAGGGTCGTAAGGAAGTCTTAATTAAGAAAAAATAATTTAGAAATAAATAAAACAATTTATACAGAAAAAGGGACTTTGGGTGGGACTCTACTTTTCTTTAAGTAAACTGAGATCACTTTACTCTGCTTTGACTTTTCAAGTTAGGCTTCCATTTTATATATTTATGGTTTCATTAGGGTATAAGAGTTTGTAGGAATGGTTTTCTAAATATCCTGACAGACAAACAATGCACACGTTTTCAAAAAAAGCCCTCAGTAAAAAGCAACAACCCCCCACCTGATCCAAGCGCCTGATCCAAATTTTTCGCACCAATTTCGAATGCAGAAATACTGCTACTACGAGTGTAAGCAAAGACGCTGCAATTGGGTTCACAGGGATCTTTTTTCAATAGCAAGGGTTACGCAGAAATACTATTGAGTCCAATTTAGTAGCCGTGGTTAGAGAGCTTGTGTCGGTGACATACTAAATCAGAACCAACTTGACCAGCAAGCGGGCTTAAGGAACTTTGTTTTTTAAGCAAATCACTACTGGACTGAACTAAGTAACTTTTTTAAGAACGACTTCACTCGTGACACGATAATTATTACTTGGGCTTGAGTAGAAACATTGCTTTATTCAGTTTAGGAAATTTTTATTTGTAAAATAAAGAGTGTAAGCAAAAAGACCGCTGGGATGAATTATATAATTGTTCTTAGGGGGCGTTTATATGTAGGATGACAATCGATAGTTGAGTTTAAGCAGAAACGCTCTTTAGTTGGATTAACCGAAAAGATACTGAGCATAAGTAGAATCACTGCTAAATCGAATCAGGCGATTGCAGTTAGGAGAGTATTATTTTCGAAGAAAATGGTAAGCAATTAAGCAATTAATTTACTTTTTATATTAAGTAAAAACCCCTGAATTGAATCTATCTGTAGGGCATAGGAAAACATTGTTAACGAAATATTGTTCAAATTAGATTTCTTGCGTAGATGTGATATTGTTGACTTTAATACGTAATTCAATGAATTAAAGCCAACTAAAGTCACTGAAGATAACAAAATGAAGGGGCGATAAAACAAAGGCCTATGCAAGGAAAAATTTTTGGATTCCCAGTAGAACAACGTTAGGATAGAAAAGCGAAATTGGTGAATAAAGTCAGGCGACAAGTGATTTAAGAAAAAAATTCCATTTGCTTCTATCCTCAAATTTAGTGAGAATTTTTTCAAGCAAGATTATACTTTAAATAGCTAAAAAATGTAACTAATTACTTAAAAAAACTTGTAAAAAATTTCTTTTGATTTTTTTTTTGTTTAATTAAAATTTTATAGAAATTATTCGTTCGTTACTTCTGCAAATTTTCAACTAGCTACAAGCAAAAATAAATGAAATAGAACTTCAATATGTATATACGTACTTAAATACGTACAAACGTATTTATTATATTTGTATATACATTTTTGCGTTGTAGACATTCGTAGAATTTAATGTTGACACAGCTCAGAGGGAGCTGTGAAAATTAAATAAATTAAATATTGTATGTGCGTGAGGTGATAATTGCTGGGTAATAATAAATGCATACACACACGCACTCAAAACACATAACACAACTAAGCAAACAGTAACGAAACCACTCGCACGAAGCGCAGCAGTATAGCAGCAGAAGCAGCACCAGCAAGAACACCATCAGTACCAGTTATGCACACATAGATTACATCAATGCGAGTCTTGAACGTCTTAAAAGGTGTTCAGGCAATAAATTCTATTGATTTTTGCTTGAATCGCTGATGTTATATAATTGGTTAGAATACGGAAAATTTCATAATATGCGAAGAAAAACACACGCCTTCAGAGAATTCTTTTTATAATTATTTCAATAAAATACGATAAATATTCTGCGGACAATGCGTTGAACGTATTGTGCGAGATATCAGCGCTGCTAGGGTTTATGAAATTGGATTTACCTAAATAAATTTTTCTAAAAAAGTTCATGTTAATTAGTTGTAGTTGATTGCTGTTATTGTTACGAGAAGTATCTATATTTTCGAAGTATCAAAGTCTCACTTTTCCCTTCACCCCTCCGATGAGAGTATAGAGAAAAACAACTTGATTTAAGTAGGTTTCATTTCAATTTCCATCGCTTTAACTTTTTATGCATTTCGATTTGTGCGGTGGTACATAAGGCTACAGCGTAATGAGAATTTTGATTTGATTTCATTATTAAAAGAGCAATTTGATCTTTATTTGCTACGTATATAAAAAATCTCTAACTTTTCGTTATATATATATATGCACGTCTCGTATCTTCTCTGAGGTGAAATTTCGTTGCACTACTTGCACCGTGATCTTGTTTACTAACGTAATTCAAGGCTTTAGTATATTAAATTTTTAAAGATATCTCTCGTTTTTCGATGATGCAGATAGGTATTAAAAAAAGATATTTAATTTATTCTTAACATTTATTAATAATTTTAACTAGTTTCCGGCGAAAATGGAAATAAGATTATTTAGTCGTAATCGTATTCTCCCATCCGCAGTTACAAAGACTGTTTAGAGAGGTGATTTCGAAAAATTTTAACAAGAACTTTCAGGAGACTTCCGTTGGCTCACAAGTTACCATAACGTATAAATTATTGTTTATTGGATTTTATCGCGAAAACGAGTAAAAACGCTACAGAATGTCATGACTCATCCTATACCCTACACTCGCCTATAATTATTCATATAACGACATTGGAGATTGAGGCTCTACATAGAAAGTGGTCCAAGAAGCGGTTTGATTCGAACCGGTTCAAAAAGAGTTGATTCTTGGGGCAAAACACGTCAGTTTACCAAATCTCATCAAAATATCTCAACGATTACGACGCGTAGGTTGGACACGAGGAAATGAAAAGGGACAGACGGACAGACAAGTTCACATTGACTCCGAGTTACCTTTCTTCTTTTCTTTCGGTACAATAAAAGACGAGGCTGCCTTAAGTCCTTCTTGGTGCTACATACATTTGCATATTTACATAATATAGCCACATTTACATAATAATACCACAACTGTAGCTGCAGGGTATTAAAAGTGTTTATACTTAACAAAAGAAGCCCGTTACATTTATAATCTTTCTAACAAAATATGAATTCTTTTCCACTTTCCACAACAGAAGCCCGTTATATGTACATATTTGTTTATTATGAAATTCCAAACCAATATTCCTATCTTTCTGCCAATTGTTTTGCTCTTAACATACCCGAAGTGCGAATTCGAGTAAAATTGAAATAAATTTTCAATGATGATCAATAAAAAGTTGAAGCGTGAGATCGTTGTCTTAAAAGAGTGTAGTTTGTGAACAGTGCATAAAGCAGTTAAAGGAGTAAGCGGTGATCTCATGACGAGTGTTGCCAACACTTTTTTGCTATAAGGTTGTGTAAAAATAGAAGCAAAACCCATGTTTATGAAGTTTTTACATTTGATATGTTTTTGTTCAGTTCTTCAAATTTACAACGCGCCTTTGCATAATGCACGGCATCGTAATAGTACGATCCGATATTAGGAGATTTACTAATTTTTCCAATTTTGATTTCTTGAGGACTTCCAAGGCTGTTACCGCGCAAGGTTTAGCAGTTTTCCATTCACTTTCATCAAGAGAGAATATTTTAGAACTGATAACACTTTCAAAGATATTGCAGAATTTTTTGAACACGTTCTCTTACAATGTTACACTTTAGTTGCAAACTGACGTCAGCAGCTACTAGGAGAGGAAAGACTATAACTTGTGTTCCTTTTGTCCTGATGATCTTTTTACCTTTTTATTTCTAGAATGATTGAAAAAATTGATGCTAATAGTCTTCTACTTTAAGTGAATATAGTATCGCAGCAGGAGTTACAAGAAAGCTTCGAAAATTTCGATTGTTGTTATCACTCATTCGTAATTGTTCCTTATTAGAGTGCCAGAGTAAAAGTGAAAATGATCACAATCGGTTGTTTAGCTTCGACTCACCTGAAATACACCCGACTTTCATTCTATCAATTGATTTAAAATCATTTAAGGATGTCTGTCCGTCTGTCTGTGTTTAGACTTAATACTTGTTTTATGTGCATGCATGTCTGTTTGCACAGTTTTTGAGAAAAGTTAAATAAAATTTAAACACTCTCATATTTTTACCACAAGAAGGGCGCTAATTCAATACGTTGTGGATCGGCGAATTTTATGAATTTTCACCACACATTTCTTAGAAATCATATTTCAATAGTTTTCGACAAAAACCGTGTCCCCATACGTAAGGGGCATGCAATTAGTGGCTTCTCAAATAAAATAAGTTTTTTGGCTTCGCTTCAGAGGTACCCTTTCCAACCCTTTTAAATGGATAACTAAGGTTTCATTGTCACAGTACTCCTCACCGAAAAGAGTATATTCTGCTCCCATGTATCTCAAGTAGTCTTCGACGCCGACAGTCAGAATAAAATCGGTGCCGCATCGACGTGGAGCTTAGTCCACATGAACTTTTTTCTTGGAAGCAACCTTGCATAGCCATAAGGTTTTGGTCTTTTTAGTTTATTCCCGATTTGTAATCACTTTCATATAAGATTTTTTCAGAAAAATCACTTTAATGTGATTAAAGTTCTTAATATATTTTTATCGAATTTCTAACTCTATTGTGGTGGCTGAGGAATTATGTGCAGGCATACTTGCGCGATTAAAAATTTTAAATTTTTCTTTTACAGAAATATTCGAACAAAGTTTTTTTGAGTATTTTATACTAAAACTCTTTTTGTTTTATCTTCAGACAGTCAACGACTATAGGATACATTCATACATACTAGACGCATGACTTAAACAAGAAAAACCGATTTTTCTGACATATAACTCTCTGTGGTACTAAAACTATTGCGATCTGCAATCTACACTTTTAGACTTTTACTGAATTTCAAATCTCAAGGATGTTTCTATACGAAAAGCATTATTCAAATTTTCACAAGTTTATTGTCCTCTTAATGATCTGATAACTATATAAAGATAAGCAGAAAATTATAAAAAATAGCAAAAGAAAATCGCTATCATATATCATTGATTTGTGAATTGACATTCGCACATATGTCACACAATGGCGATATATATTGCCGCTGGATCCGTATAATATGCTTATGTGTGTGTGTGTGTGTGTGTGTGTGTGTGTGTGTGCGAAATGGCTGAAAGTCTTTTATCGATTCATAGGAAATCTATGCAAAATAACAGAAAAACAATCCTTCTTAAGTAACATTTTCCTATGAAAAAAAGGCAGCAGCAACAACCAAACGAAACGAAACAATAGATTCTGTTTCTCTTAAGGAGACGTGAATGCATTGCAAATATTTTCAAGACAATTTACGCAATTTGTTGTAAATGTTATGTGTGCTGTGTGCTTACTGTTGCTTTATCTCTCTGTTATTTCATGCTCTCAGATATGTTCATATAGCATAGATTGTGTATGCGTGTGTGTTCTTTTTGCATGCATGTACTGCAAATAGCAACCTTACATGGTATCTAAAGCTTAGGCATTAAGATTTGTGTTTAATTCCCCGCAGAGCTTTTCAATAATCATAATAATAGTAATAATAATGATTATAATAATGGTCTTAACCATCAGAACACTTGTTGGCCATAGCAGGTGTGGCACGTTTGTTCGTTCCTTCATTTATTTTTTGTTGTTGGGTGTTGTTGTTGTACGCCATTACAAATGGTGGTAGTGTTGCTTTAACGTTTCTCTAACCGCCTTCGTTGTGTGGTTTTTGTTTTTTCTTGTTCTTCTCTCGAACTGTTTAAGCATCAAGTTAATTAATTTCTTTGCTGTTTTTGTTTTACTTTTTTTATTTACTTTTTTTTTATCTACGGATGTGTGATTTGCTCATAAGATTCGCTAACAATTTCTATTTGTTCAGTTCACTTCTTGTTCTTATTGTGGTTACTGTTGTTGTTGCTGTTATTGCTGCTATTGTGATTGCTATTGCTGCTGCTTGCTGCTGCTGCTACTGCGGCTGTTGTTGCTTACTTTCTATATGTGGCATAAAAAAATGTTTATAGAAATTTGCCAAACGCACATTTATGGTCAGAGCTTTAAACATATTTTTTACTTTTTTCTTATATACGATTACTACTTACGTTGTATGTGTTGGAAAATCATTTACAAATTGTTTGCTAAAAACATTTTCCTTCATTCTCCATAAAGTAAAACGTTGTCACAATTGTGTCTGTGTGCGTTTGTGCGTGCAGAAAATCCACGCCTGTCCATCTTAGCTAAAAACAAAAGAGAAAAAACAACAAAAACAAAGAAAAACTCATCGTCATATGAAATGGTTTTCAGTTTATATATTTTATGCCCGTAATGTCTAACTATTTTTGTAGCTACTGTCATGCTGCTGCCACCGCCGCTGCTACTGCTGCATTTGCTCTTACGTTCTGCTCTTAGCCTGTATTTGGTCGTTGCTGTGTTGTTCGCTAATTAATTCCCATTAAATGCCGTTGGCCGTTTGCTGTAATACTGCTGCACTTTGCCATTAAATACTAACCGCATATACACGAACGCGCGCGCACACACACACACACGCATGCATGCTTGTAACTCTTTATCTATATGTATATATATATAATATATATATATATGGTGGCCTCTCGCAAGTTTTGCATCGCATGCGTTTATTGCCTGATGATGGATTTTCTATTTTGTTGTATTACTTAAATACAGACAAATATTTATAGTTATGTTACTGTGTTATGTTACGTTTTCTATATATACGTATGTTTGTTTTGTTTTGTTTTATTTCATTTTATTTTAGTTTTTCAAAGCGATCGCAAACAGCAGCAGTAGCAGCATTACCATCGGTAGCATATTTGAAATGTTTTTAAACACATTTCCACAGAAAATGGTTTTTACCTTAAACAAACAAACGAACGAATAGAAGCAAACAAATAAATAAACAAAAAAAAAAACCCAAACTAAACACACGCACTTTGCAAAAGCAGGCATGATGATGAGCGTTACTAGGGTATTAAATAAAAATTAAATGTTGTTTTTTTGTTTTTGCTCTCTTTCTTTTGTTTGTGATTTATTGTAAAGTTTGCTCAAGCCAGCAATAAAAGCATCACCATCATCATCTTAGATGACAGTCGCTGCACAACTGTGTTATGCTTTTTTGCACTGTTGTTGTTGTTTTAGTTCGTTCTTATAATGATTACGTCTATAAAAGCTATTCTTATTGCTGCTGTTAGCTTTAGAGATTCAACTCTTTCCTTACTCCTCTTCATTTTTCTCGCCGTTGTTCTGGTTGCTAAGGCTTCGCAACAATTAATAGCCAAATGACAAATGTTGTAAAATAACTAAATGTCATCGTTTTATACAAACGATTTCTTTTTTTTGTGTAGCAAAACATTACGGTTGCTGTTGCTTTTCTATTATTTGATTTTTATATAATTTTTTTTTTTTTTTTTTTGTTTATTTTTATGATTTTCTTATGCTTAAGATGTCTGTTTATATGAACATATTTCGTTTCCTTATTTCTTCGCAGATTAATATCGCCGTGCAATGTTTGAGTACAGACTTTAGCAGTCAGAAGGGTGTAAAGGTGAGTAGAAATTATTATTATTGAAAATTCATTTAGTTATAATAATAAAAGAAAGAAAATAATAATAGTGAAAATTAATTAGAAAATTCAAAAGACTTGTGCAACAAACTTATAATTTCCATAAAAGGACGGTAAAGAAAGCGCACATATTTGTCTTTAATTATTGACATTTGGATGGTTTTTTTTTTAGGGAAAATTAAAAGCTTATTTTAAGGGGTAGTATTTTTTATTAGCTTAAATGATCCCTTAAATATTCAAACATATTACAAAAAGATGATAATTGGAGGAGTGAAATTTCCCAAAAATGCCGTTTTCAAAAGGAGATGAATATGCATCTGGATCACTCTACAGAGGCCATATACTTCAACTCGATTGGCTGTCGGCGCCCAGCCCACAGCAATTGTCTCACATGGGGGAGGACGGGGGTAATAAGCCCGTTGTGTCAGCGGACACGAGGCAGGTACTCGCATTAAGCCATTCGCGCATAGTCTGTACCCGTAGAAGTTATCTAATTGCATGGGGAAGTTATCAAACTGTCAGATATCGTCTGCCTGCAGACATCTTTACCTCGTAATCAGCTCTTATGAGAATCCAAGATGTAATACAGATCTCTGGACATTTCAAAACGAGAGGGCAAGGGTGGATGTTCTTCCAGAATGAGGGATCCAAAAGCAAGAGTATCTATGACAAATGCGGTCAAAAGCATTACCGTCCGAGCTAAGCGGTCCTAGAGAATCAAGTTGTAGAACTCGATAATTCAGTGGATGAGAGCCATGGTGCTGCTAACGGCTAGGTACGGCTCTTCGGGCAGTATTGTGGTGGCTGTGGTTACCCCCAATTCGCGTCGGCACTAAATAATTAGAGTCGTTACAAGATAGACCTTGTTCAGAAGGGACAGCTTAGATCATAAATCAATTCTCATGTCTGGCTCGCCAGCTTTGATACAGGCCCTTTAAGTAATGCGCGATTGTCTTACAAACTGAGGGGCGCAAATTATCGCTTAGATAACTCGTAAACGAAGGCTTACGCGTATTCGACAGGAGCAGACGTAAAATTCAATAAATCTTCTTTATTCGCATATCGGCATTATATGTTGCAGACATGATAGATTGGGGGTGAAACGAACGCTTCTTCATGGTATTGAGAATCGTTTTATCAAAGTAAAACAATATCTAATATATATATATATACATACCTATATCCTATGTAATATCTTTATATATGCAATTTCCTTACATATGTATATATATATATACATATCTGAATGTATATATGTATGTATATATGTATGGAGGAAAAAGTATCGAAAATCGAAAAAGTGGTCCGATCCGAACCTTCTAGGGGAAAAAACCAAGACAGACAGACAAACAAGCTTAGAAGAATGCAAAAAGTGATTTTCAATCTGATCAGTATAATAAAAGGTTGGTCTCTCCTAAATCCTTCTGGGTGTTGCATACATCCGCACAAACTTAATATGCGTGTAATTGCGGTACAAACAAATGATGTAAAACTTAACACAAACACACAAACTTAATATGCGTGTAATTGTGGTACAAACAAATGATGTAAAAGAAAGTAATTTTCAATCTCAAAAAATGATTGGAAGTAAAAATGTTTTATTAAATTTAAGGTAAACTCCAGTCGCTCTTAAAGATCTTTTAACAATCTTACGTCTGCTTAATGCAGTAATTTTTTTTATGATTTATTATTATCAAAGTGCCATAAAACAAGTGACAGAGAGAAATTCACGGCCTTTTTTTTTAATGTAAAGAAAAAATTATTCACAAAAGAAAAAAAAAGAAAAACAGACATATACTCGCACGCACTCGCATATGTAAAAACTGTTACAATTTAACATATTTGCTATAAATCATTTTTATTATTCAGCCATAATAATACTGATAATCGACTCTAGTTGGTGTTGAACACATAAATAACATAAAAATGAAAGAAGAAGAAGAGGAAGAGGAAGAAAAAAAGAAGAGGAAAAACGGCAACAGTTTCATATATATATATAATATATATATCAATATACATTAATAATAAAAGGCGTGGATGTAACTTGAGCTAAAGTGTGAGGCTACATAATGTTTGGATTTCTATTAAAACGCAACATTGAGACATATAAACACTTGTGCGAGACATATAAACGCACTGTCACAGTTGAGAGACACGCACATTGCCTTTTGCTTAACTAATTCAAAGCAAAATTAATAAAAATAAAAAAATAAAAAAAAATAAAAAATAAAGGCGAACAACAACAAAAAGAAGATTCATGTTATATGCGTTGGTTTCTGGTTGATGTGATATGGTACGCGCGCGGCCAAGCTAACTATAGCCGGCTTTGCTGGGCAGCAAGCTGGTTGATATTGTGTTCTATGGCAAACAACGGCATAAACATGTTTTGCCTATTTGTGTGCTGCTGCCGCAACTGTCAATAAAATATCGATTTAACATTTGCCTTAACATCGTGTCGCACATGAAAAGCATAAAGTGTCTTGTTTTGCTGTTTCTCTTGTAGGAGCAAATAAAAAAAAAAAAGAAACAAAAACTAAAACAAGGCTTCAATTGTTTATATCGTAATATATGTGCGTACATGTATGTTCGTACATGCATATACATACATGCTTGCAAATGTTACATTTATAGTTTTCACGCATCATGTTGCATCTTTGTGTTGTAAAAAAAAGGAAAAAGAAATTTCAATAAATTTTCAGAGCATTTTTCCTTCGTTTTTCTCGCAATCTCACGCTGAACTTATAGACAAAGCAACGGCAATATTGAAAATGTATGCAATCTGTCATGTATGACAAACGTATATATTTCATTATTTTAACATTTTTTCTATAGATGCTTACCATAAACAACCAACAACCAACAACACTAACAGCAACAATGTAATAATCATTTAACATTCGAATTTTTTTAAGAGAAATTAAAAAAAAAAAAAATTATTTATTATTAATGACTTGACAAGTGGGCGCATTTTATTTATTTTTTTTTTTTTTTTATTTGAAAAAGTGTGTGCGTGTGTATGTGTTCCTTGGGCTAACAGGTGACAAAATTTAGAGCGCTTTACCGATCGAAAGAAATGTATGTAATACATTTTGCTTGGTATGTTTCCATTCCCGATATTGAAATTTGTTGTTATTTTTGCTGATAATGTTGCAGTTGTGGTTAGGATATCGTGTTACATACAAACAAATTTTATTTCAATTTTAATTTTTTTTTTATAAATTTCTTATCCACACAAAAATATAATTTGTATGTATGTATATATACGTCCAGGGTAAGAGACAATCAAGAGACAGACAGACGTTCAGTCATATGAATTTAATATATGCGTGCATTGCCTTATTGTTGTTACATGTTGTTGTTGTAAAAACGTATTTTTTAATTAAGATAACAAGCGTTATGTTGTCACACACAAACATACACAGAGAGACCCATACATACACGTACACCTTTAGACAGGCGATCATATAACTGAAAAACTGAAAGATGAGTTTATTGCAAGCACTTTTTATGAACATGAAATCGAAGAAAATTGTCGTCATGTATTGATAACCTCAACACCGAGTCTACAGGTGTTTTTATTTCTTCTTACCGGTGCTGCTTTTTAACATATTAATAGCAAATTTTCTCGTTATTATTGTAACACATCAAGAAATATAACTAATGGCCTTTGCATTAAAATTTATCGGTTTTCATTTTTTCATTACTTTTTTTTTGCTTTTTTTTGCTCGTAATTGCTATTATTTGCTTATGAAGAAAAAGACTTCGACGCTAATCTAAGAAATTGTTAAAACACGTTACAAATGATTTGCATGTTTGTTTAATGCTGATATTTATGTTCATTTGCATACTTATTGGTACACGACTCATCGGAGTAACATTAGTCTTTTTCCAATTTTTTTTCTTGTTCTTGCATTTTGTTTTGCCCTTTTTCCTTTTTAAGTAACCACACATTAAATCGATTAATTATGCTCCTCTCACCACACTTCAATGAAATGTCATTTAAATGTTAATCTCTTCTTGAATATTATAAAATGTTTCATTTAAAACTCTTTTAGCAGACTTTGCACGGCATATTATAATTAGCCAGTTTGTTGCTTAAGTCTTTCGATTTATTTCTTGGCATTTTTTTTCTTTTCATCCATATTTAATGCACAAATATCGATTTCCGTTAATTATTTGCTTTATTTCAATATTATTTCTATTAATAACGTTTGATATGCGATTATATATATAAAATTTAATTGGAAACGTATCTATGCCTTTGTGTGCGTGCATTTCAAATAACGTGACTTAAACTTAAAAATGCGGTTGAAATTGTAGTTTTCTTTTTTCTGTTTCTTTTTTTCTGTTTTCTTCTTCTTCCTCCTTTTATTTTTCAACTTTTTGGTCGAATAATTTTCCACATAATTTTGTACAAAATAGAAAACAAAATTTAAATCATACAAACTTTTTTTTGAAAAAGTCATCATATGAATAACTATATTAAAGGAAACGGAATATGGTATTTAACAGTGCGCCGTGTCCCGTTATTGTGTTTTTACTTGTTTCCTTTAACCAGTTATCCACCGGATGTGTTGGTGGGCAGGAAGAATTACGCGTAGAAGGGAGAGAAGAAACATTTTATTGGAGCACATTCACCTTGAGACTGGCAATATTAGAGGCGGCGAAAAAGAAACACTATAAGAAGCTTATGTAAAAGACGAGCACTGCGCTGAACAAGTGAAGCTAAACAAGAAAGGAGTCATATTCTATTAGACCACTTTTTCGTCCAATTCGTTATATGCATATGTGAATATATATAAATAAGTGAATTAAGCGAAGTGATGTAGGGTATTCAATGGACAATGTTTTTAACGTTTTACGTCAGAGCGAGTATAAAGTTGATTTATTGGGGAAAAAGTGTGTATAGAACAATCTTTCTTCCATATCTGCCAAGATATCTTTAAATTTACCCTTTCTTCTAATAACGAGGAACAAAAAAGTTTTCCAACTAAGATTTACTAGCTCTGATGAGCAAATGTTCGCTAGTAAAAGTGTATATAAAATCGGTTTCAATCTATTTGAAAGAGTACCTTCAGGAATATGCAAATAAACTGCTTGCACATCTTACGAACTGTAACAAATGAAGGCTGGGGGATCGTTTTCAAGTATTTGCCAAAACGGCTCCACTGCTTTTCAATAAATTTTCGAATGCTGTGTATACCAAGCTGGACAATGTTTTACATCAAAATCTCTCAATAAATAATAATTATCTCATTCGTATTACAAAGTACTTCTAGTTTAGTTTAATAAAGTAACTGATGATTCATTCTGATAAAATATTGTTGCAATTAGAACACATGAATATTGTTTATTTATTCCATAATTGAAAGCAAACCTTCGGGGTACGATGTAACTTTCCCCTCAAAAAAAAAAAGGATATACATTGTGATATAACGGTAAAGGATAATAATGTTTCACATTTTTAATAAATTACTAATGTCGCGCGAAGCAGTATCGTTACGTACAACGTCAATATCTTTAAGTTTAAACCTTTTAATATAAACTCTTACAAAACTTTAAAAAACAACTGCATTTTTTCATGTAACAGCCTTAGAGAGTACGCTTTAGTAGGCACGATTAATAGTTTGCCAGGCAAAGCAGACTAAGTAGAAGACTTTTTATAACTCAACACAAATTTGTGATGAGTTGAAACTCGCCAGATTTTTAACTTTTTGTGTAAATGCAATAAAAGTATGTAACGCCCTCGGCTATGAAATGACCAGCATGTAATTAATAGTTGACTTATTGTTTGCCACCTGTCATAATAATAACAAGAAGATGTAGCAGTTTCAACGTCGCTCGCTGGTTGTTTCAACATCATTTCAAGTCACGGCAAAAGGCGTGCTGCAGTTATTCGCATTTTTTCTAAGAATCTCTACGGTTGGAAACGATGAACAATTAGAATTCTAAGTGAAAATGAAACGAACACGAAGTTTAAAAAACATTTGTATGTTTCTTTCTTTTCTCCCAAAAATTACACTAAAATCAATATTGTGTTGCCAAATATTTTTAAAAGATTGTATAAATAACTGATTGTTTTCTCTCTTCTGTCATCGCAATAAGCAGAGGTATGTGGCTTATATTTCCTGAAACTTTTACCTCTCATGTCGACTAAACAATAAGCTGAGTGGTAAAACGTTTGCATTTTATACCCACATGCCTAAATAAAATAGTGTAGATTATATATATAATAAATATCTAAAAGGTTACACCTAAATATTATTCATATTATGTTGTCTGTCTTGAAATAGAGCGCATGTCATTTTGGATAATTTTCCGTTGTGTTCAATAACCAGAAATGTAGTTAGCGAATATATTGCCTGCAGACAATGCCGTTGCATGTAGCTAGCTGTAGCTGTGCAAATAATATGCTCGCACTTACAAGCCATGTAACGCCTTTCGGAAAGCCGTTCTTATAGTTCAACATAAGTATCATTCTCTCTCTACTCTCTACTCTACTTTAACCCAGAAATACTCTTCAGAAATCTTTTAATATGAAAGCACTAAGCATTTGAGCCCATCTGGCTTTCCTCGTCTGCCCATCGATGTGATGTTAAAATGTTTGTAAGACTTGAAAAAAGGTATTGTAGCGGGTCACACACCCTACTTGGATTTGATAAGCATAACAAATTTCAAAACAACACGATGAGACAGATGCCCACACTTATGCCGACCATTACCCAGAGCTATACATGTTGATTAAGAGTTTGACACTTTAACCTAAAACCTAAGTTAAAACAAGATACGATTTTCCTAAGAACATATAAACAGGCATAACTTACAACCTCAAAAAAGGTATCGATTCAAAAGTCCGGTACGAATATTTTCAAGAGCTTTGTTCGAAAATTGAATCGATCAACTGTCATATACACATTTATCTTGAAGCGGTTAATAACAACAATTCAGTCTTTAAAAATTTTCAAAAATTTTCTATGATTTCTATTGATTGGGTTGAATGAAAGGCCAGACATACCACATCTCAAATGAAATATTTAATCGGCTCCGAGTCGATTGCTGATTTTAGAATCTGTTTCTCTATTTTTGGTTAATTTTTTTGCAATTTAAGTTGTGGCGGATGTTGTTAGTTATGCGAGTCATAAAAATCACTCAATCAAAGCTTTAAACATTAAAATAATTTTTAAAATCCATAATTGCAGAAAAATAAAACCAACTAAATGAAATAAATTTGTTATAAGAAACTTTAATTTATTTAGTTTTTATATTAAACGGTTTCCTTTTTTGTCTTATTTATTTTTTTCTGTAAACCCATTAAATTTATTTTCTGTTTTCTCTTTTTTTTCTTTTTTGTATTTTTCTTAATTTTTCAGGGTCTGCCTCTTCATATACAAATTGATACCTTTGAGGATCCCCGTGACACACAAGTCTTCCATCGAGGCTATTGCCAAATTAAGGTTTTCTGCGATAAGGTAAGTAATCTACAACAATAACAACAAGAACAATGAATTCGCCACATGTTGTTGTTGCCTTTTACTTTATTGCATAAAACAGCTCGAAGGAAAAAAAAATGCTGTTAAACTCAATCTTGTACGCTTGTCATGGGAATATGTCAGGTGACAGTTTGTAAAAGTAGGCGTCAATCAATGACACAGTGCAACAGAGCCGTTGTTAAGTCAAAGGAAATATACAAAAACAAAAAAAAATATATATATATATATATATATATTTTTATTCATGTTTGTTTTTTTTTATTTCATAACATTTTTTCAACCAAAATTACAAAACATTCACACTTTATTAAGTCTTTTTTTAAGTTTCTTCTTTATGGTGTTCTGCTTTTAAGCAAAAGTGTTTATGTCAAATTGTTTTTATGTTTTTAGTTCATATTTTAAGGTTGTCAGTTTAATGTTTAACTTTAATTTTATTTATGTTTCTTCGCAACATTAATGTTTGTTGAGAAACCAAAATCCCATCGTTTGTATGTTGCATTCATAGTCGTTATATGTTTTTTGTTTTTTTTAAATTGTTTGCATTTATCTTTTAAGTAAAAGTTTACGAAAGTTACAAATTTGAGGAAAAGATTTTAAAGAATCATCAATACCAACTTTACAAGTAACCTTAGCCCTTAGATTGAATAAATAACTTACTTACTTACTTACTATAAAAACCCTTTTCCATAAAAAGCTTTACTTACCGTTTGTTTGATGTTTTTTCTTTTGTGATTTTGAATATTTTGGTATTTAAAACCTTTTTACTTAGATATGCTTACCTTCCCGCAGTTATTAGTGTGACTTTGTCTGTGTGTGCAACTGTAACTGAGTACGTACCACTAAGAGCGTGTGTATCATACCTTGAAGTATTAATGCTTCATTGGTTGGTTAATGTTACCTCAACTCTTTGTGGCGTTGTGGTGGCAGCGCAAATTCATTACAACAACCATAAGCTATAAGCACATCATTCAACTGCCTGACTGACTAACTAACTGACTTGACTATCGACTGTATCAATGCTTGGTCGGTTGACTGGCTAGCAGACTTCTTAACGAACGCACTTTATTGAAAATCGTATAAAAGAAAACAAAAACAGAAAAAATCATGCTGCGTTACAAGACATTCATACATATGTAATCGATACATGAAATTATCAGCATCAACTACATCATCAACAGCTTTTTTTTGCTTTTTTTGTTGGACATTATAAATGTGAAAAATAACCAAGAATAGTACACCTTAAGGCGTACCTTGGATGCCCATCATCTAAAGTAAATACATTAAAACCGCTTAGTTGTCTTCTTTGTTTTTTTTAACGGCGAGCATTGATGTGGGTCAGTTGTAGCCTCCCTTAGTCAATCATGATATTTGAAAATTTTTTTTGTTATTTAATCACTGCGGGCAGGTTTGGGTAAATGCCATCCAAGGATATTAATCCCAACCGTGAATTTTTTAACTGTATTTTAAATAGATAGATAAATGAAGAGCGGAAGAGCTAAACATGAATGGATCGATGAATAGCCGAAAAGACAGGTGGACGGGTAAATGCATAGATAGATAGAGAGGCTAAAAGGGATAAGATGCTAAAGGGATAAAAGGGATAAGAAAAAGAGTAGAGAGAAATGAATGACAGGATGATGAGGCAGAGCAATCTGTACAAACAGATGAACCAATGAGATTAGCAAATAAAAAGGAAGAAAAAATAGAAAATCAGGTGGAACGGCGGACAAAAGGATAAGCAGGAAAAAGTAGCGCAACAGGGCGAAAAATAAAACAACCCAAAAACATAGCAAGAAATAGGCCGAGAAAAGAGGTGGATGGAGGAAGCGGCAAAGGAAGAGAAAAAAGAGCACAAAGAACATGGATGGAATGCCAGGAACGTAGATGGAAGACCGCGGGGGAACAATATACCAAAGTACAGATATAAAAAGAGAAAGACGGAACAGCAAACAAAAGAACAGAGAGAAGCGCAGACTGAACAACAGGTGGAAGAACAAACCGTATGACGCAGAATAAACCGTATGACGCATACAGCAGAACAAACAAAACGGCGATAAGAAGAAAAGATAGAAGAGCAGACAATGGAATAGGTGGGAGAATATGCGAAAGACAACACAAGTGAACAATGAAATTAGCAATAGATTGACTAGGAGAAAAAAATTTGCAAAGATCATTCATCCGACGAGTCGTCGAATGGTTAAACGGTTGCTGACTAGGATAGACAGAATTAAAAATACATGTAAACACAAAAGGGGGAGTACACCCAGCCAAGAAATAGCTGGGCATAAAAATATGCGAAAGACTGTGCAACACAGTGGGTCGATTGACGCATACTTGGGCGTGTGCACAGAGATGCGCAAAAAAGAATAGAGGGAAGAATAGCAAAATGACCAGAGAATAAACGGATACAGATATATATTCCGGCAAAAAACAAAGCAAACGGAAAGACATGAAGATCAGAGGATCATGTAACAAATGCGTGGAACGACGCGCAGAACGGTGTGTAGGAGATAAATAGAAAAAGATGGTCGAACAGACAAGAGAATAGATGAACGCACAAAAAGATTGGTAAATAAACCGGTAAAAGCGCCGAAGGATAAAGAGATGAACAGACGACCGAATAGCAATGGATGCACATACAAAGAGGACGGAAAGGACGAAAGAGTAAACAAATCGATAGAAAAAATTACAAAGAAATATTAAAAATAAACATATGGAAAGATATATGGGTAGAAGCACGATCGACCCATTTATGGAAAGAGAGATTAAAAGAACTATAAATAAACGGATGGACAGACAAATGGACGTGTACACGGACCAACTGTATTTGTTCAGCGCATTTACAGGGTACAACACAAATGGACACCGAACGGAACAAAAAGAGAGGCGTACAGATTCAATACTAGAAGGACGCGCCAAAGTGAGGCACAGATAAGAAAAAGACATAAAAGTAAATCACCGTAGAATAATGCTCAAATCAAAATTACATATATATATATATGTATATGCATGTTATAAGATTTCATAAGATATCCCATGCCGTTCTGGATTTTATGGCAAACGCAATGAAAAAATTAATATATTAATCTGATGAACGAAGTGAGCAAACCTTTCCCTTCGTTTTGTTTTTACATACATGTGGATACGCGTGTGTGTTAAATGTGTTACGCAAGCAACACAAAGTAATACAAGATATTCCGTGTTGTTATTGTTGTTACTGTCGTTTGTTATGATTATACTCTTGCTGTGCTTGATTTAAGTTTTGTACCTAAACTGCTGAGAGAGTTCAAGTAACCTACAAAGATCACTTTTTGCTGAAGCTTTCATAATGTAAATGAAAACAACAAAAAGTCTTTTCTTTTTTTTTTTTTTTAAATATAAAAGAAAAAAAGTGTTAAAAACCTTCATTAAAAGGAAATATAAGGATTCTTGTATTTTGGCTGAACAACCTTCCATTTAATATAGAAAATATGTATGGTTAGTTGGTTGTTTGGTCCGCTGTTGCACTTGTTAATTTCATACCTTAACTTAAAGCCTTAGGGATTTTTGGTCGAAAATCTACAAAAAAGAAGTAATAAAAACAAAAAAAAATGTTTAAAAATATGTTTGACCGCATGTAAGGCTATGTAACCTATGGTTTAGTTATTTCTGTTGTTCATTGGGGAGTTTTTACATTTTGTTGTGGTTGGTAGGCATTTTTATTATTTTCTGCGTTTTCAAAACTGCTTAAATTAACGGTTCATAAAATTTTACAAAAAAAAATTCATTGTATTTGTATTTTTTATTTTTATTTTTTTTTTTTTGTCCACATATGAAACATCTTTAATTATGCATACATGTGTATGTTTGTATTTGTATATAATTTATAAAACTGCTCAATAATCATACACTGATGGCTGCTGTGCTGATGTTATCAATTAAATTTGTTTTCATATAACAGCGTTTATTGTAAGGTGCTCTCTTAGTTTTTTTTTTGTAGTTGCTGTTGTAATTTTTATAAAATTCCATTGAATTTAAATTAGCTCAGATAGCCTTCGACACACAGACACGCACACACAGCCAAGCATATATACATATTTATTTACAAAGAGCCTAAAGATATTACATACGTACCGATACTCATATCGTTAACAAAAAATGAAAAAAAGGAACAACAACAAAATCAACAACGGCAACAACATATAAAAGTATGTCGGCTTATTGCCTTTTTTCAGTTTTCTTTATTTATAATTGTATAATTTAAACTTTGTTGCTGTCGTTGTTGTTATTTTTGTTGTTGTTTTTGTTGTTGCGCATTTATGTATAATATACGGTTAAGTTGCTTACAATTTTTCGGTTCGTTATTATTATTATTTCGTTGGTTTTTTTCTCATTTATTTGTTGTTGTTATTTTTTTTTTTTTTTGATTTTTCTTTTAGAAAGTGTAACACCATAAATAAGTCACTACTTATTTTTTTTACCGCCATTTGATCCGTTATTTTTCACTAAAAATGTGTTTGAGATCGCCACGTTTATGTGTCGGTCTGTGCTAAAGCCACACCTAACTTAACTTTGTAATAAAACAGAAAACATAAAAAAAAAGAAAACAAATTATTTAACATTTAATCGAATTTATTAAATACAGAAAATCAAAGCCTATAAAAATGATTTCTTATCGATACGTTTTCGAATTTTATGTTCGACTATTAAAGGCTCTTGTGGTGAATTACTTTTATGGTGATTTGTTTTCTTTCTTCGTTTTTTTCTTCTTCTGTACTCAACGCGATGGTGTACTGAATTTGTTATTATGTATGTCATCATCCAAAAGAATGCATCACAAAGCCAAAAAATAATTTATATTCTCATTGTTGTGCAGTAGCATAAAATGCCGAACATCTTTATCGCCTATCGGGTTGCCTGTACGTACATCCACTGTACTATTCGTCTTTCTTTCCTTTTTCTCGTTTGTCATTATCTCTGTTCACGTCTCCGTTCTCGATTTTTTTGTTGCTGTGCTTTTATGTATCACTTTTGAACTGGTCTACAAACTTCTTTCCTTGCATTAAGTTTTTTTTGCTCGAATTATCTTCGTTTGGATTCCTGCCCGTTTACTTCTTCCCCTATTTAGTAGCTCCATCCAATCGTTTATCCAACTGTCTACTCGGACGTATATACGACCATCGATTCTTCCAATATTGTTCAACTTTCTCTGTGTGTTCTTTCAAGTTTGTTGCTTTTGTCTGTAAAATTTTTTACACGTCCTCCTACTCATTGAAAGCATTCGTCCATTTCTTCGTTATCCCGTCCGTTTAATTATTGGTGTACTTAATTATCTATTTTGGTGTTCGTTAGTCTGCCTTTCCCTCCGCCAGTTCCCGGTCAAGTGTGGGACTCATTTTATCTCTTCGCTTTTCCAATAGCTTCGGCGTACGTCCATTTGTTCGCCTGTCCGTCCACTTATTCTTCCATTGGTTTGCCGTTCTGTCGGTTCATCTGTCCATCCGTTCGTCAGACCGCCTGTTCATCTGCCTATACGCGTGACGCTCTGTCTATATGTTGATCTATTAGTTCTTATATTCCTGTGTTTATCAGTCCAGTCGTCTGCCCGGCCGAACCACCAATACGGTTACAACAACTCAAACCGAAATTGTTTTTTGAATTCTTCTTAACTAATTTGTGGTATGGTGGTGATTGTGAGCTCATACCAAACTAAATCCTGACATAAACGTTCGTCTCAATCGGTCCAATTGGCTCTGTCACAGAGAGAACGTTCGAGAAATTTTATAGAATTTAATTAGAAATTTCGCACTTTTAATGGTGAATGCACTCCGCCTGACGAGCATGACCGAAAGATGTTTAAATTAAGGTTCGAATCTTTGAAGTCAATAGTCATTGGCACTCGCGCTTTTTTAAGTCACGCCCTTCACCCTATACCTACCCCTTTCAATGCGTACCAATCAAAATCTATTATTTTTCAGAGAAGTTTTCAATTTTCCCTAGATTGCTTTCTTAAATTTCAATTCGATTTAAATTTTTCTCGTACAAATCGTAACAAAAGTCAAACAACGTTCAACTTAAGAAAAAGGAAGCAATTTCGCTTTGCAGCTTTGCAGTAAATGTGTTAATAGACCAAAGAAACTCATTTGTTTTCGCTCTAATTAAGCTTTTATTCAGTGAAATTAATTTGCTTTTAATTTTGATCTTTTTTCAAATTAAATACAATTTGATTTATTTTCATTTTAGAGTTTTATTTCTCGATAATGTTTATAGTATTTTTATGAATTGATTTAACATTCTTTATGTTTTACATACTATCTCGAGACGTGGTTATAATTAATCCATTATTCAATTTTCATTAGTCGGGAAGACACTTCGACACCTCTTTATATATATATATGCTGCTGATCAATAGTTTTTTATCCCTCAGTTTCTCTTCTGCCGGTGCTGGTGCAAAGCAAAAAAACAGTACAAAAGACAAACTTGAAACTGGTAACTGGGCTGGAAAATGAAAACTGAGAATCAATGTTTTTGATTTCATTAAAGAAAATCTGTAATACGAGCGTTATTCGCTTACTTGTGAACAATTGAGATTTTCATCAGTATCTCCAGCATCTTTATACATGCCCCAAAAAAAAAAACATATATATATAGGAAGTTTCGATAAAAGTGCCGCCAAGCTTCAAACGAAATATATCAACCGATCATGACGTCATTCCGATCATTACTTTACAAGTTACAGTTGACGCTTAATGACGCTTTCCATGAAATCCAGATTTTTCCGTTGCTTTACAAAAACAAAAGCAGCATCACTAAAGCGGCTCTGACTTGAACCAACCGGAATCGCAATCGGTCGGAATGTCACGAAATTTTGGCATATTTCGTTTGATCTAAAAATCTTACGGATTTGTCAATAGTTGCGGCATCTATATCTCATCTTACGAACTTATTGACTGATGTACTCGTTGGCAATGAGAGGTCAATACTACTAACTAGCGACCGCCGGTTCTGACTATTCATTTGCACGAGTTAAAGAACAGTTTTTCCTTTACAAGCTCACTGCTCTTATTTATTGATAATGTATGTTATTCGCCTGTAATTACATCGTTATCTATACAATAATTTTTCTGCTGCTATTAAAACAAATAATTAATAAATTAATTTTATTTACCATTTGATTTATAGTCACATGAAAAAAAAACAATTTGCTCTTATTACAATTTATGAGAGACATATAAGCAACTAATTCAAGCTCATGCGTACGTAAGGATTAGTTTCTTAACAAACTTTATAATAAAGTAATCAAATAAAATGCCATAAAACATTTTTTTTTTTTACTTAATACATAACCAGAAAGAAAAAGACACAGGAAATATGAACATTAATTTTTTTAAAAAAAAAAAAAATTATTCAACAAAAATCGATAAAAAAAAAAACGGAAAACGTTAGAGCAAAAAAGTAAAGGCAAAGAAAATTATAAACGGGGTTCAAATGTTTGTTGATCACACATACTCAATATCAAATTAATGTAAAACAAATGGGTAAACGATATGGTCAATTGGAAACGAATTCTAGACACCCATCAGCCTGTGCAAAAAACATAAGATTACGTATAGATCATCCCACTTTTAAGAAGGAAAAGTTCAAGAAGATTTGATTCTTTCATTGCATTTATACTCACATGGATGAAAACTTAGACCTAAGTATTTAGAATTATATTTAGAATATCTAGAAGTCATTACGCCAATTGGAGACATATATGTTGTTATAGATTTTGTTCTTTCTACCTTCAAGTTTTGTTATTACTTATTATTTTTATTTAGTTTGGGCGTATCATCTATAGATTTATATTTAGTATCAGATTTTATTGGGTTAGGTTTTTATGTTTTTCAGTTTTCGATTACGCGAGAACAACTTAGAGGTATGAATGGACAGCTAGCCGGACAAGAGTTCATCAACCCAGGAAGTAACTCGCGAGATATTTATCTTTACTTATCCTTGGGTACTAAAGGAGCAATTTAAAAACTGAGCCAGAACGACACAAAAAAGCACTGAATGAGTAAACAGCCGCACAAGTACGTGTTGATCGCTTTAAAAGACTATTTTTGAAGTTTCGAATATGTTTTTCCGGCTGATAAACGGAAAGTCACAATAATTAATAAGAAATTGCGGACAGATAGAGAAATAGCCAGTCAGAAATGGATCTGGAAACTCACTTTTAGAATATTTAAAACTTGCTCTAAATCAGCAAAGCTAAGTTCTGAAATGAATAAACAGTCGATTGAATGTTGTTTAAAATGCGTCTCTTAGTAATCAAAGTTGGTGTGGTGGTTGGACCTAGCGCAGAATCAATTCGAAATGATATAATCAATATAGAAACTAATTTACCTAATGGGTTCTCCTGAGTTAGCAAAGGTAAGAAGGATGGACCGACAGCTGATATGAAATGGATTCAATCTGGTATACAGTTTCAGGATAATATATAGTTTTTTTAAGAGCCAAAGAAAGATGGATGGGCAGAAGGGCAGGCCCAAATACCCCTTAATTAATCTAAAAACTTACCCTATTTGACACTTAATGCATTTTTCCGTGTAAGCAAAAAATGATTGGACCGACAGAGAACCAGCAAGAAATAGCTTAATCGTTCAAGAAATTAAGTTTCGAAATATTTAAAGTATGATTTCCTAGAACACAAACAAAAGGTGGACAGATAAGTAGTCACACAGGAGTCATCGATGTATACTCAATATATTTAAGAAGTTTTTTTTTCTGGATAGAGCGGACGGACAGATGGCCAAATAGGTATGGCTTAACCGATGTATGGTCTCACTTACTTTAAATTATTCATTTAATGGATTTTTCTGAACTAGCAAAAGCAAGAATGATGGACAGACCAATTCGAAGTTACTTGGCGTTGGAACTCAGCTTCGGAATACTGAAAACGTTATAAGCAGATAGCCAACACGTACTTCTGGATTTTACAACTGAAGTGATAAAATTTGTATACCCTATGGTACGCTAGCAAAAGACATGAATGTATGTCGTGTAAACTTAACCGGGTGTAGTACATAATATGATTATAAAGAAGAAAGTGTTTTGTCGGGCAGACAGAAAGGACGGAAGAAAGAAGGAAGCGAACGAAAAAAGTTGTGTTTTATAAAAAAAAAAAATGTTATTTGTGACTCATTAAGAAAACATAACACAAGCTAATAGAAAACATTTGTAAAGGAGCGTTATAATAAAAACTAGTATTTTATCACATATTCCTATACATGCATACACATACACACAAACGCACGCGCACACAAGCAAAAATATATGTAATCATTTTTTTTTTTTTTTTTTTTTGCAATCACTTTTAAACACATCCCGGGTATTGAAATGTAATTAAGTTTTTTTTTTTTGCATGTTTGCCTTTTGCGTTAATAAAAACAAACAGCAGCAGTCGGACATAAGCAAATATTAGGTTCTTTTATGCATACGGTGCATACGGGTGTATACGTATATATATATATATTAGGAAATCTAAAAAATAGCAAGATAGAGTCAGTTAAGTCGTAAGTTTCATTGTATACGAAATGAATGAACGAAGTTTGATTTTCCGAAGGCTCAATAATTTATAGAAAAACTAATATTTGGGTGCATACGTGTTAAATAAATAAATTTATGCACACACATATATATATGTACGCATATATATTCATATAAAAAGATGTTAACCAATCACGGCTTAAGTATGGGAAATGGCTTGAGGAAAAGCAACTGTTGTCAGGCTGGTTGTGGCTGCGTTGTGAAATAAAAGTGCATTAAAATATTGAAATACTTAAGAAATTATATTACGTAACATAGCATATATACAAGCATTTTTACATCATCTTGTTTATGTGTATATCTAGGATTTTGTTTTTATTTATTTTATTTGTTTTTTCTGAAAAAAGATTAAATTAACAATCAATCAAATTAAATTAAACGTACGTGTGCGTGTATGCTTCTTGTATATGCTGTTTATTTATTTATTTTTTTTTTCTTATAATATAACGTATGTATGTATAGCGAATACTGCGACAGTAAATTCCGATAAAGTAATTAATTTCCATTTCATTATTATTGCTAAAGAATTAAACATTTGCATTAACCATAAAAATAGAAAAAAAAAGAGAAGAAAAACCAAGTCACACAAACCAGCATATACAGCAAAGATTTGAGTCTTTGAAAAGCTGACAGTTAACAAGTTTTAAAAGTGATCGCATAAACATGAAGTCTAGCTTAAGTTAGACGAAGCAAAGCCAACAAGCAGGCAAGCACTTATTCATTTATTTTTATTCATTTTTAAGCATCCGCGTCATGCGTCATGTAAAAGAAATCTTTTAGCCATTTACACATGGCCTAGCATAGGCATATGCGAACACATACACACGCACATAGGCGCGCACAAACATGTACAGCTTAGATTGTTAGATTACTTATGAGTTTATTTGCTATTTGCTGCTGCTGCTGCTGCTGCTGCTGCTGCTGCTGCTGCTGCTGCTTATAAGCGAGTGTGTGTGAGTTACTCTCTGTGTGTGTGGTTGTGTGTTTGTGTTTCCGTGTAATATTAGTGTATTAGTTAGTTAGTTTAGTAGCTCATAAGTCTTTTGCTCTCCCTGTCTGTTATTTAACAAGCTTTTGAAATAATAATTACGCAAATCAAAAGGTGATGGACCTCTATTTAAAGACTTGAATTTATTCATACAAACACATGATCACATACTCACATTCTTACAACATTTAAGCATAAATACGTGCATAATTTTCCATGTAATTTTCTCTATAAGCACCTGTATACATGTGTTGTGCTCTATGTTGTTTTGTTTATTAAAGATCATACACGGGGTCATATGTTGTTGCAATTGCGTCTATGCGTAATATGTGTGCATTTTATTTATTTATTTGTGCATGTAATTGTTGTTGTTTGTTTTGTTTTTCTTAATTTTTGGAAAATTGGTTAAATTATAAAAATAACAAAAATAATAAAATATATATTTTTAATAATAAATGATAAATAAAAAAACTTTTTGTTTTTGCCTAAACAATTTTAGCACAATAGGAAACACATAAGAGAGATTAATGGATAGTTGTTTGCTTATAAAGAGATAATCATTCAAATCGTTTTCCATTAGCTCCGTTTAATTGGGCATTTAGACGTTTAAAAGTAAGCAACACTAAATAAAATAATTGTAAACATTTGAAAGATGAAGAACGAATTACACAAAAACTAAAGAGCGATTAACAAACAGAGCCACCGTGTGCGTCAGCGTGTTCCAAACCGTGGGGATCATTCGAACGATGTTTTGTCCAGAACAAAACTGCAATAGTTAATCTTTAAAATAAACCATAATTTACTTTGATACGTTGAGTTATTCCTTCCTTTTCAAATTTTAAAAAATATCACTCTTCACAAGGGAACCCTTAAGTTAAGTTAAATTTCGAGAGAGATGACTGTAATGCGTCATGGACTATGTACACGCGAACAAATATAGCAAGAAAATAAGGCATTTATAAGAAATTTTAACTCCACACTTGCGAACATCTCTCTAGCAGGCTCTGGCTTAGCGAAAGCGCTTCGATTAGATTGTGTTTAGACATTCGTCTGTCTATTTGCCCGTTTACTGATGCTAGGACAATACAAGTTAAATCTAAGCATTAACGCAAATCTGAGGCTTGAAATCAAATTTGCTTGCCGGAGTGCAGTATTGGTTTGAGTCCAGTGTTCACGTGAAGCATTGTTAAGGGGTGATACGCCCTTAAGCCCACTGAAAAATAAGCATTTTTCTGAAGTTAGATAAAAAAACTTTTAAGCCTCACTATATCCAGAATTTTGAAAACGTGATGAAAAAGTGACAGTTTCTCAAAGGCAATGTTTTTCTTTCTTGAACCATCTCTTTCCCATCGTCCCTTTTCTTTTCCCAACAGCCCACACTTTTTCATGTTATTTTATGTCGAAAATTTTCCAAAAAAAAAATGACTCGAAATATAATAAACACGTGGGCTTCCCGATATCAAAAATTTTATATTTTTACCCATAAAATTTCAAATCGTTTAAACTTTAATTTGAATTTGCTTAAAAAAATGCACTGATTTTCGATAAACAAGACTATTTGGACGCTAGACAAGATGTTTTGGCCGAAGAAAAACTGTGCTTAGAAGTTTACTCATCACATTCAAAATATCTTTACATTATTTTTGAATAGATTAGAGAGGGTGTAAGTAAGCCAATAAAAAGAGGTGAACAAAAATCACAAGGTAATATTACCCTTTATGCCGAATGAAAGACACTCTTTTCCGGAAAAAAGGATGTGAATAAAGATGAGTTAGAAACTTAACAAACTTTCGCGAAAGGAAGGCAAATGTCAGAAAGGGGCGGAAGATGCTGGTCGTTTGTTTGACTGCATTTTAAACTTGCAAGCATTGCCAGAAACACATGCATACGTAGCGAAATGTCAGACTCAAGGGCTGTGTGCAAAATTGGTGGCGCGATGAGCGGTGTAACGTGGATACCCCGCAAGAAAAATTGGAAATGGAATGAAACCTGATCTTGCTCAAATATGTCAAACGTATTTCGATAGAGAACTAAAAGCAGACAGGAGAAAAAGGGGAGGCGAGAAGAAGGCAGAATAGATAAGAACATAAACAACGTGAAACCGCAGACATGCCTATGACTGGGTTGCGAAAAGTGAAGACAAAGAGAATACGTTTAAAGTTAGGATTATCGGAAACGTATAACTTCGATCGAGAACAACTATTAAAATTAGTGAAACAACTAGTGAAGTATTCGAAGACGTGGCAGCAGAAAGTGGCGTGGCGATTAAGGATGCATTGCTGAGTGATTTTTCTAAAAAGCATGAGAACAAAGTTACGCTGCGTGCACTAAAGCTCTTCTTCGAACGCACTATGCAATGAGCTCTCTTCGTGATGGGTCTCATCCACATTGAAGCTGCCTCATAAATATCGCCATAACGGTCCACTGTGCACATGTGTTTGATCTCTTAAGTTCACCGCTATACTAAGACACAAATAAAGTAATTGTTAAATTTCAGGAGGCTAATGAATCCGTTATCCTTTAGCTTTCGATTTGCGGTCTGCTGTTATAAGTACAGTCTACTCTGTTATAAGTATAAAATTCTTGGATGTCATTGAAGTTCCAACTAAATACAAGAATTATAAAACTCTAAAAAGCAGCTTTGATTTCGTTGCCAGCTCCCAAAAAAATTATTATGAGACCGTAGGAATCAAAAACACAATCCAGAAGTAATGGGTGCAATAAATAGAGCATCCATTGTTGAAGATCAGACTAAAGTGGACGCCCTCCTTTTGAGTTTCGATGTAGATTTAGAAAGCGCGTCCACCTTTCACGTGTGAATGGAAATGAAAATACAAGAAAAAAAAAGACAATATCTGAACGTTAAATATTGTAACACAAACCGCAAATACATGTCAGATCTATTACGATCGGTTTCGATTGCATGCAGCTATAAATATTGAAATGTGTTTAATAAAATATACATATAAACGTATAAATAAATTAAATCCATGCTTGTTCTATCTTTTTTCTTTTTTTCCTTTTTTTTTTTTTTGTTTGCATACACTTATTATCTATATAAAGCTTCTCAGTTCATTTCTATTACTCGCACAAGACGCAGGATGTACAGTTTATGAGAGTTGTTGCGCTTACGGCAGAGGAATTGTGCGGTATCTCAATCCATTTTATATGCGTGTGTATGTGTTTCTGTGTGTCTATATACGTAAATGAATGTATCAATGAATTTGTTTATAGCCCCATATGCAGTGTGACTCTATATAGGTAGCGAATGCGAGTGCTTCCGTTGTATGTGAAGTTTTCTTTTTTTCAGTTAATGATTTAAAAGATAATGGCATTAGCATTTTTACCGTTAATATGTAGAATATGTGTGCGTGTGTTTATGTATGATTGTTTGTTACCGTAGTAAATATCGTGATGCAGTGCAGTGCAGTGAGGTGTGGTGTGGCTTAGTGTAATGTGGCATAGACTTTGTGCAACATATTTTTACCAAATACGATCGTACATCAATTGAAATCTCTTTTCATATGAAAATTTATAACATATGATATGATGAGGTTTTAGATGGGTCGTGTGTGTGTGTGTGAATGTGTGTATATGCTTGTGTGCCATTTCACACTCTTTTGATTTTACAATTTCTAGTTAAATTGAGTTATGCTTATACGCTACTTGGCTGTCTGTCTATCTGTCCGCATATATATGATGGCTGTCTTTCCGAGATGCTTCATTAGCAATTTTTCATAAGCCATTATTTCTTTACACATAATGAGTTATAAATCAGTTCATTACAATCAAACCATAACAACAACAAAAACACCAACGCCTTACGAATCAAAGACAGAAAGGCAAAAAGTTTTCTTTCTTTCTATCTTTTTAACAAATTTTTTTTTTTCCATTTTCATTTTTATCTTTATTTTTATTTTATTTTTTCAATTTTGTTTTTCTTTCTTGCTGATAAAAACAGCTGCCAGTTACTGTTTATTGGTTGGTCGGTATAGCATATCAAGAGGATTTGTCTTGGAAATGGATCATTGTTTAATGGTCGATCGTACACTAAAAACCACCTAATAATTGTAAAAGCATGTCATTGAGACATCACCGTCATCATCATTATGCAGGCGCATGCTTCATGCAGTCTTTGCAGCATATGCATGCACATGCACTTGTTGCTTCAATTCTTCTCTCTTTATTCATTTTATTTATTTTTTATTTTTCCTTTTCATACCGTAAGAACCCACATTAAAAGCTCAATGCTTAACGCAGAGTAGTATAAGATTGTAACTGAGATTTATTGCAACATTATGCAGATGGATTAGATTGCTCTACATCAATATACGTAGGCATGCACACACATGCATATGTATATCCATACACCTGAGATAGCACGGAAGACAAACAAACTAAAGCATTATATTGAGTTTTCTTACTTTTTCTTTATTGTTTTGGTTTTAAGTTTGTTTTTTTTTTATCATCAACATTTCCGCCTGATAAACTGGCTGATATAGCTGCTAGAGAAATCGTTAAGACTTTTCCAGTAACAGTCAGACAATGTTCACTGATTTAAGTTTGCAAGTATATGTATGTATGTGTGTTTTTAAAGAAGTATTCTCATGTAATTATCAAGGATATATTCCCGACGCGCAGCGTCTCAAAACAACTGCTTTATGCGGAAAATGGAAAAAAAGTCGAGGAGAAAAAAATTTAACTTTTAATTGTTGCTGCTGTTATTTTTGTACTTGTTGTTGTTGTTGTTGTTGTTGTTTTTAATATTGTTAGAAAAATCATGTCGGCTACGTTGACAGTGTCTTAACATGAGCACTGATAGACAGTAATGCTAAAAAGTAGAGAAATCTAAAAATATAACCTTTTACAAGAGGCGACATGATAAACAACTGGCGTTCACCTACGGAAAAGAAATTGCGGCATTAGTTGTTGTAGCATATCTCCTTTAAATATGAACATTTGCAATTTTCAACCAATAAAAAAACATTCACTTTGCTGCTATATTCTCATTCTTTGTAAACTCGTCTTCTTCTACTGAAATTTCATACAAATGGCGAGCCATCAAAAAAAAACAGTAACCAGAGCTGAAGAAGAAGGTGAGCAGAATGTTAGGTGGAAATTTGTTTCTTTTATATCCCACAATAGTTGAGCAAGATAGAAAAAAATAAAAAATGCCTTATTTCGCATAAGTAAAAACTTTGGCAATCTTGGAGCTAAACTGTGCTATTACTTATCCAGCAAAATGTTAAGGAAAACTCTTGAAGTCTTTCTTTATCTATTCTCTTATTACACGCTAGACCATTATCAATGGTAAAAGTCTACTAAGCGCATGGATTCAAACTTATATTGCATCAATCGATTCAAAGTCATTTTCGAAACCGATTTAAGCATGTATGTCCGTTTGTCCGTTTGCTTGTGTTTCATCTACAAATAGCAATTCTCGGGAACTGAATGATATAAATAATAAAATTTGATACAGCGGCATATTTTGGCCCAAAGACGAGCTGTATTGAAAATGGATAGAACTGAATTGTTCCTGCGATCACTTCCCATATAACGACTGATTTTGGACAATTCACGATACGAAAAATATTGCAATTTTCAAAGTAGATGTCATTGAGTATTGGTATTTTGGCATTGATATATTGACCAAATTGATGTGAAAAATCTAGATTTAAATGCTTCGAAACCAGAATTCGTCGGGTAGGGCTTTATATGGCAACAAAGTCGAATTTTAAACATTTTTTGAACAAACTGGATGAAGAATAATAAAATCTTTCACAGTCTTTCATTAAATTTGTTATATTTTATGACAATACGCAAATAGGCAAAGTCGTGTAGGGCACTTATCAGTCGACACGCTCGACTATGAAGTTTTAATTTGATTGGATATTTAAACTCACTAGCAACTGTTTTTATATTTGCTTTTATTTAATTTTTATATACCTTTCCATTCATTTTTTTTTTGTTTTTTCTTTTTTTTCAAAAGGGTGCTGAACGTAAAACACGAGATGAAGAGCGGCGCGCTGCTAAACGTAAAATGACGGCCACCGGTCGTAAAAAATTAGATGAACTTTATCATCCAGTTACCGATCGTTCGGAGTTCTATTCTATGCAAGATTTATTAAAGCCGCCCGTTTTATTTTCACCAGCCGATGATTTGGAAAAGGTAAGAATAGCCATGAATTCAACAATCGTTTTAGCAAGCAACAACACTGAAACAACAACAACATATAATATCTCAACTTTAAATTCACCTACCAATACCAATACTACTTCTACTACTACTACTACTACCGACACTAATAATCCATATAATGATCACCACCACAACCACCACCAAAACCACCACCGCCACCACCATCACCAACCATCCTCTCAATCACCATTGTCATCACAACAACAACAACAACAACAACAACAACAACAACAACAACAACAATATGATAATGAACATTGTACAACAACAACGACAACAACAACAACTAATGCAACGTTTGGTCATAATTCACAGGGCTTCTATGGCCATGAGACTGATGGAGCGCCCGATCTGAAAGGCGCATCACCGTTTTTATTGCATGGACAAAAGGTAGCCACACCGACTTTGAAATTTCACAATCATTTTCCGCCTGATATGCAGACGTAAGTGTATTGTAAACATCCCAATTTAGTTTTTCTTTTACATAAACATCCACATGGTAAATAAAATATTGATATCTTTATTGCGGTCTCCTTTTTTCCTTTTTTGCCCTTTCAACTATATTTAGTGACAAAAAGGACCATATTTTGGATCAAAGCTTAGGTATGAATGAATTTGGGCCAGCATTGAAACGTGGCCGCATGACACCGCCCACCAGTGAACGTGTGATGCTGTATGTAAGGCAAGAGAACGAAGATGTCTATACCCCGCTACATGTTGTGCCACCTACCACTATTGGTCTATTAAATGCGGTAAGTTTTCATATTGGGGGCGAAGAAGCATTCTGCTAAAAAAAATTCTTTACTGTCCTGTCCTTACAAAACACATATCATTGTATTTTTTGGCTCTGTCGATATGGAAATTTTACAAAACACAAAAACTCATATCTTATTAGCAGGTTTTACTAAATTCAAAAGGAAATTAATATAAATATTAAAAAATAATAATAATAATAATTATAGTGTAACTACAATCACACCATTCACCCGCCTATCACTACAAGTCATTACTTGCTAAAATTTAACGGTTTTCAGTTAATCGGAAAATAATAAAAGAAAAAAAAATGAAACGGACCAGTACTTGAGTTTATATATATTTTGCTGGATTTGATAAATAAAACAGAAACGTTGTAACAAACTTGGAGAAGGATATAATAAATAAAATTGATTAATTGTTTATTAATGAAGGTCAATTTTCTAAGATAATATATTAAAAGAAGCCGCAGATATGTAATAATAACATTGTTCATCCTATCAGTTTCTACAAAATTGAAGAAAAATACATTTTTCGCATGGCAAACCTGCCAATATTCCCACCGAAATCTTACGTAATATCATAAATGATAACATTATCGCCAAGAGCATAAAAAAACCTCCCAGAAGTAATTAAGTTAGCACCATTTTCTGAAATCTGATAAGTATAGCGTCGTGGAAATATGATTTAACAGTGCCGTTGCGGATATCCGAAACGGCATCGTATTCGATATAAAAGCAGTATAAATTCCTCCCAGTACAAGTTATCACAAATTTTATCGTCACTAGTTTCAGTTTTCCAGAGATTCCTTCTATAATTTATTTTTAAAATATCTGAAATGATAATAGTTTGAACATTATATAAGATATCAACTATGATATCATATAAAGAAATGCTATCATTCATTCATGTTCATTTTGAAGAGTATTTAAGAAAATTAAGACAAAAAAACGTGTTATCACATAGAGCTATCGTTATTTCACGTAACCGATGCCGCAATAATAATATTATCAGCTCTTAAAAATCTTTAGAGAAACAATTTGTCTCAGGTAAGAAGGATAGTAAATCGCAACGATATGATACGACGTCCCGTTCGTCATAAGCTTAAATGAATATGACCTTATTCGTCATTGCCAAATCAGGGATCGCGGACTTAAACTCCAAAGACGGTAGGGCTTAACTTTCTTCGTAGCTATAGTGAAAGCATAGTCAACAAAGGCATAACACTTACCGGTTAAAACTTACAATCACTAAGCTGCTGTCTACGCCTTTCACTTTCATTGCTCCCTTCTGACCGTCACTGTTCTCTGAGTGGTCGGCCATACTCGCAAAAAATAATTTGGTAATGTCATGAGTACTGACACTTTTAAAATTTCAAACGATACCTTAAGTGATAAGATTGTTAGTGTGACCGTTAGCGAAGCAAAGAGAAAATTTCCAAATCCTCCAAAATATATATAAAATTGGAAAAAAAAAAGTGAAATTAAATACATGAATAAGTTTCTATTTAATATTAATGCGTAATTTATTTTTAATAAAAAGAAATGTATTTAACCAAAGTAAGATTTTTCTAAATAATTCGGCCAAAGAAAAACGGCAATAAAACAAAACTATTGCACTTAACTTAAATATATTAAAGACAACTACTTAAAAAAGCAAAACATTTTAAATAACTAAACGTTACTACCACATTAATTACTATTACTACCACAAGTACTACCACTAAAAAATTACTGCCTCTATACTGCTACTGACTGCTACTGGTTACAATTAATTTAATAATTAATTAAAGCTCTAAAGAACAGAACAAAAAAAACATTGTTCTGCCCTAACGAGACCTCGGCAACAGGAGCAATCATATTTTTCTTAACTGAAAAGGTAATGTCTGTGCCAGTGTGTTTTGCGTGTATTTGAGCGAGCATGTGTGTGTGCGTGTGTTTTTGTGTGTATGTAGCTTTAGTATAAATTACTTCATGTAAAGCCGCTCATAAATACACTTTACACCGTTTCTTTTTATATATACAAGCAAGAAAACGAAAAACGAAAACCGAAAACTTAAATCCGCCTCATGGTTGGTTGTTAGCGTTTAAAATGTTTTTAGTAAAACAAAAAAAAAAAAAAATTCATATTTTTTCCATGTGTAACCCCCCAACATTTATATCTCTGTTGTATAACTAATGTTACATCAATAGTTTTTGTTCTTCCAAACCATTAGTTCTTGTTTGTTTTGCTCATATTTGCATTCGTTCTCTCTCTAATCAATTTTTCATTTTCATTATAAAACGTTTATGGTTCTGTGTTTATATGTATGTTTGTGCTCAAGAGTATTTTCATGAGTGTATCTGTGTGTGCATACACAAATACATATATGCCTTTAAGGTGTTTGTTACAAACTCTTTAAATAGTTTTGTTGTGTGCATGTTTTTTGTTATTATTACCTTTTTTTCCTTTGTTTTGTTACTAATGTTGTTTTTTGCATACATTTTATTCTGATTTTATTATAATCAAGATATCACAAACCAAATATTCATTCGTTAAACACTACTATTTCGAAATCATGTGTCGTAATATAATTTTTTTTTTCTTTTTTTTATTTATTTTTGCATATTTCATAAATATTTTCATTTTACACTCGAACAAACTACACACGCACACACATAAATACACCTACGTACGTACATATGTGTAGATGTATAAAAATGAAAATGAAAACAATAGAAAAAAATATCTTTAAAGCAAAGAGTGCACAATAAGGAGGATACTCCCAAAAGTATCCGATCCAATGGGGAAATCACCGCAAATGATGGGAAAAAACACCTTAGTGTCTCCATATAGTCCCGTCTTAGTTCAATGTACTTTTCCCAATAATAATTAATATCTTTAGAAGTATGGAGCCTATAAAATTGTCCTTCAACCACATACTCCGCCTCTTCATTGTTGAAGAGCGAACGAAAACAATCCCCAAGCGGGCTAAACCTGCGAAATATGCTGCTCATTGAAGCAATTCGGTGTTCGTTTACTCTTTGACGAATCCTTATAATTGGACGTCTTGAGCTTTACACCCAATTCAACTCACTTCCTTTCCCTTTCAATCGGCCATCTCAACTATTACTTCGTTTCAAGTCGGATGTAGGAGACCCATGTCTGCTCCTTGTTTACACATCGAAGCAAAAAATGGGTTTCGTTGCTGTAAAACGCCGATGAACACTTAATTGCAACATCCTTATGACTTTTACCTCTATTGTGGTCAAACGCGCTGCCCGCCTCCTGCACAGCATTCTCAAGTCCGAATTTTCAGTCAGTATGCGGCATGTAGCACTTTTTAAAAAGCCTAATGTGCCTGCTAACTTGTTCAGTTTCAAGCGCCCCGATATTCTAAAACCATTTTGTAGTTTTTCCTCATCATTTCTGGCAATGTCACTTTATCTGCCCGATTACAGCGATATTCGTCTTGACGCCAGTTATGGCCTAATTAAAACTCTGCCCAGCAATAATTGATTATAAGAAAAAAAAAAGAAATAAATTCCCTCAAACATGGATCTAGGTCGCCTTTGATATTCGTTGGATTGAGACCTTTCAAATAAGTCTTTTATCATAAACCAGATTCTTGCACCTTTACGAAACAACTGAGCATATTCACCATTGATGTTCGTGAGACAAAAATTAAACAACACAGTTCAAAATGAAAGCTTGCGCTTTATAATATAATATAAACATTACAGACTATTTGCTCGAAGGGACATCCATAGTGTCAAATTTTTGAAAGATTTTGTCAAGTGCTAACGCCAACATTTGTGTCAATCACTTTTAAATTAAGGACTAAAATACAGTACAAAGTCATTTTGCTGAGACTTTTAACTCTTGTGAGTTAATCGCGACTATTTGTGGATAGCTCAGTATCATCTTCAAACATGGTATGACAGAATTCGACAGAAAATGTATGCGATCGGTGACATCCTTCTAGGTTTGTCTAGCTTTAAATGGAATTTCAACAAATCACACCACAAAAATGGACATTTTACCGCCTAATTTCGGGACTTGTATATTAATCAACCAAAAGATTGCGGCTTTCCCTTCCTCCCAGTTGTAATACCAAAAATTTTTTTGCGCTGTCCATAAAGTATACATATTTTTGACCAACTTGAAATTCTGAATGAACGCAACAACGCTCAAACAGCCGTCAATTCTCATGCCGACTGTCCGATAGTAAAGGTCCCCCGACTACAAAAACTTGGGGATCAATCAGCCTGCAAAACTGTGCTTACAATCAAAGACATGGAAGCGATTACAGTCTTCTTTTTTAAAAAATACTTTAACGAACATTTTTTCAAAAAGTCGGAAAACATAATAAATTTTCCCAAACATTTTTCTATTATATAAAGAAACACATACCTTTTTAAAAATGCGTCTCATGCTTTGACTACGACGTCGACCTTTTTTCCTTTTTTTTAACCAGTCACTCACCTAATGCTTCTTATTCAAGAAAGCATGGTAATGGTCAGAAAAAAAGGAAGTAGTATTCGTGCAAGTTCAACTGCAAAGTGGCACCATTAGGAGGAGAGGGAATAATACTACAGAAAGGTTATGCCAAACGAGGGCAGCGCGGTTGAACACAACCACAATATGGTAAATGCTCTAAACAACGCCTACTTTAGATCCTTCAGCTTGGCCAGGACGTGCACATCTTCATTCACCTGGGAATGTATTGTTACTTTAATCAATCGGACATTTCCGCAAGTAACTAAACTCGTTCAGGATTTTGAAATACTTTCTCCGTGTTTCACACGAGCGGCACTAAGGACAATTGTAGTGGACATATATGTGGGAAGTCGTGAAAAATACCTTTTTCAATAATCGACTTGTTGTGTTTTGTGCAAAAAAACTCCACATACAAGAACTTTCCTCTTGCTGCTTAATTAGGGGAGCAGTGCTACTTAATCACAGCGGGTACTGAGCAATGGACGCCTTACGATATGGAAAACTTCCATAATGTTGAAGGCAAACGTAGGCAAAGACGAACCGTTGACATCGACGATAAGGCTGAATATCCTTGGCGGCCTAATTTGCTAGGGTCGATTGAGTGAAGCGTATTATGGCTTCTCCATCCAAATGAACGCAACAACAGCACAATGTGATGGGTTCTCAACGTAATAAGGCCACAGCTCGCCGTTACCTAACGTTTGCAGCACTAACCTAGAATATGGCCTTCTCTCCACTATTGTACAGTACTTTGAACAGTACTTTGAATAAATCATTTTTCATATTTCTCTTCAAATTTTCTTTGGAAAGCTAGTAACGCCGCTAATATGCGCTCTTATCATTGCCTTTTTGATTCCAAAGGAATCAAGGGTTATCTTCCTAATTCTTGATTTTCATCGCTTTATTTGACTCAGAATCGAACGGTGATGTACGACACCCTGACATATATAATGACGCTATGTTAAAACTACCTATTTTATTCAGCATTTTCATCCGGTCATGGCCAACGACGAGGACCATCGCGCCGTTGCATCCAAACAAATTCGGAGTCATTCATTCCTCTTTCAAGTCGCTGTATTTGAAAAAGGAGGATTTCTCAATTTCTTCATGAATTTGCAACGTTTCCAGATATTTTTGTACAAAGAATTTTAATCATTTCAAAATTTTCAGTCTCTTCTATTTTGGGAGAGGAAGAAATCGGTCTTATTTAATCCTTTGCGTTTGCAGCATCAACTAATGTGTGGTATATCATTGTAAGATGAAGTGGAAATCCGTTGCCTCAATATATCGATTGTGTATTGTATCGTACAAATCGCATATGGCATCATAATTTTTCATGATTTGGCAGCACTGTGTTTGTAGCCGCACCAAATAAAAACTCTATTTACTTTTTTCTAATTATGAGCTAATCTTTAATCTGATTTAACAGACATTCGAATTTGACACAAAGTTTTATTTAAGGAAACGGAACAACCTATAATTGGCTATATGCCTAAGATTGGCCTTCTTGAATGCCAATGCTTTTGGGTTGGAAGGAAAGGCGACAAAATAATATTCAAAAAAGTTATTAAGCATACAGTTAACTATTAAAGAAAAATATGTTTCCGGAAAATGTTAAAAAATGGCAATACTCCAGTTATTTTCGCAACGTATTTTCAATTTAAGATTTGTTGCGGGCCACATGTTTTTCGGCGGAATTTTAAATAAAAAAAAAAAATTATTCAACATTTGCGCCTACAATTACCGGCTTCCGTTGCGATTCTGCTATAATTGCGGAGAGTTTAAATGAAAAATTTGAATTTTTTGTGCAAAAAAGGCACTCTTTTATTAATATCAAAACGTTTAAATTAAGTTATGGAAAATACGCTACACTTTCTTTTCTCGAAGGTTTTTTGCCAACCACAGAAACCACCAAAGACAGAAACGCTAGTTTTAGATTTTACGTACTCGAGATGGTAGAGCAAAGAGCACAGAAATTTGTAATTCTCTCACTAAATATCGAAACTTTCATCCCAAACCTTTGATTTCTTCACAAAAACGGTGACACCCTTTGAATCCATCTCTGCCACATATTTACCCAAAGGCAGTCTCGATGAAGCTACGCTAATAAAGCGTTTCTAAATAAAAATAATTTAGAAAGACTTTTAAACGCTTCTTTTACTTCCTGGACTACCTGGAATTGGAAATCAATAAGCGAAACTTCAGATTATTATTACGCATGCCGTTTTTCAACAAACCTGGGAAACTTGACCTGAAAAAACTTGAAGAAACAATTTCTTTCAGTTGAGGATTTTTTCCTCAGAATATTTTGAAAGGTTCAAAGTATCTCTTATGTCAACAAAAAAAAAAAAAATTCTGAAAGACTGTGTCTCTCCTTAGGAGAAGAGTCAGAACATACACCTGTAAAATAAAAGTGAGAACGAGAAAAATGGTCAATTTTTTAAAAATTAATGAAAGGTCCCCTAACCCAACGATAATGATGGCCAGAAATTAGTTCTGCTAGACGAAGCTTTTGGATCGCAAAGCGCGTCTTCGTTAACACAGCAAATAAATATCTTATACGGCCTCCGGGATACATATTTCTCTGACACGTGTTACATACCCATCGCGATAGTTATAAAAATAGTACAATTCTTACGTTGCCGACCTTGTGTCAATAAACTGACAGCATTATTTGAAATTGTACGTGTGTCAATTAACTTACAAAGAACGGTATAGTGGATATAGCAGATTACGTAGTTCTTTTTCGTGTGTCGCTACTCTTAACTTAATAAATAAAACGTTTGATGGCGCCTTAAGCAAAAGTTATGTGTTTGTAAAAATATCTACCTATCTGTAACAACAGCATACTTCGAAGGTCACATTAATATGTGATCGGTTAACCTACGATTTTTCGGGTTATGTTCTTGGTCATATACTTATACGATTTTTAAATTATCCTAATATGTAGACGGCAGAATTTGCTGAATCAGTAGATTTCTCTTGGCAGTTATGGATTAAACTTTTAGGCTAGTCTCCGAATTTCACTTCACGACAATGGTAATGTAAATATTTGAGGCCCTGCTTATTGTTGTAAAAAGCTTTTTAGGCTCTCAACTATCATTTCGTCAAAAGGACTAGTGGACGGGACATGATTCAATGGCTGCCGTCGCCAACAATCTGTTGATCGAAAGTGACTTTCGCTATATCTTTCTAGGCGTTGCGAACATTCGCCTTCAGTATTAGACCCGATTTTATGGCTACATGTATATAGGATTTAAAAAATAAAAGCCTAAATAAAATCTGTCTCTCTCTCTCTCTCTCTCTGTATCTTTTTCTTATATCATAAAAGTATGAGTTTTTTGTTTTGTAAAGAAAAGCAAAATCAATTATCGATTTTTCTTCTTTTTTTTAAATCGTAGAACATTGAACACACTTTTACACCATAAAAAACAATTACTCTGAAAAACTCAAACCAAACCGCATCATAAGTATTTTTGTTTTCTCATTTTCTCAATTCCAGATTGAAAGTAAATACAAAATCTCCACAACGAGTATAAATAATGTATACAAAAAAAATAAAAAAGGGTAAGTCTTTCTATCTCTATCATACTATCGCTCTGTCTCTTTTCCGCTTTTTCGATCGCTCGCTCTCTTTCTGTTTCTTTCTCTCCCTATCTCGCTCTCTGTTTAACTACTGACAAAAATAATCAACACCACTAACTGGGTTACAACACAGCTAAATCCCATAACAAACACTAAAAAACAACCAAAAAAAAACCGAAAAAAAATGCACACAGTGGGTTATAAGGGTAAGAAAAGTGGTGAGATGTATCTAATAACGATTTTGTATTTATTTTAAACTAAATTGAATCGCTTTGATATTTACTAAAAACAAAACGAAAACCTAAGGAAGGGCAAAGAAGTTATTACTGATGGCGGCTTCATTATCATTTCGAAACACACGATCATCATCAACTTTACACGATTTTCTCTCTGTTAAGAAATGTACATGAAAAAAATAATAATTGTTTTTTTAAATTGCTTAAGTTTGTAAGAAATTAAATTTAAAAAATCTTTTCTCTGTTTTTTACTTTTTTTTGATTTTTTTTTCTATTTTCTATTTTTGTTTTTTTTTTTCTTTTTTGCTGTTGTTTATAGGATTAAAGCGAAAATGGATGATGACATGATTTCTTATTATTGCAACGAAGATATATTTGTATTGGAAGTGCTACAAATCACGGACGAATTATATGATATCTTTTTACAGGAAGAAACTGAACACTGAAAGTTATTGGATAAAAAGTAACAGTAACAGAGAATACTCGGCTCTTTAAAAAAATAAAAAAGAAAGGAAAAACAAAAACAAACCAGTTACAATAAATTAATTTATATATATTTTTAATGAAATTTAAATTTAAATTTTTTTTTTTAATATTTTATGTAAATAATACGGTGAAGTAGAGAAAAAGTGAGAAAATATGATCGAATAAAAGAGATTTTCTTTAAAAATATTAAAACACAAAATATCATAAGTAAATGTACAATTATTATTTTACATTTTTTTTTTTTTTTTTTTGCTATTAACGCCTTTAAAAGCCCACTTATATCGATGACCTTAACGTTGAAGACATATTTTAATAATATACATATTTTTTTTCTAAATGATAATTACCAACAATATTATGCACAAATTTTTATCATAACCATATATAATCGAGACATTTACATATATAATATGCATACAATATACGTATATATATATATATATATGTATATAGAGCAAAAAAAAAAATTCAATAAATAATTAATAAATGCATTAAATGTGAAAAGGAAATGACAGCAAATTAAAAACAAATACTTTTTCATACATGTACTTAATTTAAATCTATTGAAAAAAATTTATAATTAAAATATTAATAACTTAGAAAGTAGTTATAAGATTACATTTTTTCGTTTTTTTTTTATCTACAGAAAACAAAACATGCTCAAAAGAACAACAAATTACGGTTAACAGAGCAACGACGTTTTTTCTTTTTGAGAGAGATTTCTAAAAATACAGAACGATTTTAAAACCTTACATTCAAGTTTATTCTCCCCTTCCATAAGTGCCAATAGTATAACTAAACAAGTAAGCAGAACGGTCCATTCGCCTTAAGGTGAATTGTTGTAAAAGCCCACCACCAAGGAATACGAGCTTAGTACGTCCGTTTCATAACAAGCAGATCGCAATTCTTTCTATCTGAAAATTTTATTAAATTTTTCCTAAATATCTACGCGGAAGTCGAATTCAATATCTACGAGAGTAGTTCTGTATTTTGTCTGCTACAGATAAATAGCCTGCGTTTTTGCTATTTTGGAAGATGTCTTGTAAAGAATTCTTAATTGAACATAAAAAACGATTTTAGAAAACTTTTATGTGTTATGGGAAAGAAGAAGCTCTTTTTCTATTGTATTCAAAGCGTTTTACTTTAGATTAGTTAGCTATTTTAAATGAAATTATTTCCCTCTAGTACTAGAAAAATACTTTTCTACAGAGGGGGTAATTCTTCTACAGCCAGTGAAATTTCGTATCTATTGTAAGGGAAGTCTTTTAGTTGCCAGCGCAATTTTCTATTTATTCCAAAAGTAGTCTTTTACCCCTTAGCTTTTAGCTGTTTTGTTCGCGGGTGTGGTCGATTAAATAAAAATCGCGTCTAACAAGTCAGTATTCGCGGGTTCATATACAGTAAAGTTCACTTTGGCTGTAGCCGCAATCACTGCTCGGTCACTTAACACTTTCTCTTTTTGGCACAAAAGAATACTTTTAGCTGTTTTGGAAAAGTACTACCAGTTCTGATAGTCTTGGCCTTCCAATTCAGAAAATTAAAATGGTTACGAATTAATTGCTTTGGAAGAAAGCTCATTAACAATAATAGCAGAAAAAAGCCTTTACAAGAATATTTTATCTATTAAAGAAAGCCTTTCATGTTTTCTTGGAGATACCCTCTCGTATTTGCTAGTTGCAGTTGCTTATTGAGAGGAAAGTTAAACTATATGTAAGTATATATATTTATTTGTTTATTTATAACTATATAAATAAATAAATAACTATTTTACCTGCCGCAGTGTAAGTTCTTAAGTAGCAGAGAAAGCTTTTACTATAGGAAATGCCTTTTATTTATAGGCGGAGAAGCTTTTTACTTACTATGGAAGAAGTTCTTTACTTATTGCAATAGTAGAGGCCTCTTGATTTCAGTAGGCGACATATTTTATACTCTAGCAGCCTTTTACAGTAGATGTCTTTCAACTACTGTAGAAATGCGCTAATACTTCTTCTACTACTACTACTACTACTATAAAATTACTATGGAAACCTTTTAATGACTACTGCACATACACGCACAGAAATCTACTACTACTACTACTACCATTACTACTACTGCACAATAATCTTTCAAACAATGCAGAAGAATTCTTTTACCCACAAAAGTTTATTACAAACCTTAGAGGAGGCTTTGTTCTTACTATAGAAGAAGTATATCTATTTTAAAAACAGACCCATACCTAGTCTATACAAATCATTTTACACATTAGAAAACAATTCTTTAGAACACTTCTTTGATCATCAAGTCAGTGTATTTCAATAATAATGAACATTTCCAAATTTCAATCGAAATCAATGCTTTTCAATCAACTTTTTATTTCAAAGCAGACATTTTTGAAAATAATTTTGCAATCACTCTTTACCATAATTTGCAACATTGCAAAGAAAAATCTTTTTTATTCAAATGATTCTCACATCAAAATTCTGTAACGATTTGAGTATGTAATTATCATATAGCAAGAGTAAGTGATTTGAATCAGTTTTCTTTTTTACGTTGCACTTATTGAAGTTTAGACGGGAGGTGTGTACCCTATTGCTATTAATTTTTTCAAGCGAATACTTCCAAGTTGAAGCACTGAAGGAAACTATGCGCTTCTATGTAGATATCACGCCCTGTTACCTCGTATATTTTCCATCCCCCAAATTATCGGACTCTGAGCAACTGTTGCTGGCGAAAACGTCTATTATAGTTTAATCGGAAACATGTTTTTCAATCACTTCGTTTACCATAATCTCCCTGAAGCACTGTACTAAGTGTTGCCGTCTGCTATTACTGCAGCCTATTCTGCAATGATTCGCTTAAGAATCCTCTGCTGAATCCTCTTTGCGAATATTTTTTATGGGAAACTTAGGCCTACATTACTCACTGAAAGTTTTTTATAAAAACGCTCCGTGCCGTAAATTAAGAAAATCTACATGTCTGTGTAGGGGTCAGCCGTCAAGTGAAGTACAAAGTTGTTTCTTCACGGAGTCTTCTGTGGTCATGCCAATAAATCACCTGAAATTTAATGCAAAAACACCCTCCGGTGTTGGGCATAAAATTATGTTTTATTTGAAAAGAAATAATAATAATAAAGAAAATATTTTTATGTAAATAAAGTAAATACAAATATCGAACACTATTAGTAAAAAAAAAAGTTTTAAGAAAATTTTTGTTTTTAAAAAGATCAGAAAAAGTTTGCTTTATTTATTTTTTTTTTTTTTTGTACAAAATTATTATTCTTGATTATAACTTAGGTTTTCCGATACTAGCTAAGCGAAAACCCAATATTTGCAAATACAACAATAAAAGTTTGCTCGCATATTTTATGTACCCATAGTTCGGCAGCGCAAGGCTACGCGTACTCAATATTACAGAAATTCATGCATGAAATTCTCGGTCTATCAATTATAGTCGAGTAAGTGAAGCAAGTACTTGATGTACTTTAAGTTTCGAACTGCTTGCCGTTGCTTCAAAATAAGTCGGACTGTAGAATAAATTCGTGCATGTAAATCCCAATTGCTTAGGTGGTGGGTATTGAAAACCCCAATTCCAATTCAGCTGAATATATAATAAATTGCTCTTCCTTCATTTAACTCTTTTTGTTTTTCTTTTTCAATAAAATAAAATGCAATAAAATAATTTTAAGTTTTCTATTTAGTTGTATTTAATAAGATTTCTTTTTAACATAATTATTTTTTTAAAATTTCAAAAATCTTAATAAAAATCTTTGCTTCCTAATGAAAATATTAAAATAATAATAATAATAAAAATAATATAGACACAAAGTGCATTTGTTGTTAAAAACACCCGCTGATGAAGCCCCCAAAAGTTACAAATTTCAAATCCTTTTAGAAAAACGAACCCTTGTGATTATTTTATTTAACACAATTTTAAAGAAAAGAAAAAAAAGGAAAACCCTTTATATCTATCGATAAATAATTTGTAAATAAACTTTTTTTTCTTTTAATTTAAGACTTTTTATATAAACATTCAATAACGGAAAGAAATTGAAAAAAAAGCAAAATAAGATTTCAAAACATTTTAATAAAATTTCTCCATCTCTTAGTCTCAGTCCACTTTGCCTATGTTTTGTAACAATTTTTAATAATTCTTATAAATTTTATCCACCATACAAATCTTGCCGTTTAATACAAATAAAGTTAATATCAATAATTTTTTTTTTAAACTTTAAAAAAACAGATATATTTGCTATTAGGCAGTTTACAAACAATAAATTGAAATTTCTGTTTTGATTAATTACTTTATTTAAAAAAAAAAAAGAAAAATTGTTGTTTATATATAATACTTATTATTTAAAAAATATATATAATATAAATTTAAATCTTAATAATAACGTGAACGATGTTAACAGTGGAATAAAATATTGCTCTTATTATAATATGAGAAATTATAATAATAATAATATGATAGATTTGATATTTTTATATATGTATTTTATAATTATGAAATATTTTTTCTATATATATAAATTTTATACAATTAATTATTTTATATTTTATAGTTAATAAATGTTTTTTATATTTAAAAAAGATAGAAAAAATAAATAAAATAATCTTTCCTTTTTATTTATGTTCTAATAAGAGGTAAGATCTCAATTTTTCTGCTTCCAAATGGATCAAGAATTCAAATAAAAAAAAAATATACTCTTTTTTATTTACATTCTAATAAAAAGTGAAATCGCAAATATTTTCCTTTTTCCACTTATTGTAAAATCATAAATGTTTTCTGCTCGAAATGATTGAAGAATTCAAACAGTTTAAAGCAATAAAGTAAAGAAAAATTTAAATTTTAACTCCTTTACGGAGCGAGGGGGAGAGAACCAAATGAAACCTAGAAGTCTACTGAAAATATTTGCACAAATATTGGGTATGGTCTAAGATACTAAATTTATTTGGTCGCCTGGAAAGGCCTCTTGACATTAATCTTTGCAGCACAATTATGCAAGCGCTTCCCGCGGTCGTCTACTAATTTTTTTTATAGAGTGATTGAAGAACAACTTCAAAAAAAAGGCCAAGCAAAACCTTGTCAGTTGCGTAAAATGCCTGTTCACTCTCAGCAGTAGGCAGCAAATCAAAAGAAGAGGTTATGTTAATTGGACACGGTGATGCTGCAGCGGACATAAATAAAAGGAAACTTTTAATTTCCTGTTTTCTAGTCACCAAGAAAAAAAGACGACCATCTCTAATACAGCGCTTCTAAATACCACTTCTGCAACTTATACAAAGGCTGAAATCATTTCAAAAGGTATTTTTAGGTGGCATGTTTTTTACGTTGTTTGCCATTGCAAGTCAACTCAGTCCTGAACCTACACAAATAAAATAAAACAATAAACAAATTCTTAATAATTATATTTTTATATAATTCTTGAAATAGAATCCTTAATAAATGAACTTTTTAATAATTTCAATCGGTTTTTTAGCACCAGTGCATTAGCGTACTTTGTTTTTCTATATGAACAAACGGTGGTAATAAACAAACTTTTAATCTCCTTACTCGTAGCTTATCAACAAACTTTCAGAGGAAACGTCATAGGGATTATCGTCGATAAATTCCGCAAACAAAGTATCGAGCAAACTGTTAGGAAAAAATCAGAAGATATGTCAATTTCTTGATCGAACTTTCTGAGACTCGTACGACAATAATAATCAAGCGCTAACTTGTGAAAATCAAAGCCGACTATGCTTTGGTTCGGCCTCATAAGCGTTATTGTATGCTAGCAAATATTGTGGTGGAATGGAAAAACAATTTTTAGGTGCACAAACAGGAAATATTTCAAAGACCGTTATACTCTATTGGAGTTCAAAGGGTTTTCGCTATCAAAACCATTCATATTTAGCTTCAAATTATTTAGCTTTTTACATAAATGGCTATGTTACCACTTTGACTAACTAACATTAAACAATTAGATTAGAGAACAAAAGCGATATGAGTGACCTAATAGAGCAGTGAGAAGGTTTTCACGGTGGTGACTTGACATTGGAGCAATTATATTTTATGAATAGCTTTTAACGGTTAAGTGATATAAAGATCTGCCGTTCCTTATTCGGCTATTATTTACAATTCACTTTGTACGTTGTCTAGTCTTGGCTCTCTGTAAAAATCAATAATCAATAATTCACTTCTGTTTTGTTCTCATTAAAAGACAGTACGAGACTTGTGTTGTTTTATGAATATTTTCTAATTTTGTATTTTCTCTCTTTCACCATAAAGTGTATTTCAATAAGAAACGATTATTGTGGCTTTAGCTTCCTTTCAGATGCCTTCTCTTCAGACGCCAACCGGAAAAATATAGGCTACCTTTGTTTTGGTGAATCTTTCAAGCGCTTGTGAGTATGTAAACGCTTAAGGGAATGCAAGTGTTTACTAAGTAATACACAATGTTGGTAAAGTTTATCTCAAATCTTAGCCAGGAGAACAAGAAAGTGCCCGCTACTAACAACTGCTGTTGCTGTAACTTGGTGAATTATTATGGATTGATTTTTTATTTAACGGCGGTATTCCAGCTTCAGGCGCTTCTCCTTCGACGTGCAATATTCGAAGCCATAGTTTATATGAACCAAAGTAATTCTTGCAAAATCGATTTATCATTTATGCAAATATCTAAAGGAGAAATATTATACATTTTTTTTATTCGTTTAAACAATTACCTTTCTTTTGACTTCATGCGATTCGAGAAACCCTGAACAGAGATATGAACTTGGAGAAAGCGTCTTCAGATAAGGCGTAAAACTGATAAAAAATAATACCTATTGGCTAAGGTACGTACTATGAAAACCCTTTTTCAATCATCAAACAATAAAAACTATACGTATTACCTTATTAATTATTTAGTACTAACAAATAATTCGAAAATAAGTAGCATTTATTTTCTGTACTAAAGGAAAACATTTTATTTATTTTTTATACATCAACAAATTTGTTACATTATTTATTTATTGTACCAGATTAATTTATCATGCGACGTTATTAACGTACCATTTAATTTTTAATGTTTACATTTCACTCACTTATATACCACAAATTATAAATTAAATATATGTATAGAAAAAACTAATATTGCCTTAGGTTTACTTCAACAAAGCCCAATGGATGATAAGTATTCCATTCACAATTGCTTATATTTCGCTTAGTACCTTAGTAGTAAATTTAGGGGGCAGTTACCTTGAGCATAGTAATGCACGACTTCAGCTCTTTTCTAAGCTAAAATTTCTAAGCAAAATCCGAACAGTCGTTTTTCGAGGTATAAGCTAAACTCTAAGAAACTCTGCAATTTCATGAAAGTATTAGTAGATCGATTAAGGACAGTTAGAAGCAGTAAGGGAGCGGTGCAAGCGGTACAAGTGGTAAGTGCGCGGTATTATTGCTCTCGTCTGGTGCTTCGCAGCCTTCCCTGCTTATTCACACCGCATTTCTCGCATGAAATCCGCGTCTCGCTTGGGATAGAGAGAACTGAGTCATAGATTTCTATAATCAATCAAAATCTGAAAAAATCCTGTGCAGCGTTTAGGAACGGCTTGAATGTAACAGACAAGTTAGCAAGCTACAAGCTTTACTCAACAATGTATAAAAAAATCCCAAAAAAAAATTTGATTATATGTCAAGTGAACCAATAAACTGATTGCTAATAAGATCAGTTTTTAGCATCACCCTTTCCTTTCTTTCCTTTCTTATGCCAACACCTAAAAGACGATCGCAACAAACTAAGCAGAAAGAGAGAGAAGCAGTGACTAGCCACGCTGGAGACAATTAAGCAATTTCTCAGCATTGCCCTCACAATAAAATATCTCTTCAACTCAGTGGGCGTTGATACTATTTTTCCAATTTTCTTCTTCCCAAGTATACTGCAATTTTCCATCTAACTACCACTGGTTGTAAGAATTTTCTATATCGGAAAAATTAAATAGAAAACGAGAGCTCAACACAATAACATTGGATTTCATTTGTTTCAATTCCCACTTAGAAATTGAGTATGGCTTGCCCATTAAGAAATCGACTAGCATTCTATACCTCCATCTAAATAATATATGCAACCCTTTCTGTGCAGATACGTAAGGTAAACATCCCCTGAGTCAGTATATGGAATTCCATCAAAAAATCTGAAAAACTACGCCTTATAGATGGAACACGAAAATTTACGGACCGACATCAGGCGGCCAGACATTCTTAAACAATTAATTCAAAACGTGATTGTGCGTTATCTTGTTATCCCTCATGTTTTCCACAAAAAAAAAATATTTTCTTAAATTTAAGTGATTTTACCTTTTAAATAAAGTGAACGTAAAGCTGATAGTCTGTGAAATCTTATGCAAAAATTACTACAAAAAATAAGACGAATCTTATATCCAATAATTATATCTCACACCATTTGTGGCACAGGATATATTAATATATTGTTCCAATGTAGGTAACATCTATAAGGGACTTTTTCGCATTAAAACATAAAGTGTAGCATCACACTTACTTACAAAAAAATTTTACTATTGTTTAAAACGTAAGGGGTAGCACCATCCAAATTTTAAATAAAAAATTATTTTTTCGCCTAAAAAGCAAAGGGTAACATCGTGCGGAAAAGAATTTTTTTCTTGCTTAAAACGTAAGAGAACTTTGCATAAAACGTGATATAAAATATAAAAAATGTTTTTTTTGCCTGAAATGTAAAAGGTAACCGTGTCCTAAATAAAAAAAAATTACTTTTTTTTGCTTAAAAGTAAGGCGTTCATCTTAAATTAAAAAAAAGGAAGTTGTTTCTTGCTTAAAACATAAGGCGTAACGTCATCCAAAATTAGAAAAAAAGAATTTGTTTCTTGCTTAAAACGTAAGGCGTGACAACTTCGTAAACTTAAAAGAAAAAATCTTTTTTTTTTGCTTAAAACGAAAGGGTAACATAATAAGTGAGGATAACAAGGACGATAGAACATTCCAGTCCAATCAATCCAATCAGTCCAATCGTTTCCTTAACGAGTTTTGTCACATGAGGGCGCACGACTCGATTGTGCGTTGTTGGCAACTGTTTCTTCCTTAAGCTAACTCCCTCCCCTCTACCAGGCCTTTCTCCCTTTGAGGGCACTGCGAATATTTACCTTAGTTGGTACGGGCTTTGCACGTATGATGGCTATTAGCTGCACCAGCCTTGAAGCTTAACCACAGAAAGTTACACTTTTCGCAAATGGTGTCTTTGCACCCACACTTCGATCTGTACAAAGCTTTGCTTTGAAGCTATTGATAGTACTTCCGGACGAAAAAGTGATACTTTTATGCACAGCTGTTATATAGCATTACTTACGCCTTCTTTCGAAAAGCAATGAAAACTTGTTCAACGTCACAATGGCTTTTATATATATTCTGAGTCCGGTCTTTTCTTGTTAACTTCTTCGAAGCCCCAAGACAATTAACTCAGAAAATCCACATTTCACATTCATTCTTGTTAACGGAGAAATCCGAAAAACTTGAAAAAGTTTAAAAGAAAAAAAATTGAAAATTTGAGAACAGCTCCCCACTCTTTTTGAACATATATATCTTTCCTATTTGTTAATATGAAATATGTGAAAAATAATTCTTTTCGTTTTCATTTTATTTACCCATTGTACCCTACATCATTTTTGGCACAAGACATATTAAGTTTTTGCGAACGAATGGATGTAAGATAGACCAACCTTTTATTGTACCGATCAGATTGACCCAAGGATGAAATCTATTAGAAATGATTTGGCTCGGACGACTTTTCCGACCACTCCCCATGTAAGGCCTTATTTTAATAACTCGTTATAAATAAAAAATAAAGTCACTTTTAGAACTTCACGAAAAAAATCGCTTAGTAATAGCGGTTTCCTACGGAAACTGAATCTTTACATGATAAAAAAGTCTATTTCTTAATACTCCTTGATGAAAATTCGTTCATAATAATAATTTGACATAGATATTAACCCTATTGAATTTGGATTATGTACTCCTATTTATTGGATCCCGACCCAATATAAGGGTTCTAATGAAAAGTAGTTCAAGTACAATTTTTAATATTTTATGATGAAAACTTGGCTTACTCCTCGTAATTATCGCATGGTTTAATGAATGGTTTAGCTAAGGGACATTGGGAAGGCATAAACATTGCGAAAAGTTAACTTTAGCATATGAACCGAGTCAGATGTGGAGATTTGATTGTTTAATTTTTTGCTTGTTTTTCAATTTTTACTAAGAACACTAAGTGGATTAAATAATACATAACTGATTCTAGATCGGCTTAGCTTTACTAACTAATAGTTTCTTGAGCGACGGAATGGCACGTTGACGTCGATTTCATTCAATACGGCTTGCGAAACGATAATTCCATTTATCAACTTCACCAAAAATGAAATTTCTAATATAAACTGAAGCTGCTCCCATGGGGATAATGTAACGAGTGGTACTCTATTTACGACGCGTGTTCAAAAAAATGGGGGACCTTTTATTTTTTGCTCGAAAAATGTTTACTTATGCATCAATATCTATATTGTCCCGTTCAAAATAATCCACTTTAGATATAATACGCTTCTGTTAGCGCTTTTTCCAATCCTCGAAGTACAAGCACACCAAGGACCGCCTAAACTGTCTATCAAAAACAAAGTAAAAATCCAAAATGGTTGTAGGCAGCTCACGAATTTTTAAAAGCCACCTTTTGTTTGAATACACCTTGAAGAGATCGGTGGTAAGATTACTTCTTCATCACACGGTAAATTCTTTGAGGCAAAACGAAACAGTTATTTTTGAACGGCTTCAATTGATTCGACATAGCAGCAACAGGACGGAGGCTGTGCGTCGGAAGCATATTCCAATAAAATACAAATCTTACTAAAGACATGTACAGTGTTTTGGTAATGTCTGGACCATCGAATTCGCGAGGCCAGCACTTAATAAATGCTAATATTTTATTTATGGGGAATTTAATGTGTTCAGTTTGAAAAGCGCTCCAAAATCATGAGCCATTTCTGTATTCTCCTTGCCCTAGCTTCTTGTCTATAAGTCTATGAAGTCTTTAGTTTACAATTTTCGTTCTTTCTTGAAAGAGATAATTTCTTATATTTCTTCAAATTTAGCCGTAAGAAATTAAGTGGGCAGCAAGTAACAAAATTATTTAGCTCAGCTTGAGAGACTCTAGAACTAAGTTAAAACTTAGCAGGACTAAATGGTTTCCCTTCATCTGCATACATCAAAATTTTGAATGATTTGATCAGAGATGAGAAATTGTTAATGTATAACATAATTCGCATGAGTGCAACAACTCAATGGTCACGTGTTCAAATCTCAAGCGCTGCAGAACTTTCAATACAAGTGAGCATATGATCTAAGTTATCTGGCAGCCTTTAAATCCATAATTTATCAATTTATTTACAAAATATGTTGAAAATAAATAAATAAATATATATAAAGCAAAGAGAATTGCTTCAAGGTAACTTCCTTGAAATGTTCCTGATGAAAATATTAGTTCGTTAGTATGGAATAAATTAAAGAGCACCCTCCAGGATCTCTTATTTAAGTAAAAGGTGAGCCGTTTAACTTAAAAATCATTAACCTGTGCTTTACTCGATCGAAAGCGTTACTAAAGTCCACATCCATCGATTGGGAAAAATGGGGTTCAGCTAAAATTCATTGAGTAGTCCATTCCAACTCAACAGCCAAAAAAAATATGAAAAATATGTATGTACATATTAGTCCATATATATTATCCTCTAGCTCTCTAAAATTCTCCTCTAGTAATTGTATAAAGTGTCCACTCTTCAAATGCTTTCAATTTCCTCACATTGGATTTTATACATCGTGAAACACTTCATTACATGGATGTGATAGCAGAGTCGATTATAAAAAAAAAAAATCAACTAAACAATTTTATGATGTCAGTCAAATGCGATAAGAAAGAAAAATAGTAAGAAAAAAAAAGGAAAAAAAGGAATAATTGTTATTATTATTGAAACGAAATGAACAAAAACAAAAGTAGAAACGGTAAAAAGAAAAAAATAAGGAAAATAACAAAAAACGCTAAAGAAGAAATAATTGTTTTGCAATTGTTTCTTTGTTAAGTTTTGCTTTGTTGTCATTGATTGCCAACGTTAATGGCCATGATGATGTCGGCTTGCAAGAGCGCGCAGACCTGATTTGGTATTCAATGAAGTGAAATTGGTTGCAATTGTGCGAAAATCATCGACAAAATCCCAATGGTCGAAGTGGTCAAACTAAATGAAACCAAAGAGGACAATAAACTGTCGTCATATAAAACACAAAACATGAAAACACTTCCAAATGAAAACTAAAAAACACATTACAATGCTTTTAATAACTGAAGAAAAATTTGAAATTTTTCTTATATAGTATTTCCTCTTAATTATGCGAATTCGGTTCAAAAATTAAAGATTTATTAAAGATTTCGCATGCCATAAGGCAAACAATTAAACGTGTAAGCCAGCAGCCAGCTACGACCTATACATTCTTACAAATGTATTACATGATGCTATGAAAATAAGTAAACGTTTTCTTTTTATTTATTTTGTATTTGGCTTTTTTCTTCTTTGGATTTATTTGTAAAAACCATAAACTGTCTCATAACAATTTTCAAATACTTCTGGAATCACTTATTGTCTCGTCGAGTGCATTGACAGAAACCGCAATAATTGCAGTTTAAACTCAAACACACGCGCACACACAAATAATTGTCCAATAATATCGATATGAATGCACGTATATACATCCATGTGTGTGTTTGTATGTCATGTGTTTGCTTGAGATGTTTTTATATCACATTTTAGTTAACGACAAAAGTTTAGTTTGAAAACTTTCAACAATTCGTTACAAAAATCTTCGAACATCATTAATAAAACATTATGGGAATGAATGATGACGATGACGATGACGATGGCGATGACGAAAAAAGGCATTGATATAAAAAACGAGGAGAGAAGATGATGAACGCGATAGCATATATATATATATATATATATATATATATATATATATATATATATACATATGCGCGTCTGTGTTGGTGTGGACAATACATTCATATATTCAGTCAACAATACGATTGTAACATAATGTGTGTCTTTCCTTTTTTTTCTTTCTGGCTTTGTATATTTCATATAAATTGAGTGAGAGATTTCTATGAACTAACTGTCATATAAATACATGCGTACATGCGCATAAATATATACATATATGTATATATATGTATATGACTGTGTGTATACACAGTCTGGACATGCATATACAGATATAAGTTATAGTTATTTATATTTCGTTATAAACATAAAGAAAACAAACTGACTCTAAAGATATGAATGATCCGTAGTTGATATCGTATGCGTATTGTTTGTGTGTCTGTGCATATATACGCTTTTAAAGCAGTCTGAAGAAACATTATTACTATTGTTGGTGTTTTTTCGTGTGTCGTTTGTTTGTTACACAAATTCAGTCATTCATTATTTATAAGTCGTGCTTATGCCCGCATAACAACAAGGACGCACCAACTGCTACCTTTGGGGGATAAAGAAATTTATTGAAAATTTTCTTAATATATTGTTGTTCAAAACATAAGATTTTTTAACACTATTACTAGCGAGTAAGTCATGGTGATTCTTTTTATGGAGTACCCTACAATTTTTTCATATTTTCGTACTGTGAATGAAGAAAATGAAATCGATACGTTACTGTTGATCACTCAAAACTCTAAGTTTATACTAAATAAGTAGATTAGAAGGAAGATCATATATCGTTAACAAAAGTGACGAAGTAATTTAATTTCAGAAACGCAGGTGAAAGTAATTCGCAAGTAATTGCACCAGCTTAGAGTGCCACACATATGTGCCTCTTAGTGCTTTTTTTTTTGTGAACGGAAGAATTTAAGCGATTTTTTAAACTAACCTAACAACAATAAAAGGGGGAAAAATTTGTGGTGAAATTGTTTAGTTTATTTATCAAAAACTCTAGTTAGTCTTCCTGTTCGAATTGCCTGAGTTACCCAATACCCATTACCCAATAAATTCGTAGACATAATATATCAATATTGCCACCACTGACGAATTCGTACGATTCGTAGATAGTGCCAATCTTCAAAGGAAATGACCAAAATTTGATGACATTCCGATCATTACACAAGTTAAAGTTTTTTTACTGGCGCTACTTTTCTTTTTACAAAACAATAGAAAAACTGAATTTCTTCTGTAGCATCATTTTACAGCACCTAGAAAATGGCATCGGGGAAAGTATATACCTGCTCTTGATCAACATTCAATTCTGAGTCACTCTAAGCAGGTTTGTCGGTCCATGTGTCTGTTTGTTTATTATAATGTAAATAGCAAAAACCCTCCCCGTATGCGAATATGAAGATATCGTTTCTACGTTTGTGTTTGAGAAATCAAAAGTTTATAACCTCCACAATCTGTGGTACAAGCGTATATTAAGTTGGCGCAGATGTATGCAGCATGGTGTAGCGTATTTGATGGTGGGCGCTGGCCTACTGTGAAATTTTTACTCACTTAAATTAAACTTTTCCTCGTAGTCACAATTATCAAAACCAAATCACTTACCGATATTAGCCCTTAATTGGACTTATTTGCATGTATACTTGACAGAGGTTCTATTTCCGTATTTATTCTATAAATAATGTCTTTTTAATTTACGGTCATTTTTGTTATAAACACCAACGTGCCATGCAGCAATCTGGCCCTGGTATTTGTTCAGCAATCCAGAAGATTTGCCTTTTAAAGTTGCTTGTGTTTTATTCCAGAGAATACTCTTAGTCTAAAAACAAAAAAGCGAAAAAATCAATTTATTTTTTCCATTAAAGAGATATCCACCTACTAGACTTTAACAAGGCGCTCTAAGGCGACGTTTAGAGAATAAGTAGAGCAATTGAAATAATATATGAAATTGGTTATAACGGGTCCTGCAAAGATATTACTGGAAGTTGGTATATTTAGTTTGCAGATAAAATATGTAGGAATACTATAGCGGGCCACGGCGCACCGATTCATATCATACATCCCCCTACGAATATATGTCATATAAGACTTTTCAAAATAAGACGTTGTACGAGAAGTGGTCGAAAAGAGTGTGTACGATCTTGGGCGAACACGCATTCACTGACCAAGTTTCGTCAAAATATCATAAAAATTGCAGCCTTTAGGTTGAGCGCAAGAAGCCAGAACGGACAGACAAGCTTAGATCGATTCAAAGCCACCTCGAGTACCCTGCAAGGTGGGGCTCCCCCCAATGCCTTCTGTGTGTCACATACGTTCGAATAATCTTAGTATACCTTATGTCACCTTATATGGTGTGAGCTGTAGAAAAAGAAGACCTTCCTCAGCATTTCGAAACCGGATGCCAACCAAGCTATGCTGCAACGATCGGAACAAGTAGTAACCAGAAGGCGTTGTGTCTGGTGAAGACGATGGGCGCGCCAGGACTCCCATTCGAGCTACGATAGCCGAGCGTTATCATGCAAGGGAATGACTTCAATTTGTTCAATTCATTGGTTTTTAGCAGCTCGTAGTACACTAAATCTTCCTGATCCAGCCATATCCACATCAAAACTTTGTATTCATGAATATTCCGTTTCGTAAACGTCTAGAAACAATTGATTCAATTGCCAAGCTGTTCGAAAACATTTTTCGTCCAAGAAGTTAATTCATTGGCCTCGAACTTATTTGATCTCCCAAGCCGTTCTTTGTCATTGAGATCGACATCACCACTTTTAAATCATTGGAACGAAAACCAACAATTGGGATATGATGGAACAGCATCACCATAAACTTTTAAAAGTGTTTAATGGGCTTCGGCAGCATATTTCTTTAAGTCCAACAACAAAAGTAATGTAGATCCTAAATGAAATTTTGAGCGTTCTATGATCAATGTCTGCATACACTGAACGACTCAATATTGTTAAATGGAAAGCTGTTATTCTATGTTATTCTATGTAGAGAAAGGTCAAAATCATCAGATTTATTTCGCGATTTTAGTACGATAAACGAATTTACGGGTAATACTGACAGAATTATGAAAGTTCCTGAAAAATAGCAAATGATTATAGATTATAACCATTACGTGCGTAGATATCGTTACTTTTAAATAAAAGAAAAATTTAATAAAAAATTTGGTCAACACGTTTTTCCCGAATTATTACATCGCATGTGGCGCATGGTATGCCAGGAATGTTGTTGGATTTTTCCTATGTTTATTAAATAAGTTTGAATAAGTATTTGAATTTGCGATTCATTAATCGCTTGGATAATAAAATAAGATTTTAAATGACGTTCGAACAATCGGTATAACACGGTATCTCCTCGAATCGTTCAGTGTCATCTCAGATAATCATTCATTATGAATTGATTTTATTGAAATTTTCATGACTGTATGCAGACAGACACGAGTCTTCAATTGAATTACAAATCAGTCAGTCAAACCATTAAGTTGGCAAAAACAAAAAAACTCCTAGAGGCTGCACGGCTTGCCAACCAAGTAACAGTTCAACAGTCACTACGACGGCAGTCCGTTAGACATTTAGCCAGTAAGTAACTAAAGCAGCTGGCACCGGTTACAATTAATTTATTAATTTCTGATTTCCAGAGCACATCGCTAAAAAATCCTTGTTAAAAAAAAAGCAAATAAATAAATAAATAAATAAAAAAGAAAAAAGAAAAAAGCCAACGACGCTAACTGACACTAAGATGAAAAGAAAGAGCACAACATTGTCATCATTAGTGTTGAAGACCGTGGCGTCAGTGACAGGCTCAATGATCGTTGTGATTGCATATATAAACATATAGACACAAATCCACATACATACACCAGCGCACGCACGCATACTCATACTTATTTATACATTCATTGAGATTCCAACTCATATAAAATGTCAGTCACAGCTAAGCCAACATTTCACTGATTATTAAAGTGAAGAATGTAGTGCATCAGGGAGTTATGTATTGTTTTAGAGTTATAATGCCACATACTTTGTATAGATGTGTGTTTTATATTTTTATATATATAATGGAGTCATTATCTTTATAAGCATAGGTAGATAGAGAAAAATGAAAGGCGAAGCTTCAAGAAATCAAAGAACGGAGGAAACGGAGTACGAACGGAATAAATTCATTTATAAAAATATTTTTGCAATGTGTTGCGACAACAACATATTTTCAATGATAATCAAGAGAAATTGTGTAAAGTTGTAAATAGTTGTGTGCTGAGGATTATAATTATTTTGTACACGCACATTCATGCATATATATATATATAAATATATATATACACGCACACAGAGAGAGAGAGAGAGAGAGAGATATAAAACACACTTCCTTTTCTTCTTTTCTATATCGTTTTAAATAACAAGTGATTTAATTAATTTTTTCAATTCTTTTATTATTATTTTTATTTATTTTTGTTTTTCGCTTTATTTTCATTCTTTTTTTCCTTCTTTTCTCAGTTTTGACGCTTTTGTTGTAGTTGTTTTCAATTAATTATTCATTTAATGGCTTTTTGTTGTTTGTGTCTAATTAATTATGTATTTTTTTATTTATATATTTTTTTTATTATTATTATTTCGAACATAACTGAGATCGATTTGAAATTATATTACAGTGATGGAGAAACTTTTTTAAAAATGTTTGGCAGAAAACCAATATTCAAAGTAGTAGGAAAAATACTGAAATGGAATGAAATTAAATAGAAAAAATTATATAAAAAAAACAAAAAGAACAGAAAAAGAAACAGAAGACCTGTCAACATTTGTTGATGTCATTTTAAATTTCACGCACCCTTTTTTGAACTGTCAATCATATGATGAAGATAATGATTTTTTGTAAGCAAAATAATTTATTTCATCTGCCTCGATATATAAACGAGAGTCTTGGGCTCCGAAAATCTAAGAGTAATTATCCAAAAGCTCGTTGAGAGCTTGTACGGTCTTTGTTTTGGCTATGTATTCACGTCATACTTTCCACAATACTGCTTCTTCAATTACTATGAAAGGGTTTCTTGTAGATAATATTGACTGCCGTGTATACCCTCTATCACCCGTAATACAAGGTAGGTTAAGTTTGTGCACACATAGGGAGCACCGAGAAGCGTTTAAAATCCACCCATCTTTTATTATACCGATTAATTCAAAATCCTTCTCTGAACTTTTTGAAATAGTCTAAGCAAGTTTTCCCGCCTGTCCGTCTAGTCGTCTGGTGTACAGATCGCAAATTTTGAGATAATCGTATAAAATCTGGTACACTGACGTGCTCTAGCCCAAGGATGAATGACATTAAAAATGGTTCCGATCGGTCCACTTTTTCGTCCGCGCCCCATGTAGCGCTTTATTTTGAAAAGTCGTTACGTAGCAAAAAATTTCAGTTTTCAACATTTTCGAAAAAACTCGCTGGGTAATAATTCTTCGGCATTCTAAATTGGTACAAAAAGTTTAGTCCTCAAAAAAGTCGACCCCTACGGGATTTGGGCATAAGGATCCTCAGGAAATGTAAGCACTTATTTGGCAAAAAAGGTGAATTGTAAATGTTTTATGATGAAAATTCGTTCATGACAGTAATTTACTATTTTGTAACGAAAATTAGTTCATGGGAACATTTAACAAAAAAATTCACGTTAGGCAATTTAAATCATACAAGTCTATTTTTTAGAGCATAACCCCAATAGGGGCTACAGGAAAAATCTAATTTCTACTTTTCTATGGCGAAAGTGAAAAATAATGAAATTTTTTGGAAGTAAAAGTAGTAGACCCCTTCAATTTGCGGGCTTTCATAGAAAAAGTCCCTTCGCATGGAAGCAATGCATAATTTTGACGTGTTATTGCCAAAACGAGCTAATGACTGCACTAAGCTACTTAGTGTGCGGTGTTTAATGGTCGCGTCGTTTCGACAATAATGTTCTCACTAGTTTTGGGCTCAGTTGTGGTTTCAGCACCAAGGTCCAACTGAAGATGCAAAAATGGTTTGTATGAAAACAAGGCTCAATGAGCAGCACACTCTTTAATTAATAGCTTCACATATGCGTTGAGCGTAGTATGGAACTTCCAAAAGTCGTAGAGACGGAATTAGAAACTAAAGTATTTACTTTATCTTAAAGTTGATAGTTTCACTTTGCAAAACTCAAGAGACGAAGGCTGAAACCGACCAATTACTTTTATGGCAGATTCGTTTAAATGTTTAGTTTGGACTAGTGATTTCAACCAGAATTCATATTATGCGTTGTAACCCCAAGAGTATCTATTTCATTAAAGCCGTACATTGCCGTATAATTGGAGTATTGGACTCCCCGCGGAGGGGAATGTTCATATGTTAATTGTCAGCAATGTTTCACTTAATCGAACTTTCAAATTTACTTAACCTACACGCCCCTTTAAAGAGTCTTGCAATTTTGTTCATCAATTCGTTTTTATGCTCCTACTCCCATTCATTACATGAACTCTTCGTACATTCTAAAGGTTGGAAAGCCTAAGAAAAAAAAACCAAGGAAAAGATATAAAAAATATAAGAAAATGAAAAAGCTGAAGCACGAAACAAAGAAAATAAACGCATTCATATTTGCAATCCATTTTCATTATCAATTTGCTTATCACCTTATTAAGAGAGGAGGAGATAAAGAAAAAAACAAAATATTACAATTAATTAAGGAACATAATACATACTTACATACTTAAATAAACGTGGCTTTGTGTTTACATTTATATATGGACTTTTTTATATATATACGTTACATAATTGTTATATTATATAACCTACATATATATGTATATAAACTTTTTCTAATGTGCGTTTATATCCTTTGATATATACATATGTACATGACCCGTTTATTATAAAAATGGTATAAATTCGCTTTTTTAAAAAATCAGTTTTTTTTTAGTTTTAACCACATCTCAAAACATTTTCTTGTATAAAAGGAAAGGAAAATAAAAAAAGAAACATATTTTGAAAAAAATAGTGTGGATTGTTCTTTGGTTTTTGGTGTTTCGAATATACTTCGCATCAAAGATCTTACAACACATGTAAGGACAAGCTTTTGATTCTATTTGCTCACTCCCACCCATCCGTTGTACGAATACTCTTAACCCCGAAAATAGAGAAAACAATCTGAAACCGCTTTCTCGGCGAATGTCTGCAGGACAAGTTCTTAAGCAAATATGATCCTTTCACAGCTATAGATTTTCAGTTAAAAACTTGACCATTCATTTTAAACAGCCGGCAAATTTGCCCGCAGTTATAAAAATAACTGTTATTATAATCTACAGCTTATTATTACTCCACTCTTGACTAATTAGGGATAACCTATGCAATTAGCAATTGATTTATTAGCATTTATTGTTTGAGTTCATCAATTAGGTTTTATCGATATGCGAACTTATTTTAGTTTTTCAACATAAATTATTATCGTCCCTACAGAAATGAATATTTTTAGATGATTGGGAACTTTGCGTGAAACTCGCATTTCTTTAAAGCAAGCTTTAAAAACCCCATAAAGTGTATAAATTCTCGGCCAGTTCCAAATTCGGAATGTACCTAAGCGCGCTCACCTGTCCGTCTGCCCAACTATGTAGTACAACTATCTGTGGTAAACATACTCCCGTTCGGAACAATGATGATGTCGGAAATGACTGCAATCGATCAAAGCCCACGCCGATAGCGTCGACACGCCTTTGCAAAAAACAACTGAAAGCTGCTTTGACTTCGATGTTTTTTGTTGACTAATCATAACTACAAGAAATACACTACACACATTTCTGCTCTTATCCTAAGAACTTGAAAAATTCAACTGAAGAATTCTCACTGAAGAATTAACAGAGAATTAGCATATTCGTCAATTGACACTATTTTATATGGCATTAAGTGTGTGATAGCGCAATTTCATTATGTCTTATGAATAGGCTGTATTTGCGATTATAGCAGGATTTGTCCTCTGGCATCTGTTAGTGATGGATTTAGGATAAGTTCAACTATGATAACAGGTAATGTTCTAGTTAAATTAAAGTTTAGCAATATCATCTAAAAAGACGGTGCGATCTCGACTGCCTAATTGAGAAGCTTAGTGCTACCAAAATATTTCATATATTCAATATTTATATATAGCTGTAAAATGGAAATAGAAATATTCCCTATAATGCGAAAAGCATTACATGGCAAACAAAGTGAGAAAAGAGAAACCAGTGAACCGTTCTCTGCGTCTTAGAGTTTATTTTTGCTTAACGGGTTTAGTGCACGAAGCACTTTCTTAGAGATTTGTTTATTGCAAGCCGCAAGTTTTTCCCGTGAATTATCGCTCGGTATAGTGCTGCTCTTTCGTCTATAACGCTTAATGTGGATTGTAATCTAATGTTGGAAGGTTTTGCCACAACCTTCCAAGGCCAACTAACAGTCCAGCGTTGTGCGATGAATTTAATCCTTGTCTAATTCCTATCGTTTTTCATGTTTTTATAGCAGGATGTTCGTTTCTTTACTGACAGCCATTTTCGCAATTAAGGCGCGTAATCATTATGTACATTTTTTGTCTTTTTGTTATATTTTAAGTTATTTTGTAGCTTACATTCGACTAATAACTTGTTCTGCAGCGGAACTTAATCAAGTAAATAAATAAATATATTTTGCCAGCTGGCATAGCAAGGCTTGCTTGAAAGGTAAAACAGATGTATTGACAGAATGCTAGTGTCAAAATTGGTTTGCAAAATTTCGGTTCGGAAATTTTGATCTCGACGATGCAGCACATTCTGAAAGGCATTCATTCATTGATGTAAACGGCCGAATAACAACTCGTCATATCGCTGGCCGTTCAGCAGGAGGCGAAACGTCACTAAAAGAAATCGTCTTTTATTTCAACAAAAAGAAAAAGAAATTACTTTCCGAGCATTCCAGCAGTATAGCAATGGAACATTTCAGATATATTTTAAGTAGAATGTTTTGCATGGTGACCACGGAATATGAGAACAAGTTGAGTTAAAATACTTATGTCTTGATAGGACGAGCAATTGGGGTTTCTCTCCACTTTGTTATAGGACTAGTCGTACACATGTTGGTCATAAAGCTACACCGGTACTGTGTTATGCTGTAGACTTGCTTCGTTAAATATTGCGTATTACGCCATAGCTACTTTTTTTTTTTTTGCTATATCCAGTCAATCAGTGCTAAGCGCGGGCACCGAGGCGGCCAGAAAGCGTTATACGAAGAGAGGAACGGAGAGAGGGAATAGTATTTGTGAATGTTTGACTTTAGAAATTTAAAGGAAATACGATTGACTTAAGCCACACCTTGGCCTGAAGAAAACTGTATGGAATTATACGGAATTTATACTCGATGTGACTAACGCAAGCAAATTTTCTGAAAAGTGATTCCGATACATTATTTAATTATTAAGACATACATTAAACGCAAATGTGCGTCAAATTCAATATACAGAATGACTTATACCATTTTGAAAATAACGGGTCATGTATATATATATTTATTCAAGTGTTTATTTATTTATTTTTTGTTGTTTACGAATTTTTTATATTCAAATGGTCGCATATATGTTTGTTTTATCTATTAGTTACGTGTATGGAAAAATTTTATTTATTTATTTTAATATATATTTTTTATTGTTTTCATTCAATTTTTTATATATAATTTGTTTTTGAATTTGGTACACATTGTAAAACTAGCTTTTTTTTATTTTAAATTTTTTGCTATAGTTTTTATGTATATTTATTTTATATAGCTTTTATTATAATTTTTGGATTTATTTTTTTTTTCGAAATTTTCTAAATAAAAATGATTTTCCATTTAATTACAATCTCTTGATACCTTATGTTTTTAAAGAAAGTGCGCTATAAATTTTTGTTGATGTTGTTGTTGTATTTGTTATATTTATAGTGATTGTTCTCCTTTTATGTATTGATTTGAGTAAATATCCTTATTTCATTTTCCGCACACGCACACACACACGTACACATAGGCATATATTTTAATTTTTTGCCATGTTTTCGAATTTTAATAAAAAGAAGAGAAAGGCTTTTACAAAAATTTTTAATTTTTTCAAAAATTATATGAAAAAATTTTATAAAAATCAAAACTAAACAAAAAATCTTTATTAATCTAGCGCATAATCGGAATATTGCAATATTTTTACCTCAAAATGAAGTTTTTCAAAGTTTGAAAACAAAAAGTTCCATTAAAGGCAACGAGAAACATTTTAAGGTTTTTCTTCTTGTTTTTGTTCTACTAACGCAAGCACGATTCTTTTACTCGTTAATGGCCAGAAAATATCTTTCTGACAGTTTAAAACCAGCATTCAGCCATTAACGACCAAAAAAAATAATGTATAATCCTTGAGATCTGCTTTATTACAAGTCAAATGCTTGAATAATTATTCCTGCGTTCCCATTTAGCAGCAATTGAGCTAAAGAACCTTTACACTATAATCTTATTCCTAGAAAAATGCGTTTGAATGAGAATTTTTTTTGTCCGCAAAGTCGCTGTTTTTGTATTACGACATTTCTACTACTGTTGTTCACTTATTTACTGTCGAAATGAAATTAATTCCATAGCATTTCTTCTGCTTCTTTAGAACTTGTGGTTTTTCATCGCTTTCGTGCAAGAAAGACAAAATAGCTCCCAAGAAATTTTTGCCTCTTCGTCTCTTAAAAAAAAGAAAAAACAATGTTTTCGCTTTTTATCGAGAAGAGAATTTTACCTTGAAGTTTTCACGAGAAATGTAGAATAATATAGATTTTCTTATGTCCTCAATAGAGTTATTTAGTATTTTTTTCCAAAGAATATCTAAATTCCTAAATATATATCCCATACCCAACACAAAGGATGCGCGTTTACTAAATTCTTTGTCCGAATACCTTTGGTCTGATACTTAGAACTGAACACGAGAGATTTCATAAAGTTTATCTTTAGTAAATTACTAAAGGAAGATTTAAAAATGGGTACGATAGGTCTGTAATGACCTCAAGCATAGGTTAAAAAAAGGGCAAAAGGAGAACCTACAAAACATATTGGCATCAATACCCTCCAATGTCATTTAAAAGGTAATTATAAAACGACGCTTATCGATTAAACGAATCATCCACAATTGACAATTTTCTCACAATACCGCGAAAGGGAGGAAACGTTTTAAGTCCTTGGTGATGAGTAACTCCGCATTTCAGTCCACCTCCGTCGTGTGCATGGCGCTTTCGTTGTTCTTTGTTCACTTTTTCTAGCCGTCGATATCCATGATATCGACGCTTGCACTCTTGCTTTATTCGATCGTATTTCTATTGCCAGCTGAGCGATTGATTATAATACCGCGTAAATATGTTATGGATGCGGGAAATGTCTACCGGGTACGTCTATGTCCATTCTAACTTTCAAGATGCGAAAAGATGCTGATAAAGCGTGCACGCCTGCAGTCTTAAATGACTTTTATCTGTATATTACCCGGGAAGACCTGTAAATGAATATATGTTCTTGTTCTTGTTTTCTACAAGTTCGGACTATAAACAGTTTCGATTAGTTTATTATCACGACCAGAAGATGGTGACGATAAGCAGCATCGCAAGCTATTAACGAAAAAAGGAAAAAGGTTGAAAGTCCCAAAAGGCTGGTATTTAAAAACGAGTCAGGGAACAAGAAAATGTCAACAACGACATTTGCAAATTTGAAGAATATTCATCAGAATTCCCCATAGAAGGTCATCTGTCTTCATCTAATACGAATTGAAAACTGTGGAGGTATTGAATACCAACTACGCGGTTCAACAAACCGAACATGATCGGCGATAGAGGCAAGTTATTAAAAACAAAGTCCACAGAATGAAGTTTTTAAGGAAAAGAAAATACTCTCAGTTTACTCAATTCTTCGAAATTTGAAGTGTGGAATAAAGTCTTATATTTAGTAAAAATTTCAATAAATAGTTTTGCTATTAACGATTTATTGATGCCATGGCTTTTCTTCACTTAGCTACGAACTTGTAAATGCTTTACGCAGTTACTCGGCAAACGCCATTTTTTCCCCTTTTTTTTTAAGTCTGCCGTTTAGTTTTACACCAAAAAGACCAAAAATCATTTATAATTTTTAGCTTTTCAAATGGCAAACGATTTTTGTAATTTTTTTTTGTTTTATTTAAGCAGAGAGTTAAGTAACAATTGAAGTATCATTAAAAAGAAAAATTATAATAAATTTCTTTGGTGTGTGAACTGGCAGTGATTAGCTTAATATATACATTTCTATATCATAGTTAAGCACATGTAAACGTATTTTAATATTTAACGAATGGCAAAATAATCACAATAATTAAAACATAATTAACTATGAAAGCTGAAACCGAGATCCTCGAAAACTAAAAATTAACATATTTTCCTTTTCTTTTTTTAAATAAATATTTTATATTTATAAAAACGAAGGTAATTTCGATGTTTTTTCCAATACTTTTCTAATTATTACAAAATAAAAGTTGTGTATTCTATTAACTTAAACAATAAACAATATGTTTTGTCTGAAATTTTTACACATTTTTTCCAAGTTCAAAAACACATCAATATGACGTTTCTTAGGAATTTAAGAATAAGACAAAACGCATTCTAGGCTTAAGAAAAATAAAAGCATTTTATAAACAAAATAATTGCATTAAATTATGTTAAAATTTTTCTTTATGTTTTCTTTCACTTTTTTTAGTTATGTTCATATTTTAAAGATAAGAAGAACCTCTTAAAGGCTAAGATCAGCAACCTTAAGTGAATTTATATATTTATTCGAAACCAAACCGGAAGAGATCGAGTTGGTCAAGTCTTTAACTTCTTTTTGTAAGTGTTAAAGATGCCCTAGTGACTGTAACTTAAGAAGCAATTCTTCGACTTTCAGATTCAATGGGTTCATCAACATTTTGTTCTCACTGAGGCTTCATTTTTTTTTTTTTTTAATTTACCCGTTGAGGCAATTCTTATAAATAAAACCAAGTCATTATACTCTGCACCACTTGTATTATGAGGGTGTATTAAGTTTATGAGTTGAAATTTCAAAGAAAATTGTTCGAAAACAGGACTATGCCCGGAAATATTGATTTGAAGCGAGGAAACAATATACTTTTTGTACGCGTCCCGAAACAAGGCTAGCCTGCTTTTATTTTATCAAAAAACATTATTATTTAATTATGTATATTATGAAACTATGAGCTTGAAAGTTGAACTCAATCGGCTAAGAATTGGGATAAGTTAGTAGCACAACCAGGATAGTTTAGAAAAACCCGCCATTAAAATTTGAAGTATATTTAAATAATCTTATTTTATAGCTTCGCTCGAAAAATCACATCATACGCCACATAAAGGAAACGATGCCTCCCTCTTAAAAAGACCAGTTTCTTTTTAACGCAATTCATAATTAAAGGGATTATTCAAACGAAAAACGGTTACAAAATAGCATTACGGCTTAAGATAAATTTAAACTTGAGCGCGTTCAGATCGCTACAATATAAGTGATATTGTAAGGATATCTTACATATATTACATCCAATATTCTTGTCATCTTCCGAATTGAAGGTCGCACCCATACGCAGTTGTTCTTCTAACCTTAAGTTTGGTCTCGGAAAATCTAATTTGCTTCTCATTGTCCGAAGAAACTCCAAAAGCGTTCAAGAAGCAAACAGGATACTGATCTTAGCCCCATTTTCCCCATATTTAGCATAGCAGATCTGTATGTAATTTTTAATTTCAAAATTGTAAGCTTAAAACAATGATAAGTGTAATGTTGACGACTGTAATTACTATACCCACCACCAAGGGATGGGAATATACTAATTTGGTCCTAAGGTGTTGAAACCCATAAATGTGCTTAATAGATATATTATAAAGTATAAACAGGTCATCTGTTCGCCTCTTGCCATTACTCCGAAATGAGAAAGAGAGAGTAGAAATCTAAAACTCAAAGTATTTTGCGTCAGTATTGAAAAAAGAAATTTTTGTATGGGAAAAGAGAATGAAATGAAACTAATTTCATAAAAAAAGGCGATAGAATTCAATTTTTTTTATTTTTAAAAATAATCGTCCACTATTAAGAGTTGTCATGAATGTATAATAAATAATGCATCCCTTAAAGTTTTTATGTATTATAGTTAATTGAAACACTGAACTATCTCCAAACATTATCTCTAGGTGGTGGGTATCCAAAATTCACTCTATAATGAACGAAACTTTCTTACCTATTTCTATCGCATCATTAAGGTATAAAATGCTTTTCTGTTTATGTATAAAAAACAAAACAAACGGGTTTGAGATAGCTTTCAATTGGTTGGTTATTTGGGTTTGACTTGAGACCGATGATCAATTATATGCAGAGAATAATTTTGATAGACTAGCATTAGTAGTAATAGATACTAAGGGAAGAAAGAAAGGAAGTATATATGTGGATTAATTACTTATACACTACAGTTTAGGTAATGGTATATAAATAATTTGTAGTAATAGGTGTGGGTAAGTGCTTTCTTTTTTGTTTATCATTAACTATTATTAATAAATATTACACATAATTATATTTGTGATTCTTTTTGTCATTGCCTATACTTGTATATATACTTGTATATATGTATATATATATATACATATATAAATGAATTTGTTTAGTTTGAATTTTGTGCTTGTCAGCGTATATATATATATATTCCTTTTTTTGTTAAATGTCTGACTAGATGGGAAGAGAAATTTTTTTTTCTTTTTGCATGGTAATGTTTTTTATGAATCTTTTCTCTTTTTTTACTATAAATGTTGGAAATCGGTTTAAAATGCACGTAATGGATTGTTGCGCTTAATTGATGATTTCATTAATTTTTTTGTTTCTTTTTTTTTTTAGCAAGGGTTTGTGTAGAAAAGAAGATTTTGTTTCCTTAATTTTTGTTTCTTGCTTTTTTAAGAAAATATTGCTTAGCTTTTGTTTTTGTTTTAAATTGTTTTACGTTAGATCCTTAAATAACAACGGCTGTTATTAAACTTAAAGTTTAACTCTTAACGTAGATAAGAAATAATTAAAAAAAAAGCAGCAACAACCTAAACTTCATTTAACAGTAAAACTTAAGTAGGACTGTCTGCCGTTGAGCCGGCGGCTGATATGCCATCTTGTAGTTGAGCTAACGTTTTATACCTTTGGGAATTTATAAATCTACGTTGAACGCATACAAAAAGATAAAGTGTAGAAATTATTCGTAACTTAAAGTAAAGCAATTCTCTTAACTTTACCTTGGATATGAGTCTCTGTGCATTAATGTGTAGATTTGTATTTGAGCCTCGTCGAATGTGTGCAGTGTCGGTTCTACCATATTACGATTAACTATTCCACGTACTCGAGCATCTATATTGACCTCTCGCGGCGACAGTATCGATATATAATCTTCGTATATTAAACGGGCTTTTTCTTCAATGACATCCCCGTTACTTTCTTGCTTGAAGTCCTCACAGGCCATCCAAAATAAAATGTTTTCTTCACAAAAGCCACTACGGAGAAAATCACGAAACACTTTGCGGCCAGCTAATGAACATATTTTTTTTTTTTTTTTTGTTTATTTAATACGGAAATTATAAGATTATTTTATTATTTGCAATAGAAGAGTGCATTAATTTTAAAAGTTTCTCAAGAGTCTTATTCAATAGTATCGTTATTATTCGATCTCGAAGCACAATCTTAAGGCTTTACGCGACATTATACACCTATTTCTCGGTTTACACGACAGATAGGTATCTCATAAAATCTTCTTCGTCTTCGAACGAACAGCAGATGACTCGCTGAGTTGAGTAAAGAGATTCAATGCTCAATGTGAACATAAGGTTCTTTGCTTGCACCTTAATAAAGTTGACAGATGGCTTGACTATAAATGTATATAACTATGTGTATATATTTATGTAATGAGTGTAAATCGTATAAAACGAAAACAGTTAAAAATGTGCTTTTTTAGACATTTACCGAACACAAAGGAATAAAAATAATTGTAACAAATTCTGTAAAAGAGGAGAATAACAATTCAATTAATTTGTCAAGTGAGAACTATGACATTGAAAAAATCATAGGATTAGTCTTCTTCTTTTAGAACTCAGCATACCCACAACAGAAGATTCACTGTGCTGAGTAGATATAATGGAAAACAAGCAAACCACCATAGTGGCGCTTGACCACAATTAAACACCCTACGCTCTCTTACAGATATTCGTATATCAACTTTTCAAAATAAAGCGTTGTATGGAAAGCGGTTAAAAAAGTAGTTTGACCCGAACTGCCTTCAATAGAACTCATCCTTGGACCAAGACACGTCAGTGTACAAAATTTTATCAAAATATTTTGGGACCTGTGCCTAAATCCAAACCACTTGGACCCAAAACTACTTTGTGCACTTTAAATAAACATATTGTTACGAAATTCTTTCCTTGATACGGTTCCCATCACTAGATCGTGGATTGCTTTTATTTATTTCTTTTTATCAAGTTCTTTAAGAGTGCGATTGTTTATAATTTATTTCGGCCATGCTCTCGACCTCTCGACTCAAATTTTCTTTTTCAACTGACGTATATAAGCAAGTTATCATAATTGATGTGCTTTTCCCTAATCTTTTTCGTCGGCCGGCAGCTGCATGACGCGCCACGAATTTGCACTTGGTTTTTCCTTCTCTCGGAAATTTAGTTTCTGGGAAAATCAATTATTTGGAATGAACCAGATTTAGGGTTTTCTGTAACAATATATTATCTGCCTAAAAATGTGTTTATTATAAAGTCAATGTGGAGGGCACCACGTCCTTGTGTAGATTACTTTTTCTTAATGATAATGTCATAAATAGCTTCTGATACAGGTATATAGAATCTATTTTCATACTTGCATGTTATAAATCATCAAACAAAACGAATTTTTATTTTCACTAAATAGATAAGGATTCAACGTATTATTATTATTATTATTATGTAAATTTAGCCAGAGAATAAATTCTAAGACTAAAGTATTAAAGCACTAGCATCTTAGGCTTTCGGCTTTTATTTATTTTTTTTTTTTATTAATGTTATTATTATTATTATTATTATTATTATTATTAAAACCTCGACCGCACTTGAGGTTTGAACCCACGACTTGAATTGCTAGTCGAGACTCTTGCCTATACGGCCACTCAGGCGGATCAGGATTCAACGTAAATCTTCCTATGACTGTTCTATTTGGTTGATGTTTTAATAAATTGTTGTTGTTAACCCCTAACATATGGTTAAGAAGCTCGTGTTCGTCATGCAATCCTTTGAGCACCTAAGCGAGAACACAGCGCTAGGATTGCAGGTGAAAAAGGTTGTAACAGATTTAACATGCGACCAGAAATTGATTGCCAAAAGTCTTCCTGAAGATCTGATTTAGAAAGACAAACCGAGGTTTAAGGTTATTCCCTCATTTCCGGCAATTTTTTAACGGCAATATATCAAAAAGGTTGAGTACAGCACATTCAAGTGCTTGTCTTCACCTGGAGAAGTTAGGGAAAGTCGGCAAGTTAAAAAGAAACGAAAGTTAATATCGTACTGAATTTTTGACGCTTTTGCTCTAATTCCGAATTTAAAAACCGCGTAAAATCAAACACTTGCAGAATCGGTAATTTGTGACAGCATCATATTTTCTTTATAGAGTTGAATGTATCAGAGTTTCTGATAAAAAATGATACAGAAGCTTCCACATTTGAACCACGATTCCAAACTCCAAGAACAAACTATTTTTTCCCCATATGATGAAAGACCTTGAATTCACTAATATTTAAGGCAAAAAAAGAACGTCGCATATGTTACACGACTCATCATCGACGTTACCGACATGACCGAACATTCATAAGGTTAGGTTCGTGAGCTAGCAATAAATAAGCAAAAAATATATTTTTCAAAAAGAAAAAAATGCTTCAAAATTAATGCATTCTTCTGATATCATAGACATTACCTGAACTTTTCATTAATTTATCGAAACTTGCGCCCCAACTCCGTATTTCCTCCAGTGAAGGTCTATTAAGCAAACAAAATTAATTAATCATTTTTATCATTACAATTAATATTAACTCACTGCTCGCCTTCTAGTAACAATTCTGAATTAGCTGGATCACGTTTCGTAGGTGCATTATCGTCCGCATTTTTCAAAGCCAAGCTATACAGATCACAAGAAAATCCAATGTATTAAAAGTATTAAAAGTTAAATTAAGAAACAAATTAATTAAAAAATTTTATAAAAATTATAAAAGAATATATTATAGAAAGCCTAACCTTTTGGTCGTGTACTCTAAAGGGTTAACATTTTTTAAAAACTACGATTAGATAAGACTTAATCATGTGAGGACCCTAGGACTTTGGGTTGTTTCATCATTTATAAACGGTAAAGGAGTCGATTTAGGCTTGTAGGTTAGGGTGTGTGCAACAAGCGTGCAATTCGATTCTTTAAGCGTTTCCCTTTCAGTTTCTCCGGAACCGATCCATAAGATCACCCTTGCGTCTGTCCATTAAACCTTTTAAGCTTTGCTAATGCTACAAACCAACGTACTGTCTAGAACGCAGTATTCAACATCATCATTTTTCATCATAGTCTTATCAACTCTCAACTCTCATTCGACTAAAACCTAACCAGCTGTGCATCTAATCCATCACTTTTGTTTTATATGCTCTTTCGGCAAAAAGCAAAAGTTTTCCTAGGTTACCGGTTTTTTATTATGTCATTTTATATCTATCCAACACGTACACCATAAGTCAATAATGCGCGTTATAAGTGACACTATTTTATATGAAGATTCTTGCAGAGTGAAAGAAGAAAGAAGAAAGAGAGAGAGAAAGTATATTTGGGTTGGACCAAAATGCACTAATTTGCGCGTGTTAAGAAAATACACCCATTCCAGCTGTTCCTACTGTGATCAAAAGCGAGTAGTGCTTTAAACCGACAGGATTTATTGTAAAAACAAGGTTTTTTCTTAGATTGGCAGCACTCTAATCAACCCCCGTGCTGAATTTCGTGCTAATATCTTCCGTAACTGAGAGGATACACTATTTCGTGCTAATATCTTCCGTAACTAAGAGGATACACTTATTCACTTTCGTCGAAAAAACTGGACTTTTCCATTCAAGTATACACCTTCACTGTAGCGAAAAGTTTCCCCAAGCAAGTTTGTGAGTTTCAAGGGTAGTCAGAGAACAGGGAGAGTTATATTAGGCGAACAGTGTGCTTATCGAAGAACGTGAGTTTAATTTGTGACAGAGAAATTTCGAAGAATTACGACATGACCAGATGCATTATCGTGAGGCAAAAATCCAAAAGTCCAAGTCTGTCCCACGCAAGCAATGCTTAGCGCTCAAGCAAACAGTTAGACCAGGCGTAAAAAGTGACGGTATTATATTATTACTATACCCACCTCTGTAAGATGCGTGTATACTCATTTCGTTTTTTTCCATAATGTATGTAACAACCAAATAGAAGCTTCAGAGACCTTATAAAGCATATATATTCTTGATCAGCGAAATTCGGAGTTGATTTAGCCATGTCTGTCCGTCTGTTTGTCTGTGTGTGTATGGTGTGTTTTGTCGGCACTCTCCTGGTCGCAAAAATGGAGATATCGACTTTAAATTTAGTAGAAACATTGGCAGTTTCTTGACGCAGACTGCTATTGCAAATGGGCCAAATCGGTCGGAGCAGAAACTGAACGCAAGTCCGTTTTTTTAAACAAAAATTATTTGATTTTTGCTCGTTTCTCGGAAATTATAAAAGTTAGAAGGCCGAAATATTCCGCATCTGTTTTAGGGAGCACTTGACTCCTTACGTGCAAAAATAGAAAACATCCGCCATACCCACACAAAGTTACAAGTGATTAAATTTTGTTTTTTTCACTTTTTTGAATATTTAAAACTATTTTGGATACGCCTTAAATGGAGATGTATTTTCTGATTATTATTAGACACTGCGACTAATTTTTTCCTAATAATACCAGCGATATGGGTATCAAATTAAAGAGCTTGCAGAGTGGAATACGAAAACCATAGCGGTGGGTATGCGAGATTCGGACCCAACCGAATAAATTTTTCGTACTTGTTATTATTGTAATTAATTTAGCCAGAGGACTCACATGTAAGGATATTGGCTTTTTTGTCTACGCCCATCGAGTTGTTAGTCGCCAGTTATGAAGATTGGGGAAAAACTTAGTTTTGTTACTTTTTGGTCCCAGTGATTAGTCGATTAGCTCCTCGTAGTCATTAGACAACTGTATCATATTAAATAGTGAAGAGATAGGTTTGAAATTGAAGACTGCTGTGGAATTAATAAAAGCCGGCTTGCTCTGAATGAAAAAAATCTTGCGACCTCCGCATTGATCTTAATCTTGTTTCTAACGTTACCAATATTGACCATTGGGCAGATCTAATATGAGTCCTTTAAGTGCTTTAATAACTAATGGATTCATCAAATATTTATGACGCATAGACGCACATTTTGCGTAGATATTTTTAGTTAACGTAGCAAATTTAACTCTCGTGTCTGCGTTTTCATTTCAAACAGGGGTTACGAGCCCAACACTTTATCTAAACAAAATCAATTTTGAACTAAGTTGTTTCCCTTCACTGCGACCAGGCTATGTTCATAGATCAGCTAAAGTGATCGCAATGAGCAAATATTATTCTTCTCTTCTAGAAGTGTTGAAGGCTACCTTACATTTCTTCTTTCGACCACATAGCAAAACATTATTCATTAAAAATTTCTCTCATTATTTATTACCGTTCCATTAAGAACTGGCTGCCAAACCTACGAGCACATGAGTAATTAGGAAATGTAAAAAAAAAAAAAAATGAATATAACTTGTTGCCTGTGTAGGGTCACGCGCTAAATGCATTTAACCCAAACTAACAAAAATAAGCAAAAATTTGGTTCAAGTCGAACACAATTTCTTTTCTGTTTTCTTACTAAATAGCACTCATGCATATCGTTAATCGGTATTATAGAAATTAATAATAAATAAATAAATAAACAAAATTACATTTTTAAAAATGTTCATTTTCATAATTTAAAATTTAAGTATACACCAGCGAAAAAATGTTAATAATTTCTTAGCTATACTTTTGATTAATTCGTTTTTGTTTTTTCTCTCTTTTTTTAGTAATATTTGTTTTCATATTTATTTTTCATGATGTGTTTATGTTTCTATTATTTTGCCTTAAGTTATAAATTTTGTTTATGTTTACTTTGAAATTATATAAAATATATGGAAAGTAAGCTGGATATATAAAATCACAAAGCAAAACAAAAAAGAAAAACAATGTTTTCCTTTCTGTTTTTCTTATTTGTTTATTTTTAAAATGCAAAAACAAAATCACCCACATGCCGAACATAATTTAAATCAATTTTTATATCCATCACGATCGGAGTGTCTAAAATTCCTAAACCATCAACATTATTGTTTGGCGTTGTACCGAAAGCGTGGAATATTTTTAAACGATATAAGTTTTGTTTTACGCTGCTTGTACATACTCCAGGTGGACGAGGGTTAATTTCGATATGTGGGGAAATGCGTGGAGCAGCCATGAGGACTTCAGATGGACTCATCTTTTATAATACCCATCGATGCAGAATTTTTATTCGAATCGGCCGGCCCTACTGAAAATGCGGTAGATCCGACCGTCCAATGATGAAAATCGTTCCACTTTGATTTAGAGAACTGATTGCATTTCAAAATTGTTCGACAAAAAGTGCTCAACAAAAGTATTTTAGCTTAACCGATTAAAGAAAAATATGCGAATACTAATTTTGACCTTAGATCGATGTACGTTTTCGCACAAGATTAATATCGGTAGTGGGATTACAAGCGCATTTAGATTCACAGAAATATTTGTGAGAGTCTAATTTTTATGGAATGCTAACCCCCCGCGCCCCGCAGACTTTGGTGGGTAAGAGGATTAACAGTTTTTAGTTCATCAATAACTTTTCTTTATTTATTGTTTCTTTAACGAGTTTTAACGGCATTTAGTAAAAGAACTTGGCATTTAGTGAAGAGGTGCAATGTAATCTAAAAGAAGAGAGTGAGCAAAAGTGATGCTTGAAGCGTACGCTGGCAGTCGAGAAAACGGACTTTTTATTCCAAAAGCGCAAAGCTCTTCAAACATTAATGAGCTAAAACCGTTTGGCGCATTTGGAAAAACGTAACAAAAAGTATAGTATAGGTAGGGTGCAAAAGGTATGCTTGGATTATAATGATGGCAGTTGCATATGTCCGATTTAAAATCTTATTAAGTGTTGAGTGAAGTAAATGTTAATTGTCAAAAGATTACAGTATGATGCGATAGCGCGTGGCAGCATTTCGGTTACTCCGCCACTAACCGGGGAAGCATTTCCTGGTTGGCTGCAGAAGAAAAGTTTCGGTAAATCTAGGATCGAGTTATCCATTAACTATTCTTCTCCTTATTGCTGAAAATTTCGACATGTTTTTCTTTATTTTCGGTTTGTGGAGATGAAATGGACTAAGCTAATAAGGATGGTGGCTTATGTGTCCACTTAAAAAGACTGCAAAAATCTTAAAGGAAAAAATATTATTTTTTTGTAATTTTTGTTGCTGTAACTGTCACCATAAGTGACAGCTCACGTACTATTTCAATACGATTTTATCAATGTTTTAACATCAGCAGCGTCATCGGATTACCATTCTTCCGGAAGTATTATTCGTATATTTTTAATTTTTTTTATTTGTGGCAAATAAAATAAAAATATTTTTTTTTTCTATTCCATCCATACGTCTAATGTATGTATGTGGGTCCACCGAAAAGTTTTATCCGTTCCGATTACAACAACGCATATTTGGCTCTCTCTTTGTACCGCTCAAAGTGCACGTGCTGACCTAGCAAATTAACTAAGGCGAAAATGATACATGTTAACATTATGCGATCATATGTCCACAGCTACTGATAAAATTCATTAATGGCGTGTATTTTGTGAGAATTCTAACAAGGAAGAAATGCTACAGAAACATGTAGAAATATATCTGATAGAACGTGCAGAAGATGGTTGGAAAAATTTCGAATAGGTTATTTTGACCTTTCTGGCAAGCCACGCTCTAGGCAACCACCTTTGATCGACGACGATACTGGCTATACTTGAGCATCAACTGGATGTAGCAAAATATGTGATGAGCACCCTTCCCTTCGCCAAACTGGGATTGCAACACCACAAACGATGAAACAATCCACGTTAAAAGCCGCAAGACTCGTTTCGTCCTCCCATTTAAATGTAGGAGTAATGTATTATGACGTAAATCCTCTTTCGTAATTTTTACGTTTTAATTAAGTAATAAGTTGCATTAAGTTCGTACTACTGAAATGTGATTTTTAGGATGGTATAGGTTTTATTTACAATTGTTAGGAGATCTATTAACAGAGTATTTACAGGAACTTATATTTACAATGCTTCTGGTGTCGTTGGCTTGCCTTCCTCAACTATTCTGCTTATATATCGCTTTAAAGGCAAGTTCGCGTCACTTAAATTTAACAGCCGCACACTTTTCCTTCGTTTGAATAACAAGATCAAGAAGAGGGAGAAGCCGTGTTTGAAGAAGAAAAAAGTCACGTATCGGCTCACTTATCAACCATATTAACTCCCAGCGATTGCTATTTATTTGGAAACTTCAAAAGAGAAGATGCGTGCTAAGGGTTTTGCATCGAATGAAGAATTCACTTGACTAAGAGATACTTGTTTTTAATCGCTTCACGAATCATACCATTCGAAACCTGAAATTCTGTTTTAGGTCCTATCAACAAACTCTACAAAAGTTTTTAAAATACCGAAAATATTAAAGTTAATCTACTTGTCTAACCCTGGAAGTGTCCGCACTAATCACAAGATACAATGATTCACCTCTTGCTTTATATAAAGGGTGCCACTGTTCATAGAATAAAATTCATTTAGGGCATATCTCGAGTGATAGGCAGGTCGCAACTTGGTTTTCTCTCCCAATAAACACTACGTTTAGTTTAAATGTAAATATTGCGTTGTTCTTATTATTTACGTTGGTATTATTTTATTGTACTATTGTGTCAATAAATTCGATTGACTGCGGTTTGTGATTTCCTTGCTTAATAAAATGTCAACATACCTTTGCTTTAGTTTGGCCATCGCTCGTTTCCAACGTTCGGCCATAATTTTTAATTTGTATTCTTTATTATAAGGAAGTATTAGCATAAAGTTGGAGATAGCTTACGGCTTAAGTCTATGAACTAAAGTTTTTAAATATTTATTTATATTTATGTTGTATATTTATTTATGTTATTATGTTTATGTTGTAAGTTTCTATACTAATCGTTCGGATCGTTTTTAGATTTTTAAAAGACTCTATTATTGAAAAATTTCTTTTTTTTTCATAATTTCACTTTACCTAAAATTTCTAACGTTTTAGTTTTGATTAATTTTTAAACAAGCGTTATTTCTTGTATTTTTGTACTGTTTTGTTATAAAAATTGAATTACATTTATATGTTTATCAAATGTCTCGCGTTCTTTTGTTTACCACGTTATTTATAAAACTTACTTTACGCATCTTTTTTATTTTTATTTATTTATTTTTTTTTACTTTTTGTTTTGTAACCTTTGTTCTGCTTCTTTTGCGTAAAATTAGTTTTTACATTTTTTTTTAATATTTATTAAAGTTTTTCGTAAAGCTTCTCGCGTTCCTTGCTTAACACGTGAATGTATTGTTTGTACTAAAAATAAATCACACAAGAATTTTATATTTATCAGATATGCGTAGAATTCTTCGTGTGATGCTTGTCTGCTTACAGACAAATTCGTAGACGCGCAGCTTCCAGTTTTTATTTAATTCTTTAAAATATCTATTCCAAGTTCAAATACTATTTCATACATACTCTTTAACTTATACCGACTAGAGGATACAGGTTCACAGCGAAGAATCGAAAAATACCTGGCGTTCAGTTATCACCAACTGCTCAGTTTATCAAGCAATCAATATTGGGGTTATGTATAATCACTGCAGCGATTACCCACGAATTCTACTCTATTCAAAGTCGATTAAAGTTTTCGTTTAATGGGCATCAGTGGCGACATAACGACCAGTGCAAAACGTATCGAGGGGATTGAAAGAAGTTTTGGAAGTCACATGCACTTCGCTTAGCATATTCCCAATAAGCTTATGATGCTTTCCCTTCATTTTCACGATCTTAACAAAGTGTTATACGCTATGGTACAGTTGTGCCATACAGATTACTGTTGCCACTAATGCCGGTACAAATTTTAAGTTTAATTTAACATGCGACAATTTGTGTATAATTTGAAACTCATATGAGCGGAAGAACAACTGCGAACTACGTCTATCAGAATTTCGCTACGGATTTATGGATAAGCACTATGAAAGCAACTTCAAATGTTGTACCGGAAAATTCTAAAACGCAAAATAATCAAAAATAACATTAACAAAAGAAAGCACATAACATGGAACGCCAACAAGTGAAATATGTTCTGTATGTCTTGTTTTTTTTTTTTTCTAATTTATTCATAAGTAGTTTTTGTTTTCAGTTTTTCCTTTTTTTTTTAATACACACAACCCGTACACAATGAATGCATCGATAGACTTCCGCTAACATAAGCTTAAATCAATATTTTCTCTTCTACTTTAGATAATCTTACAAGATATTCTTCTTCTTTTGCATGTTTTCTCATGACAATGGTAATAATACAATGTATTGACACTAGACTGTCAAACAATGACCCATGGACAGACTTATAAGCCGAATCACTAATTTATTATAACAACAACAAAAACAATGTGACAATGATTATAACGAAAAATAAGATATAAAACAATGTCTTCCTTAAGAAGTTTTGACTGACTGACTTATTTTATTCGTGTTATTCCTTGAAAAGTAAATCTCTTCAGGAAAAAACTTTAATACGGCAGTGGAAGTATATCTTAATTAAATCTCGTTGCTATTGCGTTATCTAAGAGCAATTAATGAATTCTCTTGGCAATCGATTTTCATTTGCATGAGTAAACAAAGTTGCTTTTAATACATATATATATGCGAAATGATAAATAAAACCATTAACTAAAATTTATGAATTACGTTATGCTGAGTAGAGGGTGTAGAACGTAATTTGCTACACAACAACAGCCACGCAAAAGACGGCAAGCAAACGTCTCTGAAACGTGGCCATACATAACACGAAATACGTTTATGAAATTGCTTCGTAGTCCTTAATGAACATTTAAAACTTTACTAGTGCGTTTATGTACCTACGTAACTGAATGGCTGTGCTTGTGCGAATAACACAGTGTCTGCAAAGTGCCGCTAGTATGGTAATTACGTTCTAGTTTTAATTGGAAATGCAAGCCGCTCTTCAATGAAAGAAAAAATAAAAAGGGCTGTAGATGATTAAAACGAGCGGTATCATAACTTGACAGAAAATTTTGTTCAAACAGTAGTAGAGAAATCGTACGAACTTTTGGCCAAGTTTTGGATATTCAGCTATTCAATTTTGTTCGTCACCTGCTAATGGAACTAATAAGATCATTGTTATATCCACGGCTTGAAACGGAAACTGGTCAGTTCCTTTTTTAGATTAATATCTGGCCACCTTATTAGATATAGCATCAACTGACATTTGAGTATTTAAGTAAGAACGACGTTCTCTAGGAATAGTGAAATCATGTGGAATATGGTTCTTCGACTTTCGACTTTCTAGGCTTTGTTCTATACTCGAAACTTTCGCCAGCAGCTCACATTGACAAAACTGCCAAACAATGTAATGTATTGAAATCCTTTTGTGGTATTTCGTGGGGCTCTGACCCTTCTTGCATGGTTAAGCTGCATCTTAGCTTAAGCAGACAAAAACTAGAATACGCCTGTTCACCCAGAATCCAAAGGAAATGTCTTCGTGGCAGGAATTCTACGTACACACTAAGCGTGGAACAGATGAGAAATGTTATGCCTCTGCACGCAAGATTTCGTTTAGTCGCCAATTTTTCATCTAATAAAATCCTATTTTTTGAGAATCATCCTGCCTTACCTTTCATTTACAACTTTATATCTCTCAATAAAATTTTTCCTTCCTTTTTTGAAATTTTTGCTGACAAGACTAGTAGCGTCAACATTCTAAGAACTGATGTCTTATTCAAAAGGTTTTGAAGCTTATTCAAAATTTCTCTTGGTTCTCAATATTTTCCACCAGTAATTAAGTTCTTGCTAGTGAGAATATCCAAACTTGCTCCAGCAGAGATACACCACCGTTACTCGAACTTGATCAATACCAAATTTCACTCATCTTTACTGATGGATCTAAGACCGATGTTGTTGGCAGCGGTGTTTGGTTTCCAGATATTAATATAGAAGCCTGCTTCTCAAATCACCCATGTAGAACTATATGTCCGGCTGGATGTCTTGCGATCGTAGAAGCCATCCGCTTAGCGAGTACTCTACCTCAAAAAAAATGCCTTATAGTGTCAGATAGTAAATCTGTCTTATCCGCTTTATAATCATTTCCCTCAAGTAAAACTCAGCCCTACATAATAGAAATCAAATCTTTACTTTATAATCTCAAATCTGGTACATTTTCCTTTCACTTTCACATGGGCATTCTTGGCAACAACGCTGCTGATGCAGATCATCTCATTTTAATAATCGTGCCGTGAGGCCTGCAGATCTGAGGGCCATCGAGAAAAAGCATTCAGTTCTTTGTTGGCGAGAGCGATAAGACAATTCACCTTATGGTCGTCATTTGCACTCTTTATTTGCACAAATAAATAGAGCTCCACTTGCGGTCACTTGCCATCACTTGCGGTCTCAGACGTTACATTATTTCTACTATTAACAGGCTGACGTTCAATCGCATGAGATGTAATGATCATCTCAAATTAACATAGTGAACAATTCCTTATCTCCTGATCATATCCTATTTGTCTGTCTGTCTGAATGTTACCACTTCTATACGCCATTTCACACTTACGTCGTAACCTTTTCTCGTTTTAAATCATGTCATCAAGACATATAAGAGTTTGCAATCAACCGTGATGCCGTTCTAAATGATAATGAACATGAAATTTCAGAATTCCCAGCGGGTATATTGCAAGGACATTTCTGCACAACGTCCCAAACATATGAATTATGGAGCCATTGGCTTTGATGACCAAGGAAGGCAGTTCGACGTGGACGGTAATTTAATAGATTGGTGGCATGAGAATACACAATTGATTAGTATACTTAGAGACAAAGCTTTATGGTTTTTTATTATATGCATTGTATTACGGTTACTCAGAAAGTAAAAGATACGCAAAAGTCATCAAACAACTTACTGATTTTTCTTTCGATTCCTTTTCATACAGAATCAGATAGCATCAAAATTATACAATATTTAATACACCTAATCGACGTGCGACGAACGTGTCGTTATTAGGCAGGAACAAGTTGTTACATGGTCAAGAGCGATGCAGCTCGAATGTCGGTAAGGGGACCATCAGCTCAACACAGTGCGGCTTCGTTGCGTCCTCACTCATCGAACCCGTCGTTAGGTTTGTGTTCTATGCATCCTATTGTTCTTGAAAATAATTTTGCTCTGCCTTTATATCTCCCTCCCCTTCTTTCTTTATACACGAACTCAATGTTAGTTTAGTAAGCAAGAATAAAACTACAACAATAACTGCGGTTCAAAGCTACGGTTTCCATTTTCCATTTTTTACTTCGAATTCCTATACCACCCACTGATTTGTAAATATTCTGTAGCTGCGTTTCTCTCAAATTCAATTTATGAACCTACTCTCTTTTACACTATTTTGCTCTCACGTCCATCAATTCCTTCATACAACTTTTAACAAAGCATTAATGCATGGGTAGCACATCAGACTTAGTGGTGGTATTAACCTATTCTTTAGTAGCTTAAGGAGTTTTGGGCATTTTTCGTTCCATTCAAATTTTTGTCTCTTTTTTTAGCAAATTGTTGAGATTCTTTGCCATGCTTTCAAAATCTTTGATAAATTTTCTGAGGTAATTGCAGAATACAAATAAATCTTCTTACTTGGTAATGGGTAGTTGGTTTGTGGTAGTTTTTAATTTTAAGGGTCCTGGTTTTGTACCTTGAGTTAGGAAACAACATTTTTCCGTGTTTGCCTTTAAATTGCACTTTTCTAATTACATCTTACACATCGGAATCACTTCTCGCTCTTCTGTTCTATCCTACGCGGCGAACGAGTAATATGCACATTTTAATTAAAACTATAAAAAAAACGTGGCAGGCGTATATCAAGCAAAATTAAAGCAAAAAAACTTTAATCAAATAATCACTAAAATAGATAAATAAAAATCTATTCCAAATCTAAAGCCAAATTTACTAAGGCCCAAACAGAAAAGGCTGTGTTCACATTGGGCCTTTTTTAAACATCCCGCGAATTTTCGGTTGTTGATTTGCTGCATAACAGAAGAAGAACAAGAAGAAGAAGATGTAGAATAAAATTGTGAAGAGTGACTTTAGACATGGCGGACCAGTGACACCCAAAAAACAGAAAAAATGGGCAAAAAAACTTGGTGGACGTATAACAAGCAAATATTAACAAGACATTGATTTAAAAAAAATTTGATTACGAAATGTAGAGAAATAATTAAATAAACAAATAAAACTAACCCCAACTTTATTAAGGCCCTAGGAAAGAATTCGCGTACCCATTGAGCCTTTTTTACACGTCGCAACGAATTCTCCTTTGTTCACTTGTTGAATAACAGAAGAAGAAGAAGAAGAAGAAGAAGAAGAAGAAGAATATTGCAATGCTTGTTAAGTTACTGTATTACAGGTATTTATTAAACCATCTTTGTTCCAACAACAAAAGACCGAAAAACAAACTCCTTTTCGTCAAGAAATCTCTTGAAATCTGTCAACTCATTACATCTTGTCAGCATCTCCAAAAGTAAATTTTAAAGTCTTCACGTTTCAATCCTGTGACTCTGCCTCCGAAGGTTCCAAAAATATATGATAGGCAGAAATGTACGAAGAGAGATGTGTACCGACAGAGATCCCCATTAAATAAACCTCTTTTTTTTTTAAATCATTTAGGAAAAGCTATTCCAAGCACAGCCGAACGGTGCGAAACTATAAAGGTCCTTATTGACTTTGTTTGCCTAACCGTAGCTCAGCGAAAAGAATGCACGACTTTATTGGTCGCAGGAGGAGCCCAATGAGAATCGATCGGTATTCGGTGTTAACGAAAGCATTGAGAGGCAAATGTCGAGAGATTCCTGAACAAATTTAAGTGCACTCACTTTGCAACATCCTCTTCAACCTTCGTATTTTTATGCCTCACACGGAGAAGCATTATGATGTGAACAGCCCGAACCGGTTTTTTGCTTACCGCGGCGGCGGCATTTTAACTTTGTCTATCGTAACGCGGGATGTGATTTGGCAAGGTAAAAAAAAACCGTTGTATAAGTCCCGACATAAGCTCAAAAGTCACGAATAAAAATCCTTAAAAGGACACAGCATAGCAGGATAATAAAATTTCTTCCCCGACTGATAGATGTAACTAATTTTAGAACTTGTTGTCTCTAACTCTGCATAGCATCGTTTATGAAAGAAGGGTGGAAAAATATGTTTTCGAGGCCTTGAATTTCCTTATCTACATTTAGATCGCTACCTCTTCGAGAGAAGATTTCATTCTTCTAAAGAAACGCCCACAATAGAAAAAAAAGCTCTGACTGTAAATTGCAACCTACAAGAGACCTTGATCTAATATGAGACACAAATATTCTCTGCAGCCAGTAGAAGAGTTCAACCGATCGCTTGTCACGCCTAAATTTGAAGAAGTATTTTCTAATCCTGATACCTTCCCTGGCTACTAAAATGTCCACGCATTTTAACGTCTTTTTACAAATATTTTACTCAAAAAATTTTAAAAGAATTTTAAAAAGAAATTCTTTGAGTAATACATTCTAAGATGAAAAATACATTTTTTTAATTTTTAAATTTGGCAAAAATGATTGAGAAATCTTTTAAATTTTAATCGAATATTTTTAAACATTAATAGCTGGTTGTTATCGTTACAGCTATATTAACGATACTATTATGACAAGTTGACAAGCAAAAATTTGCATCAAGGACAATAAATATTTACGATAATAGTGCTTTTTGGGAAGGTTACTGAGTTGTTTTGCTACGTTTTATGACTCTCTACGACTAGTGAAGTGATTTAGGTTTATTTTCTCCTTTTAAATGCATTTGTGTTATGGCGCGAATGTCGCCAGCTTGTCCCAATAGTTATGATAATAAAACTCCCAGTATCTCATAAGTGGTAAGCCAAAAACTTTGGAAATTGTGAGAGGAGTCCTTGACAATAAATAGACAAACTTATCTTATATGCAATATTATATAAAAAATAAAAAAAGTATGTGTGGAGAAAAAATAAGCTGAAGAATGTGAAGTTTTACAAATAAAGTTAAAAACTGAATGACCCGGCAGGTTCGTATTTATATGTTACGTGTGGACTTTAACAATTTTTTAAAAACATTTTATTAGAAAAAAAAGATTTGGGCCAAATGTTCCAAACTACGTATTTGTATGTAGTAGGCCTTAGCTCAAGAATATGCTCGTACATTCCGTGCAAGGGGCCTAATTCATGAAATCAGAATTTTGTTTCATCTCAATAATTTCATTTCAATTCGCCTTTAATTTTCAAATTTCAGCTAAATTAAACTTCCAATAACAAAGTTATACTATTTCTAACGCTTACGTTAAACTATTTAATACAAAACAAAAAAAGTATTATTGCAAAATGAAAACGACTCCCACTTAAAGATTATAAGCGGCGTCAGAAGAAACACTTAATTACTTTCGTGCGTAGGTAAGGCGTGACACCGGCAGTACTCGAACATGGTTTAAAGCTTGAAATAGGTTAAACAGTTCATGCTTTGATCTAAGGTTTATGCCTCGAAAGCTGTTAGATGGGCGGAGAGCAAGATTGAAGTTAATTTCAGTTAACATGGTTGACTAGAAAGCTGGCGCTTAGCATGCACGTATGTTTCTTCGGGGAAGATAAAGCTAGTAGCAGGAATCTGTTTTCTTTGGGTTGGCCAACGAAGTAAGCCGAAAAACAACAACTTGAATGTGAATAGCGGAATAGACGACAATTGCCCCTACCAAGTCTACGCTAGCGGATCCAAGTCTCAGTGCGGTATCGTTTACTTTGGTCGTAGGTATAGTCAGCGCTCAGTTGGTGAAGGCGTAATAGGTATCGATTGGACATGTACCCTCTAGCCTACAGCCATCATCCATCTCTTTATTTCATTCTTTCATTCTCTTTCCTTGCCTCTTTTTGACCGCCACCAGAGTACGCGAATAGGGAACATCCCCTTAGCGATTGATCATATTGCAGCTATAGATGAATAGACAGACAAACGACTTCGATTGAACCGATGCGAAATCTTACATGGATCAAAATGTTTGCATGTATACCCAGACCGAAAGACATGGCTAAAATGATACAAAATTGCAGAAAACAAGCGACCAGGGATGATGGGCCGCTTCTTCATGCCGGCGACACTATTAAACCACATTGTCCAAAAAATTAACATACGAACTCAGTAGAGATCTTGCCACTACGGCCAGCTATTTATAGGACTGTTTTTCAAAAAAGACAAGAACCACGCTACTCTGTCGCTCAAAGAATGGCATTATCAATTATGAAGTCCGGTAGGTTGGTTTTCTTGTCTTTTTAGCTGACAAAACGGCTTTTTATACATCCAACCATTTGTCCCGATGAAGAGACCAATTGAGATGTTTGATGTGTGGTAACGAATTCAACGTATAAGAGGTCACTTATTGAAATATCTTACAATGAAAGGCAAAATTTTTTTCTTTAGGGAAGATCTCTAAAACCGCTCCTTCTCCGACTCTTTATTACTCTAAAAATGATCGGAGATAGTTTTAAAGTATTTTCCTTAATATACGCATTTCGACACCACATCTACACATCAGATGCGTTGCGAGCGAAATTACTTTACGCTCTTTTTAAATTCAATTTTAATTTTTTAAATTTATTATTATTGATTCATTATAATTACTTAATTTATTGCTTTCAATAGAATTCAATCAACTGGTTCGGCACACATTTATTGCATTTTTTATATCGTTTACTCTCGTTCAAACACATCAATATATGCATTAATTTCTCATATTTCACACCTTAATAATTACACAGCGAAGTATGGAACGATTGTTTGTCTTGCACATTAGCACACCACATAATTAACAACAAAATGAATAATAATTTGGAATTTGTGTAATGCGTACACATTCGAAATATATGCATAAAAGCATATATGAATATATGCACAATAAAAACATGCACACGACTTTTTTTTCCTGTTTCTTGTCGTGAAGAACGGCAGCAAACAAGCGAACAATTCCATTTAAAATTCTTAAAACGCATACGTGTATATGTAGAGAAGTACACTTTACTACAAGTAAACCGTAAAAGATATTTTAAAATTTCTATGAAATGAACGTTAGAGCGGCAAATTGCTACGAACTCTTCGGGAACGGTTTGGTTGGCGTATGAAAAACATTTCATGTTCAGTTTAATTAAAGCTTTTTTTTTCTTATTCTTCGTGATTGTAGAGAAAAAATAATAACAATAACGCATATACCTTTGCCACCCTAATAAAGCAGACCTAAAAACGTATGGAAATGAATGCTTCGTTGTTGCTGTTTTTGTTGTTTTCTGTTTATTATTTCATGTGACAACAATTAGTGTCTACGAATGAGGGGCAGGGGTGAAGAGAAAGTATGCCTTTAAGTAAAAAGACCTTAAACTTCATGTATGTCTAGAGACCAAAGCAACAAATCAAAATAATAACAACAACGATACACAACGATACACAATACCCTTCTTTCACGCAACCTAATAAAGCTTTAATTGCGAAAATTTATGAATGAATTTTTCTAATCTCTTTTGCACTAGTTATTCTTTCCGTCCAAAGGTAGATACAATAGAGCACGAAAAGCATATAAATCGGAAAGCTTAAAGCTTTAAAGACATTAGAAAATATTGTTGCCAACACGAAAATATTTTTATAGAATATGACGATATTAAGAGAACAGGTATGTGAATGAGAGGAATTCCTTATAAGAGATAGTCTTCGAGCTTTTTCCCTGGAATATTGGAAAGTTTAACTAAAGGAAAAGTTAGGAAAATGAAAATTTATTTACATTTCTTTAGCAACTGGTTAAATAAATGTATACAAAACTCTATTTATTATCAATTTTCTCCTTTTTATTTTTTAAGAACTGAAAATTTGATCAAAATTTATATTTCTGAATATTATCTCCAAATGAATTTCGACGCTTCTACTTGCGTGTCCATCCGTCCATTGGGACTTGTGGCTCTGAAACTTGCAGCAAGTATGAAATTTATTTCTGCGTTAAAACAAAGCTTAACACGCCTCTTGTAAACCATTGTAAAACTTACTACTAAATACGCGAAAACATCCCGCTGTTCAAAGTCATTTAGGCTCTTAAAAATTCCTAATAAGCGCAAAGTTCTTGCTAGACCTGAAAATGTCAGGCCGATTGCAGTCAGTTAGAGTTTTAAAGAAAAGTCATCGCAACAACCGCAAAGCTTGTCATTAAATGTTAGTCTCGGCCTGATCGTGACAATTCCGGTGTCATTTCGGAGTTTCCGGAAATTTGGGAAATTATTGAAAAATGTTGAATTTATTCAAGTTATTCGACTCCTTTACGTGTGACACTCTTTTTCAAAACAAATCCTTTCAGACTAGTCCTTAGTACGTAGTCCTTCCTCCATTTTACTGTCAATTTTTTTTTTTTCGCTTCAATGTAATTGTACATACTTGAAAATATTCCTGTAGAATATGATTGAATGTAATGGTCGAAGGATCGACGTCATATAACCCTATTGTTTAGAAGTGAGTAATGAAATTGATAGTATTTGGCCCTCTGTGGGTTCGCAACTTCGCGCAATTTTCTCGTCACCAATAAAATATAGGGCTTCCAACTCATAAAAACAACAACCTAGAAAACTAAACGATGCGCTGACAGGTACAATTTACGCAATTTTTTTTTTTATTTGAACCAAACTCAGTATAATTTTTATATGAAAAACTGCCCCGCAGTTGTATGTCAACCAAATTCAATACAATTTTTTGCAAGCCTCGTGCTAGTTGCAATGTATAAAAGCAAAGCATGCCAGTTCTCCGGAATATACCGCAAACTATTAATACTAAAAGTTGGCTGTAAGGGTTAAGCTTGCTTAAGATTGCTTCATTTCCCGACTTCAGCTATAGCCTATCGCTCTTTTCCCCCATTTCTTTCTTCCTCATAGACGCGATGGTTACTTTTGTAAAAATCAGCGAATTTCTCACGTGTATTGCTATTAAAAATTCTTCAAGTTTTCATCATATATGTAAAAATATATTTTCATTTACGTTTGCTATGGCTTCTAATTCAGAGAACTATAAATTTTTTTTGCAAACGCAACACGAGTTAGAAGCTTCAGAGAGGACATGTACTTACGATCAACGTGGAATTTTAAATCCCAAAAGCGCTATTTTTTGCACATTTAATCGCAATTGTTCGTTACGAAAAAGCGCTACGAAACCACCTATTATTCAAAAATATACGGAGTCTTTGCGAGATACGGATTTCTTCACATTAGGTTGTTCGGAAAGTCGTTTCGTTTTTTTTCCAACAGACTTACTTACGTCTTATGTCAATGTCTTACATATGTTGACCGCTGACAAAAAGGTTGTTTGAGTCTGCACAATAGTTCTTGTTTAGTTTTTTCCATTCGGGAAGATTAAAATGCCGTTTAAGTAAAAGAAAAATTATTGTAAGCAACTAATAGTAGTGTCCGCGAACGTATTAATATTATGAACATATTTCAATTAAAATTTTGAATGCACAAACATTTAATATATACATTTTGATCATTTTGCTGTTGCTTACAAATCGAACTTTAAAATTTATATTCAATTAACATGAAGGTATAGATCTCTAGGAGTGCTTTTCAATATTTCTCTTTTCTAATTAAAAATTTATAAAATTTAAGGCCCACTTCGTCATGACAGTCTGTTGCTACCGCACATGTGTTGATTTATATATGTATGTGCATATATATATGCATATACATATGCATATATGTATAAATAGAGACAATCCAAAATTGTGTTACAACACATCATTCATATATCTATCTGTCGTTGTATGTAAGGAAGCATGTGTAACATGATGTTTGCTTTTATGCACACTTTTTCTTTACTTTTTTTTGATTTGTCAAATAAAATATAGGAAGAGAAATTAAAAATAACATCTCCTACATAAGCTCTTATCGCTATAAAAATATTTGTGATTGACACAATCTTGAAAAAATAATTTTCTTTTTCTTTGAAATTTTAATTTTAGTTTAAAAATTGAATTTAAATTTAAAAGCAACGGTCACTTAAACCTATTTATCAAATAACTTATAAAAAAGTTATATTTGGCGCTAACCGAATCTTGTACATCCTCCATCTTTTTCATCTTAAAAGTAACTCGAAGAAAATGAAATTTGGACACTCTACAGCAGTGGTTTCCAACCTTTTTGTACCGGCGCCCCCCTTTTTAAAAAAAAAATTAATGCACCCTCCTTTAAAAAACAAAAAAAAAAAACCGAAACAATCAGATGCTTCTGTTTACTGAAGTTTGGCGCGAGTAAGCACGAGAATAACCGGGATGTTGCAAGTGCTTCTCTTTTGATTCCACGCCACAGCCGTACTCGGCTTCAAACGCGAAAGCGAGATATTTCGACTCGAAGAAGAGTGTGAATTGGATGTTTTAGCATTTATACACCAAAGATCCGCGGCGAGGATTGTGGATTACGTATACTGCTCATTTTTCATTTTTTTGACACCTATTTGACTTTTTCCGTTTGTATTTGAAAATGATATTTTGGAAACAGCCAGATGCGTCCCTTGCAACAGTATCGCGACCCCCTAGATTGGAAACCACTGCTCTACAGCGTTATGAAGATTTTCGTCATCTGCATACTGTATGATCGCTCAGAGAATACACAAGTTTTTATTTTGTGGTTTCCCGCGTAGAGAACATGCAATTTCTTATTGTTGGGGTTTATTTGTGACAAGCGAAAAAGTCATTCTGTTCTGTTGCACTTTTTAAGTAATAAGCAAAACATCCAATCTTTTCTTATGCTTTGGAACACACACATGTTTCCATTCTACGCTATAGTACATGCACCTCCTGATTTCACTCGTGTCCTATATTAAACTGCGTGCAAAAATTGCTAATTTTCTGTTAAGTTTGAAAGCGATGTCGCAAATTTTTCCAGTAGGAGAATGTTTACCGTATGCGAGCAGACAGACTAACAAACGTAAATAAGTCGGAGTTTAATGCTGAGCAAGATTTTAAAGCGTCCTTTTCAATGTTTCAAACGTTTTGATAAATGAATGTACTGACTTCCTTCATCGGTTAATATAGATGTCTATCAGAAATTTGAAGGAAACAAACAACATCTCATATAAAACAAATATTCATTACTCATAATACCAATTTAAACTTTTTATGGATTAAAATTTGCACGTATTCGGCTCAAAACTTTTACTTTATACTTATTTAAGAACTCTACCGAAAGACAAGTTATCTGAAAGATGAAACAAGAAGCAGAGATATGTACACACAGAGACATAGAGAGAGAGAGAGAGAGAGAGAGAGAGAGAGAGAGAGAGAGAAAAGTCAAAGAACACAAGGCAATGATTAACTTGGACGATCGAAGATAGTTAAAGCCTGAATTTAAATCTTTACAACAATTGAAGCCAAGTTACCTAGAACTATAATCTATGCCTTTCTTATTTAATAATAAAAAGAAAAATTACTTTTCACCAAACAAACGTAGCTGGGAAAGACTATCTCACTTTACTTCTCTCAACAAGAGTGATTCTTAATTGACTGCAAGTGTACGTAACGTAATGCAAACGAGCCATAGAATTCGCATAATTGGAAGACTATACTTTACTGAAGGATACTAAATGAGGGCAGACGAACCGCTAGGTTACGGAAGCAATCTGAATACAACAAACTGCGCTGAGCCTTTCAAACTGAACGAAATGTTTTCAAATAACAAATTCTAGTGTTGCCATCAAAAGATTGCTGCTTGAGCTGTAAAGGTTCATCCTTCGCTGTTGATCTGTGAAATTATTGCTTTATAAAATAACAGCGTTTTTTTTTTTGCTTCAAAGAAGCATTTCGCACTATACGCTAACGTTTCAAACTTTGTAAATGTTTAGCAGGGCGCTTCAAGAGATTAAATAATTGCTTCGATTGGAGAAGAGAGAGTAATAAAATCTCTTAGTGACATACGCGGTTTGACAATGATCATGAAGACATGTCTAACAAGCAATATATTGAGAAAATCGAAGAAGTCACAAAAAGTGTGAATTCCTGAAAGAACAACCAAAAGCTTTAATTGACCTTAAGAGAGATGAAAATTCCCAGACTTTGACAGATAGACCTCGCCTTCCCGGTCTCAACAAGCACAAAGTAACCTCTCTGCAGAATAACAATTCGCTCTTGCGATAAATGTGGATTGTATGCCGGAATCTACCTACGACTTTTTCCATTAAATCCATTTTTCATTCCGGGTAACAGTATGCTGCAAAGGCGGCTTTCTTTTATATTTTTTGAGCAAACAACAATGCTGTCGAGAAATGCTATTGTAAACTATGCGGCTGTATGGAACTTGTCTCATTGTGAGCTGAAAATCTTTGTCAGATAAGATCAGCAAAAGAAAATGGCTCCAATCATGCGCTTCGACAATGACTACGCTGGCAGCTAGTAGTTTACATCTACAAACAAATTCCGGTTTAAAATTTTCTTCAGGTGAGTTTTTGCGTTCATTTTGAATAAATACTATGGGCTTGAAAAAACGTCTTCCACATAACTAAGCCGAGTACACAGCATTGTCGAGTGGAAAAATATTGACCTGCTAGCGAGAGATTAAACTTAATAAGGGCTGCTAGGCTAGAATAAGATGCTTTCACAAGATGCACAGCTGAGTGTAGTTCGTAAAATAGTTAAGCTGCAAAATCACATTAAGCTAATCACACAGTAGTAAATTGCGGGCTGAAGATGATGATGAGGATTCAAGGAAAACCAAAGAAAGGTTCTGTAATCCAAAGCAAAGCTGTATGAATTGATGACAAACTAATAAGAGTAACTGATAGATTGTAAACAGAGAACTGCTGTGTTTAATGTAGCAAAAGAAATGTCTTTAGAGAACACTGAATGTGGTCGTTTTCTGCTCATATATGTGTAGCGCTTACTGCAATTCACTGATAGAAGTTCGAGTAAATTAATTTACAACTCATTAGAATAACAAAACCAAGAAAGTATTATTAAGTATTTTAAATAAATTTGTATACACATAACATGCACACATTCTCTCTCCATTTCTGACTGTCTATCTGTCTATCTACCTATCTCTCTCGTTAATTTCGTTTAAGATTTTTGCATTCTTTTGTGTTATCAGAATAATTCATTTTCTTATTAACGTTTTCTTAAGTAGACACTCGAACCCTTTTTAACGTTTCATTTAATTTAATTAAAACTAAGATATTATTTATACCACATTTTTTTTTTGCAACTCACCATTTTGCCCTAGTTTCATATTTGTATAGATTTAAATGTTTCCGTTCCGTATATACATATATCCGTTCCAAATATATATATATATATAAATGCATGTATTGGTATTATAATCGCATACGTATTCGCAAACAATGGCATTTAATAATTGCAATTTTGTATGTAAGTTTTGTTATTGTGTTTGTTGTTCGTTGTAGTTGCAAAGAATAGAAAATTCACAATTAGCATAATTCATAAATTCGTTGAAAGAGAAAAGAATATTTATTCACATCACATAATATTTGGGAAAAAAGTAAAATAGGTTAAATGGAAAAGCGGAAAAGCGGAAAAGCGGAAAAACGGAAGCATAGTAAGAAAATGAGCAAAGCTTTAACTTACCATGAGCATGAACAGCAACAACACCAACAAAAACAACAAGGTTTCTGCGATTGTTGACGCTGTTGTAACGGCGTCGACACATCGGGCAGACCACCGCCCGTATTACCCGCAACTGCTTGTAAAGCTGTCGTTGTTGTCATACCACTCGTTGGGTTTAACATGCTACCGATATGAATACCACCTGAATTTGTACCATTCCCACCCGCATCAGTACCTGGATTCTGCGAAGCTGAACTCATGCCGCGCAAACGACATCCTGATGGCAGTTCAGATACAGTACAAGACATTCTCTAAAATAAATAGAGAGAAAGAGCAGCACAGATACGTAAACAAGCCCATATATTTATGTATATATAGCGAACAACGTATGAAATGTGAAAATTTTTTCTTGTTTCTCTCAATTATAATCGAGATATCCATTAAGGTGATGGATGGATGGTGTGCGGTGTTTGTCAAAATCGCAACTTACCCCAAGTTAGTTAAAGTCTTTTAGTGTTTAATTAAATTTTTGTTCTCTTTCCTCCTTTTCGCTATTGCTTTAGTCTTTGGTTATAAAATTGAAGCCGTTTATTTATTACACTTATTGTTATTAAATTATTTAATAATATTTTAAGAACATTTTTGTTTTGTATTCTAGCGCAGTTTGTTAACTGGCCGTTGCTGTATAAATGCAAACATCTGTAAAGAAATAGAATTACATGGAAATTTACGATATTGAAAATATATAGAGAAAAAAGAAAAAAAAGAGAAAGTTATATGCCTGGGATATCCGCTGAGCTCAGACCAACATGTAAAATAAAAAGTAAAGTAAGGATTTTTTTTGCTCAACTTTGCGATGATTCTAAAAAGTATAATTTCCCCGTTAGTGCGCAGTTTGTTGTCTCTTAAATTGAAACAAAGTACAAATTTTTGATCTATTATCGACATAAATCGATTCTCAGGCTTAAACTTTGGCAGTCAACGTACACCGTACAATTGGAAAATAAAACAATTTTTTCAAGTTACAAAAAAACTTTTGATTAGGCTGGAAAAGGAGAGATTATTAAAACGAGACTATATTAGGATAGCGAAAAGGATAGATAATAAGATAATTGTGATGGTGTTCTGAACATATTTATCGAACTCCCATCTACTTGCTTATCCACCTTGCTACGGTCCACCTGTTCGTTTGTTACCCGAAGCTACTTCATTTTCTGCCTTCGTTTATCCGGGTGTCGCTATTTGTTTACCCAGTTCTACCTGCCCAGCTTCGTAGATGAAACAGCTGATTGCTTTTTTTCTCTTAGAAAATTTTATTCTTTTTATGCTCACCATATATAAAACCAGTTTCCTTCTCTCTTTTTCTCTGTTGTTTTACGAACGTGAACGTCTAAATTCGTTCTTTAAATTTTGCGTCAGCCAAAAATATAAATTTACGTCCACTCTCTAGCGCTTATTACAAATGGAGGATCACGGGAGATTCTATTCCCCACCACCTTTCATTGTAACAACCAACGGAGACAGGAGACATCCACACTGTTGTAGATGTATTTGCTGGGTCAATATATAAGAACCTTTCAGACAGCTATGTCAACATAGGGATAGTGGTGGTTTTTTTGTCGCACTCTGCATAGAATCCATATGAAGGACTCGACAAGAGCGATCTAAAATTCACACAGAGTTTATTACTCTAACTTGACTTCACTTTCACAAAATCTATGATTTCTTCAAAACACTGTAGTTGGACACGGCCCACCATTAAATACCATACGCAACTTCGGTAAAAATAGTTATTATTTAACAAATTTTCAAAAGAGGGCGATTTACATGGAATGGTCGATCCGAACCAATTTTAAAAGCGTTCGGCTTTGAACCAAAATGCAGCTGTGTACCCAATTTCTTCAGACAGACAGGCGAACAGACCAGCTTAGACCGATTCAAGAAGTGGTTCTGAATGAAATATTTTTTTAGCAAATCGCGATGTTCTCTGTTTTGCTCTATGAGTTTGTTCTTATCATCCATAAATTTTCTTTTTTCTTCTGCTCTGCTTTTGTAAAAACCATGTTTTTTGTATACTCTTAGTATGAGCGCTTTTCTCCATGAAGCGAAATTCGGCATCATTTACACAGCTGTACAAAATTGCGGCAGTTTTATGTAGACTGAATTCAATGCTATATAGCACTGCATTTATGCTGCGAATTCTGTACGGAGTGCGTAAAAAGACCCTATCTGTACATAGCATTGTATTTGTGCTATGAATTCTACTTAACGTGCGACAGACACAGGCTAGTACACAAAAGAACTCAATTCCTCCACGGAACGGCAGACTCGACTGTCTTTATTAATTAACTCATTAGAGTTAAGAGTCTTTATTAACTAACTAATTGAAGTTTGAATTGCAACGAGATCAAGCCGCAACATTAAGAAGAATCTTTGTGCAACTAACTCCTACGAACGCAATAAAAAAAAATTTTGTGTTAGACCTTTAAGTGTCGCTTAACTGTCGATGGGAATGCGAACAAGATAAAACGTCACCAGCATAGCTAAGTTTATTTCGAGTCAGTGTGAAATAGTCGCATTATCAATGTGTGGATAAAGTGATTATTGATAAAGCAGTAAGTGATCGCCACAACGCCTTCTCTATCTTAAAAAGTTCTTTGCAAATTACGAAAACAAAATTCACAAACTTTAAAGAAGAAGGTTTAAAAGGATTTCAATCACAATTTTTTTTTTATTGCAGCAATAACATATTTAACTCTGGCAATTCCCGTCGAAAGAAAGCTTCTTATAAAAGATTTTAGGAATTCTGAATTCCTACAAACGTCTACTATGTCTACGTCTACTAAATATTATAAGCACAAGTAATAGAGAAATTGTGGTAGTTGAATATAATCGGAAATCTTTTGCTTTTAATTTCATCAAAAGTGACATTAATTGATTAATCAAATATACACATATAATTAACTAGGGCGCAATTATTCATAGCGCAACAAATAATTCACCTTTTCCCCTCAATCACTTTAAAAAATTTTGTAGCAGGCGATTAAGTTAGGCATTGCCGGAATTGAAATGGAAATAAGTAAAAAAAAAGTTTGGGAACGAATTAATCGGAACATTTTCTTTTTTAATTTTGAAATTTTCTATTCTTTGCCTTCGCGCTTAGCTTTAATCAATTCACTAGTTTTCTGTACTTCGTCGTACTACGTCTTCGATTTTCGTCGTTTGAACCTCCTGTTCACTAATATTGACACCCTCAATTTTTTTATGCCCAATGGATTCAACTTTAACAGTGTAATAGTCTACAGTTTAACTTCAATGTCTATTACTCCAAGATTACTTCTACTATACAAGAATATTTCTCTAATTATCGTTGAGGAAAATGCCGGGCATAGGAGAATAAACTGAAAAAAATTCTTCTAATTGGACTTTGAGAGAGTATCGGGGAATTTAATTGGTGTTCAATTTGAAGCAAGTTGTGCGGAGAGGCGAAAAAATCGTCAACAAAATCCGATTCTAAAAACCGTTCAAACTCATTACCATAATAGTTCATGGCAGCTATAAATTTTTATATCTAAAATATACTCCATTTAGCACAAGTTTCGGCAGCTAAAAAAATGTAATCTCTAATTTCCTCATTTCCATAAGTGATACCTATCCAACTTTCATACTTATGCTTCACACTAAACTACGTGATCGTCGTACTCTAAACAACTTGTGGTTGAGGGGCATATTAAGTTTATGCGAATGTATACATCACTCAGAAGGACGTACCATGTATTATATGGGCCGATTTAACTTCACTTTCTCAATCGATTTAAGCTTAGCTGTCTATCTGTTCGTCTTGTTTTCTTGTGTTTAACTTATAGGACAGAAATTTTGGGATATGGTTCGGAATGGAAAACTTTTTTGACTGCCTAACATGTAAAACCTTATTTTGAAAAACTGTTATATGAATAACTGGAGGATAGGGTATTTTAATTTATTTAGGATCGTGAGCTCCTGTAGCGCTTTCACTGTTTTAATTTGTTAAATATTTTTTAAGAAATAATTCATTGACTATCTTCGAAAAGCTTTTCAGCCTTAAAACACGATCATACAGTATGTACTGCAAAATTCAAAAAACTTCTATTGTTACTTTCCAAAGCATACGATGAAAACTTTCTCTCTAAATATAAAAATTCAAATTTTTACTGCATACTTTTAGAGAATAATATAAACAAATTTCTGTTGCTTGCTTCTAGAAACAAACATTTAAAGTTCTTTGCTCAAGGGAGTGCATAACAATCTTTTATAAGACGAAAATAAAAAAATACGTTTACGTAATGTTACAATTCAGGAAACATTTTCTTGGGTCGTAGAAACTATTGTAGCATTATCGATCTGTCGCGCTCTACCATGATTAACAATTTATGCTAAGTTCATACTTTAACATAATATGACACCTAACCTAGTTAAGATAGCCTAATTTAGTTGTAACCCACTTAGTCGTAATTCTAGTAATAACATAGTTTAACCGTATTAATCCCTTACGCTATCATTATTGTAATAACTTACTTTAATTATATCAATTGCTTAAGTTAGCATATAATAATTTATTATATAAGCTACTGACCACACTTCAGGTGGGTCAGAAGAAGTAAACAAAAATTCAAATTAATAAGTAATAAGAATAATAAAGAGAATTTAAATTAAAGAAGAAATCAAAAGAATCTTTAAATCTGATTGTCTCTACACTATTTTAGATATTGATTATCCGCTCTCTTAAATAGATATAAGAAAATCAATTATATTTCCGTTAACTGATTCTCTGATAGTCGGCAAAAATAAATAAATAAAAGACATACATTCAGATATGCATTGAGGCCGCTTTCTGGCAACAAGGATCTTTTAGTGATAGAAAAACAAGTAAAAACATCGTAGGGGGTCACGGTCCATTATCAAATACCCTACTCCTACCCTACTCCTATTCATTTAACGACTTTTCAAATTAAAGTATTATACGGGAAGCTTTCGAAAAAAGTGCCCCAAACCGAACCATCTGCAATAACGTTCGTTCATCGGCCAAAAAACGTTAATGTACCAAATTTCGTTACAATATCTCAAAAATTGACGCCTGTAGATTAGACACAAGAAAAAAAGGCGGACAGATGGACAGCAAACCTTAGATAATAATAAGAGATGCTTCTATCTCTATGTGTCCTTCTGTATGTTGCGCACAACCGCACAAACTTGATATATCTTAGTGTCACAAGTGGTGCAGGGTATAAATGTAAAAAATAAAACAAAAAACGACTTTCGTGATTTGTGCGCGCTAGCATAAGTTCGCTAAAAGTGTTCCCTGGCGTAAAGCTTTAAAATAATCCCTTGACACGAAGAAGTCACTGTTTCACCAATTCTCGCAGGCAACGCAGTATCCCCTGTTAGAAAAATCGATAAATAATTATTTTTACATCCCATAAGCATATTTTTGAGTCATTTTAAAATTATGTACGATCACGATCGGTCGAAGTTAATGGAAATCTCCATGCGCTCATTTTCAGTAACAGCTAAGACAAGGAGCATCATGGAATTCAATATCTGCGCAAATATAGTTCATGAACATTTTTTCCGTTTCAAAAAAGGAGAAATGCATGGAAGCTAAACATTTTTATCTTAGATGTTTGAAAAAGATTATTTTTTCTTCTATCACGTGCCCCGCGATGATCACTTTCTTAACAGTTCGACACAAATTATTGCACTCATTTAGGAAAGAAGCCACTGCAAACCTTTCATACTTTTTTACACCCATCATCGAAGCATGACGAGTATATTCGTTTTGTCAAAATGTTTGCAATAATCAGAAGAAAGCTTCAGAGACCCCATAAACTATACACATCCTTAGTCAGTACCAAATTTGTAAACCGGTTTGTAAAGATGTCCGTCTGTCTGTCTGGATAATGTCTGTTGCAAATATTCTCACGGCGGGAAAAATGAAGCCATCGAATTCAAATTCGGCAGAAAGATTGGAAAATCTTGGTATTGAAAAGAGGACAACTCGGTCAGAGGACACGACCACACTTTAGTGTAATCTGAATCCTCTGAATCTGTTTTCAAAAATAAAACAAAATTGTGTTTAAAGAAGACAGAATGTTGACACTCACTGTCCTCATGTGATATTATCTGTCTAAAAGAGTGTTAATTCTAAAATAAGCAAATAAGCATAAGATGTGTGGGATTCGTTTTCTATAAGCAGTGTAATCAATCGCGTGTCAAATAATAAGATTGGGAGATTAGATGCAGGTACAAGATGGTTTCTTGCCCACAAGCTACTGCAGATATGCGATATAAATTTCCAAAAATAGAAAATTCAGTGACGCCTACACATTATTATAGAATATGAAAATTAATACGCCTGCGGTCTGATATATAACTGGCGACAGTGTTGCCAGACTCTTATGCCCTCTGGATGGTACCAAGCTTCGAAGGTTATATGTCAAAACTTCATGACATTTCGATCATTAACTTACAAGTTTAAGTTGTTTTAGTGACACTACATTGCTGGTCGCTTTGGACGGTGTCCGTCGGTTTTAGTTTACTGGGGGGACTGTTGATTTGACTCTGGAGTGTAATCGTAAACCCACGTTTCATTCATTACCATATTCTTATATTGTCATTTTCTTATACCTTCCTATCTTAATATTAATTAATGATAGTTAGTTCGAAATTTCTAGCTTTCATATATATGTATATCGTTACTTAAAGTTGCAGGCAGGTAGAGTTGCCTGTTTGCTACTGTACGCCACTGTACTGTAAGCTGGAAAGGGAGGGGTCAGTTGACTTATTTCGAATCACCGATTGACAACACCAATCCGATCGGGCGAAGGCATAGAGGAGAAGAAAATGATACATCCTCCTTCGTCCCCTCGCCGATCCGTTAGGCCGCAAAGACCTGGAATAGCCGCTGATGCTCACCCCGAGAGCAGAATTTGTTCAAAAACTAATTTTTCCTATTACGCAAAATTGCACTCTTTACAAACATCCTAAAGAAAAACTCACTTTCTATTTCACTCAAAGGACGCCAACTAACGCTCTGAGTCATCAACACGTTGCTGTAACTTGAGTTTTCAGTCTTCCAAAGAGATTTTGTGCATCTTGTTGTGTTTTCTGGAACAATTGTCAATTTGGGCGACCAAACCGTTCACCATCTTCGGTCTCCGTAGAACTATATTTAAAATTAGCAAATTGCCCAAAAATTGGTTTTTCAAGAGACAATAATTGGGAGCCTATCTTTCTCTACCAAAAACTAACTCTTTTTACCCAACAAACGGAATTCAGAATTTCTCTTTCTTTTGAAAATAAGAAAAGTAGTCTCTCTAACTAACTGCAACCTGTGAACTAGTTGTCAGAATCGCATAAAATTTTGACATTCAATCATTTGAAGGCTAATAGTATCCAGAAATCATATGCGTCGGTCAGCAGTGATGCCAGATATGTCATCAGAGCGAAGACTTATGGGTGGAGTGTTACACACGGACTCGATAATTGCTTGAAGAACGTAAGATTGTTTATAGATTAAACCATCAAGCGTCCGTCAGTGTTTAATCCTTCAAGCTCCTGTACTTGCAACGCTTGCTTTGAAGTAAAATTCATAAAGCACTTTAAGTATCTAAGACAGATATCCAATCCGCTATATAACATAATAAGGTGCAAGAATTTATTAGTTTCTATAATTAATATTTTGTGCTTTCATGCGACCTCTTCCTTAACACATTGCCGACCGCACAAATTGCACCTCAATATATGCTACCCACCAGCATTTTTTACGTCTGATAACTAATGAAGTTCTCAAATATATGTAGACAACCATTACTTATTTGTGAACATTGAAAGAAATAAAATAGTTAAATAGTGTTAATAGAAATAATTAATTTGAAATTCGTTTTCCGTATAGTTTATAACATTTCTAATTTTAAACAACCTATCTGATTTATCAATCATCATATCATCATTACAAAAGTGCCACATTTTCCATATTTGAATAAATCGATTGCGACTCATTGTTCTGGAAAATATAGGAGTTTCAATGTATGGCGCAGTTGACCAATAATCATGCAAAGTTCCTTCACGAACTTGTCCCATCAAAATGAGTAAACCCATAAATTTTTTAATTTCTTGTATTGTCACGTCGGTCCATTTAGCAATTTTATATTCCTTGTATTTGTGTGATACTTGAATGTGATACCTCTTAGTTTCTGTTGTGAATAATTCGAACAAATCATTTCCAAGAAACAATTGCATTACATCCAATACACTTTCTTTATTTTTTTGTATAATGTTTACACCTGAAGTTCATTAATATTCTTCTAAACATATATCCTTATCATTTTCTGACTACTCGTCCTCATCACTTCCCGAATCGTTTGAAATTATTTCCTGGTCTGATAATGTCCCCATCACTATTACTGTTATTCTCTTTTAAATTCTCTTTATTGTTTAAAAACTATAGGGATCAACGAAGAGAAGCGGGCATCAAATTATATACAATAAATATAAATTGTCAAACGGGGAGGTTTCCCTGATCGGTCGTGCACTGACATTTTAAAAAGTGGGGAGATTTCCCCGAGCGGTCAGCAATGTGTTAAGATTCTAAGACATTACGGCATTATTTGGATCCGTGTTGCTGAGATTTAAGTACTTCTTCATATTATTTATACTTGAAATTTTTATATAAAAAAATTAATGTTCGTTTGTTCATAGCAACCGAACTAAAGTGAGCTACCGTTAACAGTGAATGACAGCTAAAAATGTAATCGATAGTAGAACTTAAAGTAAACACCTGTAAATATTGTCGAAGAAATTCAATTATATTGCAAAAGTACTTGGGTGTGTAACAAGTTGATGATGATATGCAGCCATTATTACCCATAATAATAGCGACAACAAAGAGCATGTTTCCAGAGCATTGTTTTTAAGAACTTTGTACAACAACAGTTTAATAAACAAAATTCGTAGAATAGTAGAGTAGTAAGGAAGACATAAACACCTTTTTTAAAAGAATTTTCATTAAAAGAAAAGAAAACCCAGATAAAAAGGCAGAGAAACATAAGGGGGAAAAAAATGTTGCAAAAAGGAAAAAAAGGAAAAACCTTTAAAGTCTTTTTGAGCAACTACTACTCGCATCTATAAGAGTGACTATCAGTTTATAGGCAATATCGCCAAGTGATTGTAGATTTATTTTAATATATTGCTTGTATTTATACCTCAAAGCAAAATTATCATACTTGGTTGTCGATTGAGTGATGATGAAGAGGCAGTGTAGTGATGATTGGTGGTGGGCTGGTGCTTTGCTAGGCCCAGCAACTATATAATGGAAGATCCGTTTTCTTCACTTCCCTGCTGCATACATATAAACACGCCTGAAGTCTCATCTATAACCCTATAACCCTAACATGATACCAACGAAGCGTAAGAATGACATGAAAATGTTTGATATAAACTGCCCTTTGTACTATGCTTTCTACACTTACTTCAATGCAGTATTATTAGCGTAGGAGAAGGCTTTTAGTATTTTAGTGCCACGCCGTTGACGTGCGGTTGCCAAGCTTCTATCGTGCCATACCAGAAAATTTACACAAAATTAAATAACGACGAAGAGGACAAAAGCTCGAAAAAAAGGAAACAGCAAAAACTACACTAAGATGGAAGGAAAAGGGAAAGAAGAGCAGCAGTGGCAACCTTTAGAATTCATTAGGGCACAAAAAGTTCTATGGAAAAGATGGCGTTTCTTTTTGTTTTTTGTTCTTGTCAGTCTTTTAATACTTTTTATACTTAACTATCTTCCTGGCGTTTGCCGCGTGACCGATGAAAATAAAGGCACAAAAAAGGAAGAAAAATAAAGGAAAATAGTTCAAATAAAATAAGCATTAGGCCGGCAGTTTTTACTGGATTATATTTATACTTTATCCTGCGTTTTCTTGTTTCATGTTCCAATTATCGTTTAACACATTTACATCTTCCACGGCACACTACTTTGGCGACAACTCTTGCTACCAGCAAATTCAGTTGAATTCAAATTATAAGCTTATCATTCTATGTCATATCCAAACACAAACACACACAAACATTACCAATCTTCATTTCGCAAACGGTAGGAGAACAAGAGAAATTACAATTAAATTCAATTATTTTTATGGCACGTAGTATAATAGACGATCCGACAAGAAACGAAGAAAAAATGTTTTAATCAATTTTTTTTAAATATGCAAAAATATGTTGACACATATGTATTATGTGTTCGTCGACAAGAAAAGACAGGAAAGACTTTCATTTTCAAGCAAACCACAAACAATACTAAATTCCTGGTTTACCAAAGTCGATGGTATGTCCTCAAATCACTTGGAAAAGTATACGAACAAGCATTAGTGTAGTTTACTAAAGTATGTATTACAACAAAATTTGTGTATACAGTTGAGTGCATAAGGAATAAAACAAACAACAAATAAGAAAAATATTTATGTGTGTACGATAAGAGAAAACTACAAAAGATAAGATGCACTTTTACATTTTATTATTTTTGGTAACTGAACATTAAATAAATTCTTATGTACACTCAGCGGAATCCGATTGTTTGAGACCTTAATCCAAACTTTGCGCAATTGTTATTCATTTCTTGTTATTATACCGATTGTTGTTATTATTTTATATAACAACCCACTGCCGTTACAAGCAGGCATAAGCCTTTTGTCGTAATGTTTGCAAAACCCAAACTGGAGCTTCAGACATCCTGCAAATCCATGTATATCAGCATGGGTAGCCGTGTAGGTAAAGCTCGCAACCACCAAGTCAATGTTAACGGGTTCAAATCCCACACGCGATAGAGTTTACTCTTTGGTCATAGCTATAGTGAACGCTAAGTCGGCGCAAGTGTAGCACTTACCCAGTAGGCATACGCTCTCTGTCTCTTTCTCTTTTCCTAATTATTTCTTACTACCAGCGTGTTATATGAATAGGGGACATCTGTAAAAAAAGTTTGGTCATATTTAAAAAAAAAAAGGTATTTATACATGTTTTTGGTCAACTTCACATTGTGAATCGATCTAACCATTCTTGTCCGTCTGTGCGTTTGTCTGGATGCGTGTTGTTGACACTCTCGCATAACTGCCAAAAAAAGGCTGCTTTGCTGGAAATATTATTATATCATTCGAAATTAAACAAACTCAGTCAGTCTTGTCTTCAGTCGACATGTTAAGTAGGCAATCGAACTTTAATTAAGGTTTTTAAGAAGAGTAGAGAAAGTATAATTTTATGAGCGAATTTGAGTTCTAAACTTACTATTAATGCTTTTAAAAGGCAAATCGACGTAACTTGCTTTTCTTAGGACTTCTTTACTTATAAAATATTGCAAACTGGAGCTAATTCCCATATAAAGACATATGTTTTGTAAGAACGTTTGTAGGGCTTCAAAATGTGTTACTTCATCGAAACTCCCATATAATGTGCCAAAATACGAGATGTCGTTGATAGTCATTATCGAAAAAAGGGCTTTGTATAGCGAGTGACTGTTCAAAGGATCGATTTTCAATAACGTTTATGTTTGGACTACAACGTGTGTACCAAGTTTCGTGAAAATATTTCGGAAATAGCGAATGATTGGTTAAACACAAAATGGATAGACAGAAGGACCTAAGGATCAAAACCATTTTCTAAGTTGACTGTTATTACAAAAGTGAACCTCTCTCAAGCCTTTCTGAGCATTGCATACATCCGCAAAAGCTACTGTACTTCTACTGACGTAGAGTACGAAAACTATTGACAAATTTGAAACTTGGTATCTAGAAAATATTATCAAACATCGTTCCCTAAAAATATGCAAAGAACAATGAAGTTCGCCTGCAGATGTTTCAAAATTATGCAGCCGGAAAGTTATAAAAGCAAATGAAGCTGCGCCATTCTTGACCTGGCATTACGCTAAAATAAAGGCACCTATTGCGATAAGCAAAAAATTCTCAGAAATAATTGGCATAAATATCAGAAATAAATCGATGCTTGTGACCGATTTTGAAAAGCAGAGCGTTTATTAAGGGTAAGGGAGACTTGAATCGTGGCAATCGAAGGAAGTAATCAATCGAGTGGGGGCGAACTCACTAGAATGAAATGCTAAAACTTTCTTTTTTTGTTCTTTCGTTTCAAACCCCACACCACTTGCGGTAGAAGTGGGCATTAGCAATGTGCAGGTGGGTGCAACACACAGAAGGACTTGGTCTAGACCCCCACCTTATTATGCCGACCGATTCTAAGTCTGTCTGTCCGTCAGCACGTCTAGTTATCGAGTGGTCAATCCACAGGTCGCAAAGAAGAAGGCTGTTGAAATGATTCGGTTCGAACCACGTTTCCATCGCGTCCCGCATAACAACTTATTTTGAAAAGTCTTTCTATGAATAATTGTATTAAGCGAATTTAGGTAGGATAGCTAATGGCGCCCGTCGCCCACTGCAGTGTTTGTACTTATTTTTGTTACTTTTTAAATTCAATTCAACGAAAGTAATAAGGAAAGAGGTTGAAATCGGGTTTGTAATCGCAGATAACAATTACACACAATCACAAGGCCAAGCCCATTCGGTTATTTATTTTAACTTTGAGATGTATAGGTTAATAAAGGTTAATATCGAAACAAAGGTATCCGAGATTTGTAAGTACAATTGGCAAAGACTTCGCTAAAGACTTTATTGGCGTGAATCTAGGTCACTTAGTGAATTCGAAAATCTTTATTATTTATGTGGGATGTGCTCTACTTCCTATGAGGTGCTTTATAGAGCACAAAAAAACTCTATAATGTTGCGGACACACAGAACGATCAAATAAGAGCTATAACATGTATTCTTAGAACAAACCGGCGGAATATATCTACGCGACTATTCCTTTATTTTAAATATTGCCTCAAGCCATTTTTATTTGAAAACAATTTCCTGTAAATGATCAATTCTGGATTTTTGTAAAAATTTGGTTCGGAAGCACTTTTGTTGTTCCACCACGTTAACGCGAATGTTAACACGAATACAAACAAGCGAGGGTTTGAGAGTTTACGGCTCATTCGAGTAAACCAATAACTTGATACAGCCTCAAAGAGAACGGACCAATGAAGTTATATCGCATGATCTTGATGGCCAGCTGACATAGGCATTTTGGAAGATTATACGATTATTGGAATATTCTTTCAATAAATTGATTGTGCCCGCACTTGGATAGCTTATCGCGCAATTTTGTTGACGACAGACATGGCTCAAATCGAAATCATCTAATTCGTGTTACAGAAGATCAGCAATCATGCTCCTGCAGCGTTGACGGTAACTGACGCCATTTCCATTTTGAAAAATGAAGTTTCTAGCCCAAAAATCACGACATTCTTGCATACCTGAAGGGCTTCTAAAAACAGCAGGTGGTGTTTCTTTACGTCCAAAAGGTCATTTGTTTTTTTATTTACGAAGCCATTTAATCAAACATGAGCTTCATTCTACTTGCACCAAACAAAGCCAAAGCATTCTTTCCTTCTTTTTGCAATAAATTTGCACAATTCGTATACGCGGCAGAACAAGCAAGTAATATTGAACACAAATGTAAATTTTGGTGGACATCTCAAAAAAAAAAACATGGACGTTATGACGTCTAAAAAATGGATAGTCGGTTTTCGTTCACCCTACACTAGTTATAAACTGTACACTGAGAAGTCAACTCAAATTTATTTTTCTTTTATATTTTTTTATAATTTCAAACAATTTGCCTGCGACGACTGAATGCACTAAAAATCACATTTCAGACAGTACAAAAGAGGGTGTTTCTTGTATGTATATCTGGAAGCTTCAACAACATAATTATTTTCGTTTTTTGCTAATATACTTATAGCTTTTGTAAGAGATGGAAACCAAACTTCAGTAAGACTTGTTAAGTCATAAGAATTTGTTTTAATTTATTTAAAAAAAATAAAAGCATTATAGTGCGCCACAGATCACCATTAAATACCTTACACCGCTCTTCACTTACTCATATAAGGCTTTTTAAACGCGTATATGGAGAATGACCGAAAAAGTATTCCGAACCTAACTACTTTCAATCGGTAGTTATTCATATAGCGACTTTTCAAAATAAAATGTTATGTAAAACAAGTGGTCCGATACGGACTATTTTCATTGTCGTTCGTCCTTCGGCCAAAACATGCCGAAGTACCAAATTTCGTCAAAACATCCCAAAAACTGCGAGGAACAAGTTGAACACAAGAAAACAAACGGTTAGACGAATAGACGGACAGACAAGCTGCCCGTGGAAGCGGTTGTGCGTCGATCGGTGTAATGAAAGGTGTTTCATATATCCGCACAAACTTAATAAACTCTTCATCTTCTAACGCGAGTGATGCGGATTATAACAAGTAACCAAATATCTACAAAAAGTGCACTAATACTAAATTCATTGAGCACAAGAACACAAAATGGACAGAAAAACGGACTTACAGACAAGCTTAGACCGATTTAGAAAGTGACTCTGCCACTTTCTGTCTGACTAGATGTTGCATACGTCCAGCACACCTTTGCACCATAAGCGGTGTAGGATATAAAAAGCTGCAATTTGCTCTATATACACTTAGCTTTGTTTGGCTTTAATACGTCTGCACTTGTCAAAATAATATGACAAGAAACCATTAAAGGAAAATGTATTTACCATGAATTCTTGAAAAGAATTTTCTTAGCTTTTCTTATTCATGGTTTCGATAACTTGCCGTCCTTGTAACAAGCGACTCCATTTACGAGTAAAGAAAAAATGTTTTTAGCTCTACTCGAAACTACAGAAGGTATTTATAGCCTTTCAGGAACGTACGTATAACTATTGAAAAGATGTCGAACCTAATGGTGGCGTAGTCGTGATTTAAAACTTTCTGATACGTATGCCTTGCCTTAGGTTTGGAGCCGAAATAAAAAAATCTTCTTCTTCTCTAATATTACGGATATCAAAATGAACAAATATGTAAAATATTTTTATAGACTATTTCTTTTCCAATTTTATTCCCCACAAATGTTTTCATAATTTCTTGTTTTTTCATTTTTTCCGCAAATTGAAAATCTATTAAATTTTCATACTTGAAGTTTATTAATTGGACTTTCTTAGCTTTGATTTCTTTCACAACTATTCAGTGCACACTTGCACGATACTCACAATTAATTGTACAGAATATTTATTGCTTTTATTTATTTATTTATTATTTTTTTGTTTTTTGAAAGGAAAATTGTTCTCGAATATTTTGAATATTTTCCATATGAATCACAAATGTTCGCTTTACAGTACATCGTGTACTTATTGCGTCTACACGAACGATGTTCAGTCTATAATAAGAGCATAAAATAAGAAAAACTTTTCAACATTTCTTAATTTAGTCGAATCTCTCGAAAACCTCATTTTCTTTTATAAAACTCACTTGAAACAAGACCATTAGCAGGCTTGCGAAAAATGCGTGCTATTTATGGCGAAGACGCTTTATCAAAGGCAGCAGCCTGCAAATGGTTTGCTCGTTTTCGTTCTGCAAGTTCCGATGTTCGACCAGTCGTTGATAAAGTATTTGAAACTTTTTAAAAAATTGAAGCAGACCGACAAATTTCACTTTATGGCTTTGATATGGGATTAAGCACCGATCAGGCTGGCTATCAAAAAAAGTGGATATTTGGGGGACACATAAATTAATGGTAAAAATTTTAATGGGTCGAATTTCCATCTGCGAATCAAACTACTTTGGGAAATGAATAAATGATGGAAAATGAATAAAGCTGTACAAAATGTGATAGGTTCCGTATTGATGTCCTACAGAGTTTTTAGTTGGATTGGAAAGGTGCTCTGACCCGGCTAAATCATTGATTCTACTTAATGTTAATAAATTTTACAGTTCAAAGCGCGCAATCGAGGGAAAACGGCAATGACTTGGTTCAGCTTCTTGCATAAGAAATCCTAGACGCTCCATAGTGATGGAACGATGGTTTTACCAGAAAAATAACAGGAGATTATCGATCAAAACGACAAGACTCATGTAAAATATAAGAAAAATTTGTTTGGATGCCGATGCAAAAAACGCCACGACCTTTTTTCCATCATCTATTATTTGATACTTTACGATTATGAGACATTAACTGCAATTCCTTCCGCTCACAAAAGCAGTCCATCGAAGAACTTTCTTAAACTAGTATAATAGTAATGAAAGAGTTTCAGAAAATCACTTTGGTAAGGATGTAAATATACTCAGCTTTAAAAACATTCTCAAACTCAATGCGACAATGGGTCCTGTCCGTTAAAAAACAGATAGCAAAAAGGATTCCAACAAGCCCAAGAAGTGACGGTTCAAGCATTTCAACCATCGACAAATCGAAAACACTCATATGGAAACTTAAAAAATTAATACAAGAAGTGAATACATCGTTTAAGTCCCAATGGGATTTGCGGAAAATCTCATCTATGCAACCAAAATCTTAACTTATGTGTTCGAACGGAGGATGAACTCATGCGACATTTTTTCCTTAAACTAAAATTACTGCTGACTTACTTTCGTGTCCTGAGAGTTTTGAATTAAAGAAAGGTCTCTGAAGAAGCTTGAAGCCATCTTTACATCATTGTAAGAACGCGTGAGGGACTGGCGGTACAGCTTTAGTTCGATATGGCGATATGGTTCACTTTGAAGGCGGGAAAATAAAATTTAATGAATGCATCCTCTTCCCTTCCCTAACACGTAAAGCTGATTTTTCTTCTGCAGATCCTTCTTTTTAATTTCGCTCTACGAAATTTTCAATTGCCATAACAATATATTATGGATTTTTGTCTTTTGTTTCTACAATTTACTTAAACTCATTAGCCGTTTCATATTAAGAAGAAATGAAATTGTGATCAGTGAATTAATGAAAGTTGAATTTTTATCCAAATTTCCTTTTAGTTATGCAAAAACAGTAAGGGAATAACCGTAAATGACGTCTACATCTCTGCGTCATATACATTTAGATACTTGTCTGTGTGAGGCCTAATGATTAAGTGTGAATGAATAATAAAATAAACAAACAAATAAACACAAACTATTCTTAGCTGGAAATGTTATCGACCCTTCGGTAATCATATATTATTCATCAATTCATTCATTATTAAGACTTTACTGTGTGTTTATATTGCGTCACACATAAGGTAAAAAAGTAATAAAAACATGAAATAAAAAACATGAATAATCGCAAGCATTTAAAAAACATATGGTTTGCTATGTGCTGCTTGATGTGCTTTCCTTATAAGTACGATCTCTTTTCATTATAAATATTCAATATTCAAAATAGAGTCGATGATGCAAGTAAAATGATATGATACTCACCGTAAAAACTGGCTGGAAGTCCATTTTTTATATATGAAGGAATACGTAAAAATAAAACCACTTTATATATATATATTTATATATATATATATATGTATGTATACGCATATATATATAGACCGTTAGGAACGAAGATTAATTTTAACTTGTTGTTTGGTTTTATTAATAATAATATCGTTTTAAAAGAAGAAAATTATCTTTTTTCTATGCTTATAAAGATTTGATGTTTGAATTTCTTTTGCTTATTTACTTATATTTTATTATTATAAACTTTGCGGTTTTTTAAAAAGCTTAATGCACACACTCATGAAAATTTACTCCCTTATTATTATTGTTTATGTTGCTCTTTCGCTGTAAATGAGAGAAGAAATGATTTCTCGCTGTAAACTGATTATTAAGTTCTTTTGCTTGCTCTATAATACCGTTGTTTTTTTTTTTTTACTTTACTAGTTTCATAGAAAAAATAGCCATTTTATTGCAAAATAAAAAAATATATATTTTAAGGCGACTTTTTGTAAAATGTTTTTTACATAGTTTTCTTTTTTTGTTTTCATTGTTGTCCCTTTAAATCCCGACCGATGCATCAAACATGCGCTGGAGATATATAAATTAAACGCAATGAACACGCACACACAACACAAGCTAGGCAAAAACAAACTGAGTAAGGTGGCTGCCAACACTTTACTCAAGAAGTTAAGAAAGGGGTTGAGCGTATGTGCTTTTTTTTGCTTGCTTCGCTCGGAACAAAGAGAAAGTGAACTAAGCGCTTACTAATAATTGCTAAAAGAGTGTAGGTGTTATGTGCATTGTGTGTATGATGTGCGTATGTTTTCGATCCGTTATTGGGATTTTAGTAAAAAAAAGATATGCTATGCAATTAATCGCATCAGGAATACAATGCCTCTATGTAGGCATACGTTTGGCGCAGTATTAAATATTATGAGCAGGCACACACAACACATCAACAACTAATGTCAGATGTCGTCGTAGATGAGAAAAACAAAAAAAAAAAAACGAAAAAAAAGGAAGAATTTATTCAAAGAGTAAATCTTTTCGATATTTATATATGTTTACTTGCTTTTGTTGTAAAAAATATTTTCATATATTGAGAGCTAATTTGAGGTCAACTATCGGGTTAAAATTATTTACATATCCATCGTATATGGATGCAAGCACGCATTTGTGCGAAATTGTTTCTTAAACATTTTAAATATGTACATACATATATGAGTATATATGTGTATGTATACATGGGTGTGTGTGTGTGTGGATGCATGCATGTTCATTTTTTTTCGAAATATTCGAAAGCATATATAGTTGTATTGGCCCATTTATGTGTACGGATATATATCATTTTTTTTTTCAATTTTAACAATTTTTTTCTCCGTGCAATTTTTCCTTCTTCTTCTTCCTCTTCTTATTTTGCTTTCATCCCATCTAAAAGATTCTCGTTAACGAGCGAGAACAATCACATAGACAACGAATAGATAAATTCTTCCATAGTACGCACACGTTTACAAATTCTTCTACTTATATATATATATATATATTTGTATATGTTTACACATATATATCTATTTATTATACATTTTTATACACTATTTTTTTTTTTAAACGTCACATTGTGCGTCTTACGCATATTTTAAAGATGCTAATGCTGGTTTCATTTACGAATCCATTTTTTTTTTTTTTTTTGTTATTAATATAGAATTTATTTTAAAATACATTTCGACCATTTCTTTCTTATATTTTAATTTAATGCTTAATATCCAAAAAAAAACAAAACAAAAAAACAACCGAAGAAATTTGTTTTAATATTGAATTTTGGTTGACCGGTTAACCAACAAACAAACTGCTTAACAGCGGAAGAGAAAATTTATACTAGATTCAAGCATATCGAACTCTATTACCGTTACCATATATTTATATATATACATATACATATATATATATATATATATATATATAAAGTATTTAGCCACTCGACTCATTTCGTTTCTTCCAGTTTGTGTTTAAAAGTTCTCCCTAAAATTTTTAAAATAGAATATCAGCTGTGAAGAGGCGTACGAAATGCAACAACAAAGCCAACAACAATGACTATAGTATTGCACTGTGAAAGCTCTTGAAGGTGGTGTTAAAATTTAACATTTGCCATCATCTTAATCGCAAATTGCCGAGTGAGGAATGCTTTCTATGAAGTTTGTTTCTTTTTTCGTTTTTCTGCTTTGTTCTAATTTTCTCTGTCAGCTCATAGTATGACTTTTCTTGCCTCTCTTTATATCTTTGAAAGAATGCACAAATACACAATACCGTTATATTTTAAATATAAAGAGTACTTTATTTCTAAAGAAATAAAAGGTAACCCTATTAAGCAAAATTGGGTGAGAATTTGCAATCAATTGAACCGGGCCGATTACTAAGAGCGTATTCTTAAATATTTTGTTTGCTTCTTTTTTTTATATCGTCATCTTCCACCATCATCCTATTCTAAAACTTACAAATTAAAGATCCACGTAAAAAAATTTGGTCTCCATCAGCGTAGTTGATTGAATTTTGACCTGTGAATTGATTTAAACCTGTCCGTCCAAAGTGCAGGCCTTTGATGTAAGCTAAAATTGGTACCAGATCAAACTTGAAAAGCGACATGAGCATAAGAGGTAGAGAGTTGAAAATTATTATTTACAACACATATCGTGTTTAAAAATTAACAGCAATTTAATTGTATCTCTTTGAAATATATTGATTATTCCAAATCTATTTCGTCACCTTCAATCACTATGCCCTTATGACGACGTTTTTTCCAATTCTCGAAACAACTGTTGTAGTCGATTTCAAAACTTTGTGCGATTTAGCTTATATCTCCCCAATCAAGTGAGGAGGATGTCTCCTAAATGGGCTTTTGATTTTAGGAAAAGGCCTGAAGTCGTATGGGGCTAAATAAGCTGAATAGGGTGATTTTGGAACGATCTGGGTTGTATTTTTAACGAAATGGTCTCGAAGAACCAACATAGGAATTGAGTGATGTTGCTGGTTTGGTACCAATCGAGATTTCGCGTATTTCAGGTCCAAAATATTAGATCTTTTAAAATGTGGTTGACTAATTCGTTTGAAACACCAACAGCGTGAGCAAGGATCCTAGCTGTTAATCGACATTTTTCGAACATGGACTCTTTGATTTGTCGGCCGCGATTTTTATCAGTGGAGATTGATCGTCGTCCGGGACACTTCAACCCCTTCTCGGCCTTCTTTAAGCTGTTTATTACAATCATAAACATCTACGTCTGCCAAAATTTGCTCACCAAAGGCTCTCTACAATATCCTAAATGTTTTTGCACACGAAATTTCCCATTTATATAAAAATAAAGTTTCTTCAATTAAGTAATCTTTCCAATTAATTTATTGGGAGAACACAGATCGATAAGAGAATTAAAATCATCATTTCTTTTTATCGTCTTAGAAGATCCCGCAAATATTCATATTAGCACCCAAAAGACGTTGTGGGTCTTAAAATTCTTGGTCCGGGCTAAAAACTCGACTTTTCGGGTAAACTTGCCACTAACATTACTTAAAACAATAGCTACTTAAAATTGTAACCGACTTTTCTTTGAAACTATGCTTTCGAACTCGTCTTCATATTAGCAAATATTCATATTAGCATCCAAAAGATGTTGTGGGTCTTAAAATTCTTGGTCCGGGCTAAAAACTCGACTTTTCGGGTAAACTTGCCACTAACATTATTTAAAACAATAACTACTTAAAATTGTAACCGACTTTTCCTTGAAACTATGCTTTCGAACTCGTCTTAGTTCGAAACTGTGGCTACACAATTGCATTCTCTAGCAAAGCGCATAGGCTTTTCTTCTTGGACAAATTTTTTTTAGAAAAAAACACGTAAAAACACTATAGTGGAACCCTGCGCACATTAAATACCCAACGTCACCCTGTAGTTATTCATATAACGACTTTTGAAGGTTTTGCTAATATTTCGGAAAGACGATGTAATTGTGGTGATTTCCTGCCTGGGACATAGACAGAATAAAGAATTCCTATAAAAGCCTTTATCACGTGGTTATCATAAGCGAAAAAATGATCACCTTTCAGATTCCAAACTGTGCAAACAAAGTCAAGATATTGACAAGAATTCGTCGATAAGACAAAAATTTCAAGCAAACCCTTGAATCCTTTGAACCGAACATGCAAAATTGGCGCAGACTTTACCATTTTCCAACAAAAAATACTTGAATTTTTAACATAATACGCTGTGTTAAAGTTTTCCTTTAAGTTCCCAGAATACATACAGTGCTACTAAAGTGTGACTAATAATAAGACAGAACTTTAAGAAAAATAATTAGAAAAGATAGAAAATTACAATTTCGCATACTCGAGTTCATGTGCTATCATATTACGCTTTATATCTTTTAAAGACTGGCACCCACTTAATGCTAAAGTATCTTCGAAATCTTTTTTGAGCACAGCAAGCATACCTCTGACACCGGTTTCGCCATCACAAGCCAAACCCCATAGAGCTGGACGACCTACGAAAACCATCTTGGCACCCAAAGCTAAAGCTTTAAATATATCACTTCCTTGTCTGACCCCACCGTCTAACATAACCGTTAATTTATCGCCAACAGCTTTAACAACCTCAGGCAAAGCCTCAATTGACGCAGGCACATGATCTAACTGCCGGGCACCATGATTTGAAACAATTATACCGGCGCAACCAAATTCTTGAGCCATAATTGCATCTTCAGCCGTAAGCACACCTTTAACAATAACCGGCAAATGTGTTAGATTAACTAACCATTCAACATCTTTCCAGGTGAGAGCTGCATCAAATTGACTTGTTACGTATTTATTAATACCAGAAGTACCCGCTTCACCTCGCACGCCATCTGATTGCGTAGATTTTGTGACAAAATTTCCCAAACGCAAGTGCGGCGGTAAACTAAAATTATTGCGTATATCAGCCCAGCGTGGACCAAAAATTGGAGCATCTATAGTAAGCACAATAGCTTGGAAGTTTGCCTTCTCCGCACGCCTTACAAGTTGTTCTGTTATGGAACTAAATTTGAAAATAATTTACTTTGCCGCAATATAGTCATATAGTCATTTGTAAATAAGTACCGATTTTTATAAACGTATAACTGAAACCATTTATACGTGTCGGGGGCCGCCTGAGCAACTTCTTCAATCGACATCGTGGCTAGAGTGCTTAGTATAAACACGGAACCCATTTTGCCTGCGGCCTTAGCGTTCGCCGCTTCACCGTTTGGATGGGCTAACTTTTGCATAGCAGTTGGTGCTATTCCCACGGGCCATCGGAGATCCTTGCCAAAGAGCTGGCAACTTGCATCTAACTGAGAAACATCACGCAAACATCGCGGTCTTATACGTATTCTAGCGACAATTCTTAAGTTAAGCTAAGCACTCGTTACTCATTATGTATGAAAACATGTGTACCTGTTGAAGGCTTTCCTATTTAAATTCAAAGTAAATTCATCGCCTGCTCCACTACGGTAGTAATCCAAAGCTGTCTTTTCAATGACCTTAAAAGCCTTATTCTCGAAATCTTTTAAGCACACGAACGAAGTCATTTTGCCAATGGAAACTAAACTAATCAAAACCTTTTATTTAAATATTACTCATATTTATTAACAGCAGAAAGCAGCTTCTCTATGAAGAAGATAAGGCCCGTTATCAAATAAATTTGCAAGCAATAGTCTCTTATGTTGTCTATGTAGGTACAAAAAACTATTTATAAGTTCCTCTTTATGATGTACGAAGAAAGAGAGATTGTTTTTAATCTAGCTTTTGCCAAACACGAACAAAAAGGAAAGGAGTAAAAAGGGGAGTGGATATCTCTACCATCAATATTATGTAACAAAAAATGTCCTTTAATCTAAAAGAGATCTAAAAGCCGCTTTGAAATTTTTAAAAGGTGAACGTGGAAATGAAAGTCTACGAAGTGTAATAAAAAATATTTTCAGAAGAGAACAAATCGATAGACATTCAAATTCCTATTGCTATTGTTTACATGTAAAAATTATTTCAATGAGAATGGGAAGCAAATATGACCGAGCATGCAACAATGAGATCGTGGCGATAAGAAATGAGTCTAGTGCATATGCACTTTTTATATGCATTTGTTATTTATTGTACCCTACACCGCTTGTTGTATAAGATTATATTAAGTTTAAGATGTATTCAAAATCTAAAAGGGGTTGACCGGGTAATCTCACGTCTTATTTAAACGGCCGATTCAGAACCCCTTTCACGGACAGTTTGTCTGTCTGTCCATCACACAAATGCTAATTAAACCTCTTCGGGATGTGATGAACTGGGTAATGTGCCAATAGACAGTCAAGTCAGCGAAAATGGAAGTTTGAAAGAAAATAAAGAAGACTTAATAAAAATCGAAAGTTGAACAAAATTTGCAGTTTAGAGAATCAGAGGAGAATCAAAGTAAACAAGATTTTAATATGGTCACACAAATTCTGAAGGATGATTACAGGCCACAGTTTTTGAGATATTTTGATGAAATGACTGAAATGTACACTGCCGTGTTTTGGCCCAAGATCGAACTGCATTAAAAATTGTTCGGATCAGACTAGTTTTTCACTCTTTTCCCAAATAAAGCCTTATTTTGAAAAGTGATTACATGAATAATTGGAGGATGTTTTAAGATATTTTATGGGGCACTTTAGCCTTTTTATTTTTATATAATACATTTGCCCGTTGCGGGATGAATGCTAAAATTATTACCATATCCTTCAGACCACTTTAGGGTCGAATTATTGAAAAAATAAATAAATAAAAAGTTTTACTTCATATTTTTTACATCAAAAAGCTGCCAATATTTGCGATTATACAAATTTTAAGAATGCTCTGTTTATTTGCTTTAATTATAAATATATAATAAATAAAAAAAATAATACTTACCTAAGATTTTCTCAAACATTTTAGGAATTTTCCTTGACGCCAAGATTACATTTAAATGCAATTCAATGCATAAATGTTTCATAAATGTTTATAACCTCCTGTAAAGAAAGCAAGGATCAATTGATTACAGCTCCTTACTTCTATCTTTCTCTGTTGCTTTTGAGACTTGTGCGAAAAAAGACATCGTCACTTGTACTTAAAGATGCAATTTCTGTCTGGTTTATATCCCCTTTCCTACCCATATTAATAATTATCTAGAGGTACTTTCAAAGCTCTCTCTTGCATCCAAAGAAAAAAAAATAAACTATACAAATTTTTAATATATTTTTCTTCCAACTTGATGCTCCACAGATAATTTCTATAAAATTCTGTATATGATAATTAAATGGAATAGAGTCAGCACTTGGTGATAATATCCAAGGCCGCCAAACAACTTCAAGCACACAGAACTTTTCGCGTTTCGTTTAAGCTTGCGATTCCTTAAGTGAAAAAATTAAATGGTTTTAATCATTGGCGAAAAAAAACCTCTACAAGATTATGTATATAATCGAACTGTGCAGTCAGCTCCTGAGGAAAATACCCACGGCTGTACGGGATGCCATACTACATCCAGTGCACCAAACACATCACGTTTCTCATGAGTTTGTAATTTTTTAAGAGGAACGATTAAGGGATTTTGTAGTAAATCACTACAATAAAAACAGATTTTTTTACATAATGAACAAATAATTAAATTGCATTAGAGTTTTAAACTTACTTGTAAACCATGCCATGCGATACTATAACGGATTGATCGTCGCTTGCAGAAGCAAACAATGGATAACGTAAATGAAAAGCAACATTACGAACGGCACCTTTATGCAGGCGCATAGTTTGATACGGCTTAGTTGACAAATCCAAGTCAAACCATAACATTTTTTTATCAAAAGTAGAAACTAAAAGGTTATCACCCTTCGGATGTATGCACATGCCAGATATCCATTTTGAATTAGTTAATAATTTTTTGATTAGTTCCTGTTTAACCAAATCGTAGATACGTATGTTATGCTGGGTCTGTAAGTATAGTAAACAGTTTTAAAAAGAATACGTATCACGGAAGAAATAAATGTACCGCCACAAAGAAGCACGGTTTGATGGGATGAAATAGAACGCATTGAATGAATCCTTTACTTTTATTAAAAGGTATCTGAGAACGTCTTTTAGATAGCTGATGAATTAATGCCGAACGATTGGCTCCCTCTGGCATAACTGTAGCAAAATAATCGCCTCTACCGTGCCAAGTTACCTGACGTATCACCTTAAAATGCGTAAGTATTACACGTACACCTTTCTGTTGCTCTTTTGCATCAGCAGTCGACCACTGGACAGCAGTTTTAATGCGCTCGTTTTCCATTGGGTCAAGTTGTGGGGCCTCAGATAGCAACTCATCGGTTTTCTTAATCAACATTTTATCACCAACGTTAGGATTAATTAACAGTAAACGACTACCAGAGGCAACCGCTATTATAGAGAGCTTAGGATTGGGACACCAAGCCACACTGCGCACCACATCTTCTGTTTCGATAGTACGTATACAACGGCCAGTCGCAATCTCCCAAACTTACAAAGAAAAACTGTTAAAGGAAATATTATTTTAAAAACCCATTATGACTTACTTTTAACAGTTTTGTCATCCGATCCCGAGACCATGTATTCACCTTTGGGTTCCACGCTAATTCTTCGTACCAAGTCTTTATGGCCTTCATAAATCATACTCTGTACGGTAGGGAAAGGTTGCAGATCTTTAGGCGACGGCAATTTCGGTATTAAATACTCAGCGTCTATATTTAACTTAACTCTTCTAGCTCTAGGACATAGATAGAGGTCGAGACAACGTAAGAATCTCTCGCGCAAATAACGTGGATAAGCAGGAACTTCACGCAGTGATTTATATTTTTGCGGCATGAAATGCAATTTTCTCTTATGAGGTTCCTCCTTCAATTTCAACCATTCCCTTTCTTCTCTTTCATCAAACAAATACTCGGGCGGAGGATTATAGGATTCAGCATGACCAGGTAGATCACGTTTTGGTGCAGAAACTGGGTCGTGTACACGTCGCATTGCCTCGCGGCCAGTATCTGTCTCCCAAAGCATATAAAATTTAGGTCCCCGTTTGGCCTTACGCTCTTTTTCCAGCTCCTCGGTTGTCTTCATCCAACCCATCTTCAGAGCATGCACCATACGACCAACTTTCTTCTTCTCTGAAACCGAAGGCAAAAATGATCTCTTGTGATCAGGGACATTCTTTATAGGCATTTTCTCCACTTCTCTTGTAAACCAGTCGATCCAAGGTTCATATTCATCGTGGCTAGGATTCGGTATGCGTGACGAATTAATGCGTTTAATTAATTCAATATCACCATCCGTTAATACTACCTCTTGCCCAGTTTGAGGATCTTTAACAGTACGCCAAAAGTTGGGATCTTCTATTTTACGCAAGAAATCGTCGATTTGATCTCCTTTAGGAGGTTTAATAATCTTCTTGGCATCCCAATCGTACCCAATGTGCTTATACTCATCATACCAATGCATAGGTATATTGCCGACCGTATTTCGTATATCTTCTTCATCGGAAGTATCTGAATTTTCGTATTCTTTGTCAATTTGAAACTTTTTTAAGAGATTTTTACCTTCTTTCGATTTCAGCGAAGTTTTCAGTTCTTTACCAAATTCTTGGAGGACGGAAACCTTAGATCTACAGAGCGCAGACGTGGAAGGCTGAACATCCTCCAATTTTTGATTGTTTTTCTTTGCGGATTTTTTTGTCTTTTGAATTTTCTTAGATATTACGGTTTCCTGTTCTTTATCTTCCGAATCTTCTACCCCATCTTCATCACTAGTGGAAATATCTTCAATCTCGGCTTCATTTACTGAGTCTTCATCGGTATCATTATTAATATTTTTAGTATTCTCATCGTCAGAATGAGAATTTTTAATATTCTCATCGTTAGAAAACTGCTCGTCGCCACTTTCAAATTCCAATTCACTGCTGTTACCACTATCACTATTGCCCGAATGAAATGTTTGATCTATACCCTCATCGGCGTCACTACTATCTCCGATAGCATCATCTAGTGTTTGCAAGAAATCCTGAATGTGAAACCAAATTATTTAAGCAAAGGAAAGGACGACATTGTTTTTACCTCTTCTTCATTACCCGTTACGTTGGCATTCTTTTCAACTTCTGAATTTAATTCATTTGGTAATTCATTTTCAACACCCTCAGACTTCCTTTTCCTAAACCTTTTGCTCATTTTTAATTTAAAACACAAAAAATGCCTCTTTAAACAAAAAGTTCTATCACACGTGTTGACAGCAAAGAACAGTGTTAACAACTGAAGTATTTTCAAAGAAAATCACGTTTTTTTGTTTGTGATTTTTAATATGGTATTGCCAGATGATGCAAAAAGTGAAAAACAATGAAACAATTGAAATTCTTTATAATACGTTATTAAAAATTATTATCATATGAAAATATATATTATAATTTTATTTATTCTATATATTCTTCTGTTTTTTTTAAAGATATCGCCGTATAACATAATTTTCCACGTTTATTCCCACGAACACAAGATGTAAATGAAACCGATGAAACCGATCTTAAAATTAAATATACTTTTGATGTAAGCACAATAATTTTTCATTAGCACATGTTGTGAGATTAGTGCCGCATGGAGATTGGCTTAGCTATATTCGTTTTAGTACATTCGAAATGTGATATATAAAATATATAAAATGTTTTTTTAACGTACTGAAAAAATTTAGTTTTTTACAAAAGAAGGGGGAGAAAATCAAACAAATGCTTTTAAGAGTTATTAAGGAAATCTGAAGTGCTTTTTGCGGGGACTATAAACAAAAACGTTTAGTAAATACATAAAAGTGAACATAAATTCATCTGCCTATGTTGACAGCCTCGTCAGCCATTGCTATTTCATCGGTTGGCGCTTTACTGCCTTTCTTTTTGCCTGAATACCACAAAAACAAAATACCACAAGCGATGTTGACCGCGAATGTAAACCAAGCCAAGTAAACACCGTAGCCGTAACTAAAAAAAGGAAAATATGTTTAAAAAATTGGTCAATTATTAAGTTCTTGAAATAATTTGCTTTCTTTTAAAATTAATCTCATGAAAAAAAGTGGAAAAAGATTTCTTCTAGCTTTATTTTTTACATTACTGTCGAAAGATAATATATTCGGGGTTCTCTGTTAAAAAATAGCGTCTCTGTTAAGAAAGATAATATATTCAGGGTTCCCTGTTAATAAATAGCGTGTCTGTTAAGAACGATAATATATTCAGGGTTCTCTGTCAAAAAATAGCGTCTCTGTTAAGAAATCAAATACGAAATCTGTATGAAAATGTAAATGCACTACATTTATTGCAATTTATTAAGCAGTAAAGATATTTAATAAAATTCTCAATATTTTAATGTGTAAATTAATTCACAGAGAGAGAGGGGAGAAAGTTTTTAAATTCCCTGCCATATGTATACAACTCCTCCCAACTGACGTTAATCTTCGTAAATGTATTCTTTCAAATATTGAGACGGATGCTACCAATTGGAAATTTACCATATTGCTAAAGAAGAAATGCTAAGTGAATACTTTAAGTGGGAGCGAATTAACAGGGTTTCCCTTAAGAAATCAAAGGCAGGAGATGTTCTGGTGTATAAATTGGAAACTGCTTATTTTACCACAGCAACGACGTATGCATCTGGGAAGACAAACGTTTTTATTCCACGTATACTGTGTTACAATCTTTTTTTTCCATCAATTTTATTGTGTATATACGTGTGTACGGTCGGCCGACATGCCTACATACATCAAGGTGCTTGATCTCTTTGAATGCCATTTATTTTGAACTATCTAAATGATCAGAGCAAAAGACAAGATATGGCTCAAGAGTGAATTAAAACGATCTACTTGATTAGCGCTCTAGTTCTTTTGAAACAAATTATGAGTAGTTCTGATTAAACGGCTGGATTCGTTTATCGGCTGGGATCGTTCTTCCATCGAAGAATTAAAAAGTGAAACTTGATTCGCAGTGTGGGAAATACTTGAAATAGTGTACATTTTCATAAAATAAAAGAAAACTATTTCAAAATTCAATACTTATTAAATATTATGTGCTACTAACGTTAATTCTGCACCGTCGGGATAAGCATAGAATAAATGCTCTTTGGTGTAATCCACGGAGGCAAACATAACCTGTATAACCACCAGAGCCGTTGAAGCAGCTACCAAATTTATGCCGCCCGCCAAACGTTTAAACATGTAACGGGGATTTTTAAAAGTGTAGAAGGAAAACACCGAACCCAAACACATAACGAAGACGGTGATACAGGCGAAAGAAGCCTGCGATCTGATGTAGTCTAAAAGAGGAAAATAAAATAAATAAAATAGATAGATCAACGTGATCCTTTTGTTAAGATGAATGTACAAAAGTAGCTCATTTTTTTGTATACTTTCGAATATTTGTTATGCTGATGTTATTTTTAGAACATTTTCAAATTTTCCCTATGGAAATCAATGAGGAGTATAGAATCAACTATTGAACCTTGCCTTTTCTATATTTCGTCTTATTAAAAAACCGATCGCTTGAGCGATAGAAGGACAATTTGCTATCAGCATTATATTTACTGTGTCGGATATCTGAAGAATTTCTTTGATTGTTGTAAACGGAATGACAAAACTAATCTACCTTCTCATCCTAAGATATTTAATAAGGAAAACTAAAATGTCGCAGCATTTGTAAACCTACCCATTAAAGTATAATCGAATCCGGGATCTGTACGCAATTCGTTCGCATTCGGAAACATATCAATATATTTGCAGCGTCCTACAAGAGAGAGGCAAAAAAATGTTCAAATATTAATTAACGGGTGGAATGTTAATACTTACTGTTGGGAATATAATCATAGCCATTCGCTTGTCTGCCTTTTTTGGGAGGCTTGGGTGGTACTAGTTGTAATATAACACGGTCATCATTTAGTACAAATGCCGGTAAGCCTAGATCACGCGCAAAGGGCCAAAATAGTTTCGGAACAAAGCGTTTCTCATTCCAACCTTCAAATATTGCAGCCTGCGCAGTCTCCGGTATGACAAAGTAATAATGAGTGGAATTCACTAAAACTTTTTGTAAAGCTGCCCCAAATACCCGAAGGCCTTGTATACTGCGTATGTCTAATGGATCTATGGGTATTGGCTTAGCTTCTATGGGATCCAAATCATTGCGCGCTTCGGTTGTAGAGAGAACAATAGATTGAAAAGCATTTTTCAATGTTTGAAATTCCGCTTCTTCGTTGCGTACCCAATGAGCAAACATACGTTTTCGGGCTGCTTCGGTAAAATTAACTAAAGGTTTATCTACGATCAGTGAACTGAATTCTTCTATAAAATCCAACTTGGAACAGTTCATTTTGGCTTCATGCAATGTGCTAGGATTCTGATAGGCAATTGAAGTGAAGTTACGCACAACGTTGGCAGAAGGTAAAGCGTTTGGAGTGACTGTGAAACGGCAAAAACGCCACAGACCCGAGTGTGAGGACATGAAAAAGCGACGCGTTTCAGGTATAAAAATGCCTGAAAATATAATTTTATAAATAAAAATAATATTAAATAGTCGTTGAGCACAGAGCCACCGTTTAAGCCACTAGAAACGTCCGGTTCATCTCTGCCATGCCCAGTTTAACATTTTATAAAATAAATAAATATTAAAAAAAGAATCACATTTTGCATAAAAGAAAGTGATAGATGGGCTATAATGATTAACTCCCTCATGAACTTTCACGTGCTTCAGGTTTTTGCCTTCATATTTTCATATTTGACTACAAATACCGGTTTTAACTCGAATTTTGAACTTAGCAACAAAGTGGGACTTACATCCGTCCCTTCCCAAAAAATATGCTACCTTTACTTAATTAATCTACATTTGAGGACATGTCTACCTGTTCAAGTACAAGAATAAAACAAACGTGACTACCACTTCGAAGGTCGCGGGTTCAAATCGCAGTGAAGTAGAGTTTGTTTTGGTCGTAACTAAAGTGAATACGTAGTCGGTAAAGCGTAACGCACCCATCCACTAGGGTGCGGCTGCCTTCTTATCTCTTCCCCTTTGCTCAATTCTCTCTGGCCGTTTCCGCATTGCGGGATAGCTAGTTATTGCTCCCCTGTAGTTATTGCTCTTATTAATAAAGAACATAAAAGGATCCGTATACATATGTTAATGGGAATTTTTAATTTTGAAGTAGTAATGAAACAATTTGTCTATTTTAGATATAACTACGAAACCTGCCAAAATAGATTGCCCGTAGTATTAACATTTTCGTAATATTTATGACATGAAAGGCGGGAATGTTGCAGATCTTTTTTTCGATTTAATTACCGGAGATTTGCCTTTGCCTAATATATTCTTAATGAAATCATAATTTCGAGTCGATTTAACAAGGATTAGCGGGCCTTACTTTGCTGTACATTCTTCTAGTGTACCGATTATTAATTAATTTTGTGAAAATATGACTTAAAATCTACTGATCAGAGTAGGATTTTTTCAAGAATTGACCGAAAGCGACTAGCCTCGATTTGTGTCGCTTCTAAGCCGAATAAAACAATTTCTTAAAAAGTCATAAGATGATATTATGCCTTAACGCAAAAAAAAAGCTTTCCGAGCATCGAGATTATCATATATTATACCCACCGTCTTAAAAAGCACAGCTATTAATTGACACTAATGTCATCCCTTTACTTAACTTCTAATGAATGCTTTTGGCATTTTTGGAGATTTAAGGAATAGGGTAGATTGTAAATGAATGGAAATTTTACTGGGCGAGCAGAACTTAACAATCCTGTTATTCATTAAATGTTAACGTTTCCCTTTGAGCCAACATCTTTTTAGTGCACATTAATTCTGTTATTCAATTCGCAACACCTAGGCTGTAGGACGCATGGTATGTACAACAAAAAGTTTTAAACCTAATAAAGATGGTATTAACTAGGCCCATATGGCAGTGTATATAAATAAACAAAGTTATAAAAGGAATTGAAGAAATAATGTAGATATGTGTGTTAAAAGCCCATAAGGAGCAGGGATCTGATCTGCCCCCACACTGTTACTACTGTTATTGTTAATCTCTCTTCTCAACTCTTCTCAATCAACTCTTCTTTTCTTGTTTTAAAGATAGACTAGATTGCCCGTCGAGTCGCTCCGATAATATCAAACTTTCGTGTTGATATTGAGTTCTCGAGGCACTTTAAAGAAGTCCATAGGATTAGACGCTCCGAAAACGAGACTTCAAATATTGGGAAGGTTTCGCCATTCTCAAAAATTATATATTTAATCGTAGGAATTTGTCCACAATTGCATACTGGAGAAGTAGATTTCCTGAGGACCCGTTGATGTGTTGCTGCAATATGACCAAGGCGGATGCGTGCAAATGTTTTGATCTCGATTTTCTCAACAGATTGATTCGATATAGGGATGGAATGCTTCCATTCGACGAATGGGTTTGATTCGAACTACTTTCCATATAACGCCTTAATTTGGAAAACTGTGATATGAATAAATGTAGGACGTTGTCTGGAAGGGTTAATGAACGGCCGTGACGCACTTTAACGTGTTTACGCTGACACATTTGCCCGGCTCGCAGGGTGCCTTAAATTGCTAGTGCCTCGTAAGAAGGTTGCCATTTTTTGAAATTGGTTCAAAATATTTTTTCTTTTATCTTTTTTTTTCATTTAAAATAATGGTCGAAAAACCTCTTTTTTTGGGCTGTTACAGGACAATATCAGCTTAAGGGTAGCAAAAAATTTATTTTTACTTTTTCGGGTTAAGAGACATCAGCATAGGAAGTGAGACTTTGTTTCATCGCTTTTAAGTACCGTTTGTTCTTTTGGACATGAATTGCTAGCCCTATGAAAATCTAAGAAGTTTTCCTTTAGTTATCATTCCCCAAGATTCATGTTTGGATCATTAAGCTTCGTAACAAGTGTATTTTAAATAGGGCACAAAGTTGTGAAAACTCGCAGGGGATTTATTTGGACACCTATTAAATATTCGAAGCTAGCTACCGTAGCTACTTAACTTTACTCAGACTTACTAGTATAGCTTTCTTTGATCGGTTTTTCTTGTTGACAATGCACAATATTTGTTTTTACGTATTCTTAAGTAAAATGCTTACTTACCACCAGTCCCGGTTATAATAATCCAATGGTCAGTTGCTATCGCTACAATCCACATAAGCAGTGACAAAACCATTAAACATGAGCAAGAGAATAGAACACGTCGTTGAAACATGTACGCTTTCATTAAAGGACGTCGTGCCTCTTCACGGCCAATCGTCGAAGTGGACCCGTCTCCGTGATGCATTTTGGTTTACTTATGTACTATGTGTTATTTTTAAAAATATTTTTTTTATTTTACTTTCTAAAAACTTTTGTTTATTTTATTTATTTACTCTTTAGCAAGAAAAATTCTTAAATAATTCTCTAAAAAACTGTTTAAATAAATAAAAAAAAAAGTTAAAACCCAAAAGTGCGCCATGGCACACGTTAAATACCCTACTTCACACTACAGGTATTCATGTAACGACCTTTTAAAATAAGATCTTATATCAGAAGTAAACGAAAATGTGGCGCTACCCGAACCAATTTCAAGGGTGTTCTGTAAGTTGAGCACAAGACGGACGGAGAAGGACGGACAGACAAGTTTAAATCATATCAGAAAACGGCTCTGAATGGATGACGCGTCTATCTTAAGGACTTCTGGGTGTGACCTACATCCGCACAAGCTGAACATACCCTAGTACAACAAATAGTGCAGGGTATAAAAGAAACTTAAATGTATTCGCAGACATCTTTAGCACACTGCGCTTTTCAACGGTTCGTCTGCAAAGAAACATTTTCAATTACATCTAGGAGCCCGTATACCACCAGCTAAGCTGAAATTGCGTTCTAATGCATTGCATACTACAGACAATTTGAAATTGTTTATGTTGTGTGGAGATTAGATAGATCTACATTTTCTTGGGCAAAAGAAATATACAAAGAATTAGTTAGGACCATCTGTTTGTCTACGGTATGCGTTACGCTTTTTTGAAATTTTATGAAGATATCCAAGAGTGGGGTAAGGAGGATAGGCCATATGAAGCTTTACGCATTTGTTTTTTTTGTTTTTTTATTTTTCTTTTGCATTAATAACACACTCTATGCGATGAGATCTATAATGCGAGCAATTAAGTTAAGCTGATATCTCTGAGAAGATTTTGGATGCCATCCAATTATTTTAGCATTATTAACATTTAGGAATCCTAATTGTCTTCTACTAACTCCTTAATTAACTTGTTTTCCAAGGCGTAAAAAGTTGTCCCACCGAGAAAATTTAATTAATCAGAAGACGATACATTGAATATTTGAGACATTTAATCATTTTAAATAATATGATGTTGAATGTAGTTGTTCCAAAAATAGTGAGCTAGAAATTGTTGTAGCGCACTGATGGTGCTAGTTAAAAAAGGCAGTAATCATAAAATGTCGTCGACGGAAACGTAAGCTTCGAAAAATATGCGCGACTTCAGACTCACCAAATTATGTAATTTTGATTATTAGTGATGTCACTGGATTCCAAGAGGCCTCCCTCCTTTGCTAGGAATAATTTCAAGGTAGAAGTCATTATCTTGAGTCACATGTTTTACAAGAAGCAAAAGCCTAGCTCGAGACAGGAGTTTTTGCAGGAAACACGCTCTCGACACTTAGTTGTTATAGGAGGGAAAAGGATTAAATATCTTAGTGAATGAAAATACATAAATAAATTAGTCACATGCTTCACTTCTCCTGTCGGAAAAGAATGGCAAAGGAGGATTGAACGTTGGAGATTATCATGAATCGAACAATGTATTGCACATTTTCCTTGCTTCCATATTAATTTTCGCTTTTTTTCAGCGGATTTAGGAAATATTACTAAGAGAAGATAACCGACTGTATTCCTTCCAATACAGAATACTATCTACAGAAAAATAAAAAAAGCACGTTTTTCAGTTAAGTAATTTTTTTTGTTTGTCTTTTTTTTAGACGAAACCGTTTTTAGATAATTTTAGTTCGATATTTAATAGGTAGAGAAATAGCCGCTTTTTAGCCAAACATTTCTTTTCTAAATTTTAGCTTCTACTATGAATGTTCGAAGATGAAATATGAAAACATATTTTAAAAAATGTTTTTTTTTTCTTTGAATATTCCAAATACCTTAACGCATTGAAAAATTTTACGATCGTGATATCGACAAGAATATTGACTTTCCTGTCACAAGAATGATTTCCTCGTTAAATGAAAATATGCGCTCGCACAGTTAGACAGACGGGTATGCTATGCAAAATGCCGGGGATTTTCTGCTTTACCTCTGTTTTTAATTTTTTTTTTTATTTTGCGATTTTTGTATGTGTTACCAAATTGAAGGAGGTATACTAGGCTTGTTATTTCGTTCATAGGAACTAAAAACCCTATATATGTACATATATATGTATACCCTATATACGTATATAGATGTATATACATTATTATGTAAATATATACATATATATACATATATATATATATATATCTTCTACAAACACACACGTACGTGTGTATGTATGTACGTGAAGAATAGACATACAAGTCGAAGTGTATCAGCAAATCGATTCCAAATTTTACATTTACTTCGACCAATGTATGTGTGTGTGTTTGTGTATGCATGCAGATATATAGTTATATAAATGTGTACACATACAGAGAAAAAAGATTACAATTTCAGATCAATTTCTTTATGTCTTTCGACTTTTGCGTTCTTTGTCTGTGCCACCTATTGTCCCCAAGCGCAAAATAGCAAAAATCTATACAAATTATCCGCACAAGTACCCCAATAGGCAAAGGACCGCGGCTAACAACTCAATAGCGGTTTCAAATCTCATATGCGGTACGGTCTTCAATACGGAGGAGCATATGATCGAAGTTATTCGGCAGCCTTCAAATCCTTACTTTGTAAGCTTATTCACAAAATATTTTACAGGGCTTTAAGCGCTGCACACGATAGATAGATCGATGGTGCATAATGTACAATGTGGTTTTTAGTTTAGCAACGCATGCAAACACATCGGATCTAATTTTATTTTGAGAGTTCTTTCACGATGCATGATGCAAATGCATTAACCAGCTAACTGTGTTCGACGAATATATTCGTCATGTCTTGTCCATCCGACCTTGGCGGATTTCCTCATAAAACTTTATCATTATGAATAATGCACTGTACAAAATATTTGTGTCATTTTGTCAAGTCGTTTCATTACAACCTAATTTCATGTTAGTCACACTCTGTGTTTGACTTCAGCATGCGAATATATCGTTAAAAGGGTCGACATATTTAACTTGCTAATTATGCGAGCTAAACCCAAGAGAGAGAGATAGATAGAGAGAGAGATAGAGAGAAAGAGTGAGAGACTAGGACTCTGAAGACATGCCCCTAAACTCTTTAACAAGGTGATATTGGCAGATCCGAAATTCAACGTGTTTTTCTATTTGCGCTTATTCTCGCTGGCAATGATGGATATCTAAGATTCGTCCTAAGTCGAATATAAATTTATTTTTATTTATTTATTTTCGTTGTTGTTGCTCTGTATTATGCTTGTCTAAAAAAGCAAAGGCGCAACTAGAAAAGCATGCTGCGGCCGACGACAAATGTATTTTTGAAAAAAAATCCGGACACATCAAGAGTAACAGCAAAAGTTTTACTTATAAATAATAAAAATAATAGCAACAACACGAACAACAATAGCATATATATATTAAAATATAGGTAAAAATCAGTCGTTTTTTACGTTCACTCTAAATTGTCCGAAGAATTGTTGACAGTATTCCTTCCGCCTACAAAAAAATTCAAATCAAATGGAAGAAGAGTTTTTTTGTGCATTTTTTCGCTAAAAAGTTGATTAATTTTTGTTCTTTTATTTTTGTGTATTTTTCTACAATATGTAAAATTTTTATTAAGTAAATTTTGTTTGAGGTTTCAATAAAACAAAAACACAATATTGTATATAATTTTTTTCTTGTCTCTTTAGTCAAAAAAACAGTAACAAATGCTTTCACAATTAATAATTTATACAAATCATTTATTTTTATTTTGTGTTTTTTTTGTCATATCTTTTTTTTTTTTTTTTTTTNAAATGCTTTCACAATTAATAATTTATACAAATCATTTTTTTTTTTTTTTTGTTTTTTTTTTTTTTTTTTTTTTTTTTTTTTTTTTTTTAGAATTTATATTCTAAATAATTATTTATTTTATTTTAATCCAGGGTTTATGTTCACATTTGTCGTTCGCCGTTCTAATGATTCATTTACATAAATCATAACGATTAGTCGTTGTCGTTAATTATGCAATTAATTAAAATATTTTTATTATTAATAGTTTAAATAGTTTTCAATTTTTCAATGACTTGCTTTCCATAATGAAAGATTTATACTTTATTCAATTTTTGTTTGTAACTTTTTCATCTATAGAGTGCATGCGACGCGTTATGGCGTTCATTTGTGCCTGATTATTTTCAACGGTCTGTTAAACGTGACTTTTTCTGAACATTTTTCAAAAATGTTAATTTTTTTTCGTTTTACAAAAAGAAAATATTCTTTTTTCTCGATTTTTTCTCGGTACCACTCACGCTCGCATTTTCTACTAATCTTGAATTGTTTCAGTTCTTGCTAAAAACTAATTGAAAGATGCTTCATAGTACATCTAGTAGGCCGCCGTCGAAAAAAAACAAAAAAAAATACCAGAAATATCCTCAGAGCGTAATAAAAAGATCGCTGATTTGTTGATCGTTTCAGAAGAGCATGCATGACAAACAGTTGGTTGTAATAATTATCTGACCCAACAACACGCATACGCGTGCAAATTTTGCTCTTTTCTAATATAAGAGTACATATCTCTCTCTCTCTCTCTCTCTCTCTCTCTCTCTCTCTCTCTCCCTCTCTATATATATATATCGATCTATTTCTTTTCGTTTTTTCCCTTTATTTTCAAAGAATCGCACGCTTTTTAGAATTTTACTTCAAAGATGTGAAATCTCTAAGATTTATTTTTTATCTTTCTTTTGTCTTTTCCGTGTCTTTAATATATTTTAATTTATGCTATTTTTGTTTGTTTGTTTTTATTACATATTTCTGGGAATCTAATAGAGATAATTAGCGATCGGTATATTTTTTATTATCTATACGAAGTATTCATGTTCACGTGCTTTCTTTAGCGTATCAATGAAGAGCAAATAGTCTGCAATGCATTTTTACTTCTCTTTCACAGATATTCGCAAAACCGTAGAAATAGATATAAATGATAGGCTCTTTATATGCGAATTCCCATAATTTTAAGAAGAGTTGCTGGCCTGATAAGAAGGTATGTATTGAGAAGTGCTTTTGTAATAACAAACAAACGGTCTGAGTAAAAAGGAGGAGAGGCCTGAGGAGGAGAGTGACGAAAGGCAACTCCTCCTGATATCGAATGTTTCTGATATAAAAATCCTCCTTTCTATACACTTGTGTATATAATGTTAAATGTTTCCAAGAAAGGAATTCTGTGTTCAAAGGATGTTCAAATTTATATATAATTTGCTCGTTTTGAGTTCGTGTCTTGCCTATTGTTTTAATTAATTGCTCTTTTGATGCTTGAACTTTACTGTCGTTACAAATCTACTAGAAGGCGAGCTTTCTTTGTTGTTTTGCTAATCGAAGCTTTTTGTACTCTACGCCGTTTGTATATTAAGGTTATGCGCAAAAGGACTTCGTTTAAAATCAGCTTTTATTCCACCGGACAGCTTGTCTAAGATTGCTTGTTCGTCCTGGCTCCTACAGGTTGCGTTATTTAAGATATTTTGAGGAAATTTGGTACACCGACGTCTTTTGGCTTAAGGAATTGAAAATGGGTCGGGCCGAACCACTTTTTCGAACACTTCCCATATACGAAAAGTTGTTACATAAATAACTGTATTAAGCGAAGTGGTGTAGGGTATTTAATGGTGGGCCTTGCCATTAAAAAAAATTAAAATTTTATTACTTAAAGATAAATAAATTATAAAAGAAAGCATGGATTTTCCGAGCCAACAAGGTGTCGAAATCGGAATAATGAATAAATTGTACTGACTGCGGAATTTTTTCAGGATTTAAACAAATCTTCACACGGATTATCAAAAAGTCTTTTCTTTTCTTGAACGGAAAACTACGTGTACCGTTAAAGACTTAATCTTTTTCCTTTACACCGTATTTAAAAAAAAAAACCCCTTTGTTGAGAATGGGCAGAAGAGAGTTGCTTTCAATAAATATTTCCCACTGTTCTGTTAAAGTGATAAAAATATCTCCGACCGTTCAGTTAAAGTGATGAAGATATAGTTGACTTAATTGTCCGCATCAAATAATCAGAAAAATTCTGATTGAAAAACAAAATAATGAAAATATTACAGTAACTTACCCACCTTCCACCTACAGCCGAAAGAAACAAGATGTAAATGTACACTGTCTTGTTCCAAGCCAAAATACTTCTCAGGACATACTTTGCCTATGTGTTTGGCTAGCACAAAATCTTTGGTTAAATCCGTCCTTCGGTCCATCTGTTCTTTGTTACCGAAATTCTTCGAAAAATTTAATAAACGATATGATAAAATTAGTGCACCCATAACCATTGACGAGCTATACAAAAATAAACAATGTTTAAAAATGCATTTAAACAGTTTTACACAAAATTTTTTCAAATAAAAGAAAGATAAATTACAAAATACAAATTGTTTACATACGTTTTTATAGTCACCATTAAAAAACATATACTAAATTTGTCATCGCATAAGTGACTCGTAGGTTGGTCGTATATTTTCTTACGCAGCGTAAGATTCTCGATGAATATGTTATGACACATGGGCCAAGTGATAATGACATTTGAATTTAGAGATAAGATTCGCTTTAAGAGACATCTTAATATTGATAATAGTCAGTCGTGCCTGTAATCAACAAAGGCTGACGAATCTAAGAGAGACGTGACACTTGACTGTATGTTTTGGGCGAACTGTAATATAACTTACATGAAATTAGTCTAAAGAAAGCCTTTTGTATAAAAAAATATAATTGCATGTCGGATTGACATTATATTCCAGCAATCGAAATAACAATATCATAATCACAGAATATTCAATAGTTCAGTTTATAGCGCGTGTTATACCACGACTAAGAAATATTTTGTCAACTGCGTAGGCGATGGGCTTTGAAAAAATTTCTACAAACTCAAATAATGTTTGTGTTTTGTTATTAATTTTTTTATAATTGTTGAAAGATGTGCATACGGCGTATACCAAAGCCACAGGCAGCCGCACATCGATCACAAAGCTATTTGTGGGTAGTTGAAGGACATCTATAGATGATCTTAATAGCTGTACTAACTTGAATGAAGTAATGAATGGCTCATAAGCGAGCAATATTTATATGATAAAGAAAGATCTTGCTCCTTTAATCGCTTCTTCAAGAGCCGATGTTGGCAAAATCGTCGTTGGGTCAACTTCGAAGTATATATCAAAAAGAAGTCATTCAAATACATACATTGCTAAAAAGAAATTCGAATTCTCGTAGCTAAGTATACCCTACACCACATGTGCTCGAGGAGTATTTAACGTTTGTGAGGATGTACTTGAGGTATACCCATGTTTTATTTATGTATACTGCACGTTAAACACAAAAAAACAAGGCCCACAGATGGACAGACAAGATTAGATAGATTCTGAAGCATTTTCTGAATCGTTAAAACTTGTCTATCTGTCCGCCCGTCTTGTTTTCTAGTGTGTAACAGTGCTAATGTTTATAGACCGTTGTTTTTGGATGAAATTCGGTAGACTGGCGAGTTTGTGTTCAAGGACGAATTCTGTTGCACATGGTTCGGATCCGAGTACTTTTCGAACACTTCCTGCAAAACATATTATTTTGAAGAGTTGTTGCATGATTAAATAAACGGCAGCAATTTATGATGGGTCGTGACTAACTGCACTCTTTTTAATCGCTTTTGTACTCTATGACAGACGGGAGACGCCAATCTGAATATTCGTAGACATAAGTTATTATGTAAAAAAATGTTGGCTACGATTAGTAAATTAACGCAAAATTTCTTAAATAAATTTTTGGTACCAATGAAGACTCTGTCAAGAACAAAGCATCAGTCTATGTACACGACGAGAAAGTACAAACTCATTCAGGCATCTCGAGTAAAGTAATGTATGACGTGTAAGATTACATGCTCATTGCTCACGAGCTGATTATCTCTGGCATAAATATGCTCATAAACGTTTTATGCGAATGCATTAATTTTTTTGAATATATTTATTGGGTAATAAATAAAGACTTTAGAGAAATTATGCTATTTCCATAGAAACGCAATTAATAAATTGAAATTAAAATTGAAAACTGAAATTGTGATAGTTTCTTTTTTTTCTGATTCTTCTTTGGGATTAGGTGTTGTTTTCGTTGTTGTTTCTTAGTACGCAGACACCTTGTCGTTTTTCTTAGCTATCTCGTACGTTCAATTAAAATATTTCATAATGAAATCTCATTTCTTTTAATCCGGGCAAAGACACCAAGAACCACTTGTTGAAATCGTTTTTTTTTCTTTTTGGCAAACAGACCCACTTACATATTTTGTTGTTGATTGTTGTTCATAATTGCCGATTGAAAATAATTTTTTTTGTAATTGCCTGAGAGTTTTCGTGCTTGAGAGCTTTTGCGGTCTTCTTTTCTTTTCGGATGAGGAGTGAGTGTTGACTGTTTGCCAAAAATTTTAAATATTGAAATACGAAATAATGCCAAAAATATGTAATTAAGTAATTTGTTCGATTTTACATTAAAAATAATTCATTCAATAGGCTTCGCTGCTCTGCTACATAGGATGATTTTTGCTTAATTTATAACTCACTTGCTTCGACAGACTATCGCCTTTCGATTTCTTTAAAAAAAAACTTATTATCAAAACGTTCTTAAATCTTTAGTAGTAGTTTAGTTCAAACTCAGTACTATAATTTCATCGGCTTTAAAATTGATCTGAGTTAGAGTCTTCGCTAGCAAGATCATTAGTGTCATCCAAGGAAGTGCCACTTGTTTTACTTGATTGATTTCGCAGACATTATTTTTCTACTATTTGTTCAAGCATTATGAGCAGAAATAAAATTTTCCTTTTTAATGTGTATGAACAAGTATGTAAGTACAAGCTTTTATTAATTAATCTTTCCCAGGACTTATTCTTAATGCACCCATTTCCAAATTCAATTCTTTTAAAATATCATTCGATGCAGGTCCCTTTTGCGTTAAATTTGCTATGATTTGTTGTATTTCAGGACACCCTAAGCAGGCGTTACGTATAGCCAATACACTCCATTCTTTCATCACTAAAAAAATTATAACACGGGATACAATAAATTTTCAAATTAGGGAATTTGTGATGTTCTTTAACTCACAAGGATTACGGGCATCCATATTAGTGCATTCCAATAAAACGGGCATTAATTGTGTATCGCGGCAATAAGTCTGATTGGTTGAATTTTTGTATAGTAAATTCGCGATACATCGGACTAGCAAGGTTTTCAATTCATACGTAATTTCGCATTGGTATTCACGCGATACCTTTGAGGACGGCGCCACTTCTTCCAATTTGTTAAGAGGTTTATATAAATCATTTGAACGTCCTTTGCTGAGAATAGCCAAAGCCCTTAACAAACTGCTGATATTTAAAAACAATGAATGATCTGCACTGTAGAATTTTGCGTAATTCTCCGAGCCACTAGCCGAGGCAATGCATTTCAGTAAATTGTAGACTTCTTGAGGTTTTATATTATCGACCTCTTGTGTAGATGATACTCTTAATAAGCAATCGGACTTCATTTTAAATTGTTTCGATATATCTTGCAAGAGAAAAGTGTGAACTAAACCATTCGGGCTGTCTTGTTTCAGATAATTGTGCAGATAATCTAAAAAAGACAGACGTTCTTCGACGACCATCTGAGAATAAAATCTTACTGTAGACCGTGCATCCGTTACTAGAAAATCTTCCAATATAAAATGTAAGAACTCAATAGGTAAGGAGCATTTTTGTTCTATCATGTTTTGCCATATAGCGACACAAGCTTTTAGGATTTTCTCTCTACTTAGAAGTATGTCGGTTAATGATAATTTCAAGATATTATATATAATCATTAAACGTATATCAGTGCTAGGATCTAAAGGCTGTCTTTTGTTATTGCATTGCTGAAGAATATCATCGCCGTACAACTGCCATAAAAGTTCCTGAGTCTTTTTATTGTTAACTATGCTGTTGGCCATTAACTGCCAAGCCATTAATTGTAAGCGCTTGTAAAAGTCATTATTACTGTTCTGCTCCTCCCCAGAAAATAGTAGAAGCCTTAGGTATTCTTGTAAGTTTTTGTCTCCAATAATTTCTATTTGGCAGTCAGCGCCGCAAGCGCATAAATTTCTTAAAGTTTTCAAATTATTTAAGGCAGCTTCCCAATTATTCTGGTTAATGCGTTCTAAAGGCAGGAGATTTGCCACAATTGCGTGAACCTCTTTCACGGAATCGCTGAAAACAAAAAATATTAAAAACATGAAGAATTTTATAGAAATCTTCAATTTTACCACATTTTCGCAGCTACTACTTTTTGCTAGATGTAAATAATCGCAAGGTATTAACATATCAACATTTGTTTAAACAGTGTGGAAAAAGAACCGCATAGGACGGTTTTTAAAAATATGTAGAGATATTTTTCTGCTGTATTGAGTAAATTTTTTTTTCTGGTTGTTATAAATTTTAGCACAACACCTTGTACTGGTTCTTCCTCTTTGTCTTCTGTCGTTCAGCAAATTAATAACTAAACTTCACTGGGATATGTACTTTGTACTGGTTCAATAATCAATGAAGAATAAAATATAAGTATGTCGCACTTCACCCATTGTTGTAAAATTCCGTATTGATATATTTTTGTATCGTAGTATTTGTTTAAGAAACAGAGAAGAAAAGTAGACAAGCAAACAGCTGACAATGAATAAAATTTTTAAAATAATTTTATTCTTAGGCAACATGGACATATAAGGCACAAATTTATTGATTTATCTTAACACAACATCCAAAAAAAAAAGAAGTATTCCTAGGCAACCAATTTTTATATGTTGACAATGCCTCGTTCTTATGAGAAGCGAAAAGTGGAGAGAAAACAAAGACGCTGTGAAGCCATTATACAAAAAGAGTGTCACGTCCAGGCACAAGAAGAATCTTCAAAATACTTGGCGATACTAAACGCCGGCCTAGCGACGGGTCTCACGGAAGAGCTAGTTTTGCTTACCGCCGAACAGTACGGGAAAGTGGCAAAACTTCTAATGTTGCCCAACAAGTCCTATTGTTTTTTAGAGTGCATGAGCCAAGAAGATGCCGAGTTAATATTTGGTAACATGAATGGCAGAGCCAATGTTGGGCAAAACGAAACTGTTATATATATGAGTTACTTTCAACAATTACCTGCTCTAGGAGTTGACACGTGGTCAAAATCTTTGCCAAAAGGCTTAGTATTAATTAAAGATTTCATTAGTGAGGAAGATGAACTCGCTATCTTAGAATCTATTCATATGGAATCTGTAACTGGTGATTCACTGAAACATCGTAAAGTTAAACATTTTGGTTATGAATTTCTGTATGGCGTAAACAATGTAGATGTAAAGCAACCCTTAGACCGGAAGATACCCAAGGAGTGCAAAAAGTTGTGGGTCAAACTGGCCGCAATAAATGAGCGGGAGTATTATAATTTTGAGTGGCTCGTACCCGACCAATTGACGGTGAATGCTTACGAGCCCGGGCAAGGCATACCGCCGCATGTTGATACGCACAGCGCTTTCTTGGATCCGATACTATCTTTGTCCTTAAAAAGCGATGTAGTCATGGATTTTCGGAATGGTGCGCAAAAAGTATCTGTGATCTTGCCACGCCGTTCTTTGTTAATAATGTCGGGAGAATCGAGATTTAATTGGACTCACGGTATAACGCCTCGTTTGATGGATGTTGTAACCACAACAAAGGGAAATCTTACTGTAAAGAAAAGAAAACAAAGAATTTCACTAACGTTTAGAAAACTGCGAAAAGGTGCTTGCAATTGTGATTTTCCTCTTTTTTGTGACAGTAAACATGGTGCTATAAAAGAAAGGAAAGAAATCATACAACAAGAAAAGGCTGCACAACTTGAAGAATTTAATGTGCACAGTGTTTATGAGCAAATAGCAGAGCATTTCAGTGAAACCCGTCATACTCCATGGCCGAAAGTTACGGAATTTGTTCACAGCTTTCCACAGGGTTCAGTGTTACTTGATGTTGGATGCGGTAATGGTAAATATTTAGATTGCAATTCAAACATTTTAAATGTCGGTTGTGATCGCAGCCCAGGTTTGCTGCAAGTGTGTAAAAGTTTACACTACAACATTTTACGTTGCGACTGCCTGCAATTGCCTATAAGATGCAGAAGCATAGATGGGTGCATTAGCATTGCTGTTATACATCACTTGTCTACTGCAGAAAGACGTTTAAAAAGTTTGCAAGAACTGGTCCGAGTCTTAAGACCATCGGGGAAGGCTTTGATTTATGTCTGGGCTAAAAATCAAAGCAATGATAATAAGAAGTCAAGTTACCTAAGGCAAAATAAAGCTTTAAATAAGGAAAAGACTACCGCCGAACAACAAAGGCAAGAGACTTTAAAGCAATTGGAAGAAAAAGCAAAGCAATCACCCGTTGTTTTGCCGATACATACGAATCGCACTGAATTCTTGGAACAAGACGTCCTAGTGCCCTGGAAGCTAAAATCGAAAGAAACTCAAAAGAATACAGACACTTTCTTACGTTACTACCACGTTTTCGAAAAAGAGGAGCTGGAAAATTTAGTCAAACACATCGAGGGAGTGACTATATTGAGTAGCTATTATGATCAGGGGAATCATTGTGTTATAATTGAAAAAATTGCAAATCAAGAAACCACTGGGAAGACAATAAAAACGGTCCTTTAATTTTCTAATAAATTTTATAAGCCCTATTATTTTCGTCATTTTCATTGTAGCTCGAACATATAAACGCTGGAGGAGGTGAATTTAAATTTGCATGCAAGTGTTAATATTAACGTCTAACTTTCCGCTCGTCCTAGTTCTTTACCATGGGGAAGTGTTTTGCCTACCTGTCCGCCAGTCTCTTTCTACTGGCGAATACATAACGGTATGTAGTACTTCGCGTTCATTAATTTTGAGAAATAACTTTATATCCATGACCAAAGTTTTATTGCGTTCATCAAACGCTCTCGACGCTAAGAACAAAACATCGAAGGTCTTGTAAATCAGTTTTTCCGGTTGACTATGGTAATAAACCATACATAAATAAGTCGCAGTATGTAAATATGATTCTTAATTTGCGCCGATAGCTACAGAGTCATACTGCAATCCATCCATTGGCAATCCATCATTGAGCATCCACAGAGCTGTAACGTTCTGTATACTGCCGCGTGAGTTCTTTAAAACCGCACCTTCGATGTTTAAACCCTATACCGATGAAGTGTCAAAGGGTTTAACCAGAAAAAAAGAAAAAAAAATTGGAAATGTTTTAATGTATTTATTAAACATAGTGAACTTGAGATTACAGACGCTTGCATATGTCAAGTACGTGATTATTTAGAGCTTATCTTTAATGGTAAGACGAACATTTCACTTTATATTCTCTATCTAACTCAAGCAATCACTTACCACATTATCCGTAGTTTTAAAAAAGCTTTAAGTTCGCTCTTTTCTCGTTTAATTAATTTAATTACTAAACAATTAGAAAATGCCTTGAACTGCATTCTTATACATATACGTATCTATAAACTTTATGAAAACGATGGCTTTCACAAATTCGGTCCATCACTAATATTCGGAAGGCAATTCTTTGTAAGTCAGCGTGTATGAGGCGCAATCACAGTATACTTCATGTCAAATCTACGTCGATAATAGTACAGCAGTTTTCAGTACATAAAAGTTTCGCCTGACTTATGCTATTACAACTCATGGAGTGAATGTTTAATGTTGAAAGGAATTGAAAAAAAATAAATACAATAAAAGAACAAATTCCTTCCTCTCTGCACACACCATAATTACCATAAATTATTTTATTATCATGGTCCAGTATCCATAAGTTGAAAGCATATTCGTACTTTTATCTTGTACGTCAAGTCCGCCGATGGACAGACGAGCGATTTATTCATAAAGTTATGTAACAGATCAATAAGCTTGGAAAATTGGTTATACCCTACCTTCTGCCTCTCTTGCTTTATCTTCAAGTAGCATACGTGTAATTAAGAAAAGAAAAGATAAAAGATATGAACTGATTAAGGTTTATTAGGCCTTTTTATGAATGTACTAAATATAAATATTGGCATTAGGTGACACGCCTCAACCCTACCTACCTTCATTGGTCACTACAAAAACAGAAGTGAAAATAAATATCTCCAAAGATTTTGAGTCTAGAATGGGTATCCAAGGTTCGTCTTGGATCGTAAGCAGCTCCTTCTCTTGTTCAATATCAAAATTGAACTTTTATGTTCTAAAGCAATTATTTTTTTGTTTTTTGTACCATTGCGTGCATTCCGCTAATACAGCGAAATATTTTAATTGTAAAAGTTTCGTAATAAACAGCCACCGAACAATTAAAATTTATAAATTATAGAAAATGCCGTAAAAGAAATTATCAAAAGAATTTTATATATATGTATATATATCTGTCGATTGTTTAATTGTATGTTTTTTTTTTTAATAAAATTGCATAACGGCATGAAAATTCAAATTAAACTGCAGCTTTTTATATCTACCACAGAAAAATGGGGATATGGTTGATTGGTCCTCCCGTTCAACTTTGGTTGTGATGAACAAAGGATTACGGACATATTAAAACTTTTAGCTTTAATACGAATAATAAGTAAGGAGGCTGGATTCGGCGGGGACCGAGTCTCGCGTACCCACCGCATTCTACTCCACAAGATCTTCTATTTGATACCCATATTACTGGTATTATTAAAAAAAAATTGATTGCAGTCTCTACCAAACCCTTTTTAGAATTAATTCATTTTTAGACAGATAATATATGTCCTCATTCGAGGGATGTACAAATTAATTTAAGACGTTGTGTCTAGCTTGTTTTATGATAAATAAGCATAAAACATTAAAAAAAGTGAAAAAATAACATTTAATCAGTGGTAACTTTGTGTGGGCATGCTCTATTTTTCCTTTTTTGCACCTAAACAGTAGAGTATTTCGTAAAGTAGATGTGGAAAAACCCACAAATTTTTGTTAAGAAAAACGGAGTTGCGTTCAGCTTATGCGCCACTGCGGTCTTCTGCTCTGACCAATTCGACCCATTCCAACCCAATGCCAACCTGCGTGCAAAAACTTCCCACGTTTGTACCAAGTTTAACGTCGATATCCTCATTTTTGCGATAAGGAGAGGGCTAACTCCAAACACCACACCGACATGCAGACGGACAGACGTGGCTAAATCAGTTTAGAATTTCACACTGATCACGAATACAGACAGTTTACAGAATCTCTGAAGCTTTCTCTTGGGTGTTACATGCATTATGAAGAAAAACACAATGTTACAGTGGCGGGTAAAAAAATATGAAATCGAACTGTCCTACAAATTACGCAGATAATGCTGCATCTGCTGCATAGAGAAGTATTATGCAGGATTATAATCTCTTTATTTGAAGTGGTTGCTCCAGCAGTAACAATTAAATATTGCGGACATCGCGACGTGGTGGATTGATAGTTTCTCCACAATCCTGTTGATATGGGTGTCAAATAAAAGGACTTTGAAAACAGACATAGGTTAGACGGGATAACGATGATGGGTATAAAATAGATTTGGCCGCGGCCGAATATAATTTTCTTAGTTACTTTAAAAGCGAAATTACTTTCGACTGAGTTGACAAATGATAGGAACGTCTGGTGACTGAGCAGGCGTATGACGACCTGTACAGTCCTGTTTTGTCTTTCAATTTTGCGATACACGAAAATATACATAGCGAATAAAGAGGATTGTGACCTTTGCTATGACCAACGGCACACAACCTGTTTACACTAATAAAAACGTCGTTGCATTAATTTAAAATGATTTCCGATTGAAATAAGTGAACGAATGATGATTAAACTTACATTTTGGATTATTCCAAACTAAGTGGTTCCATGACATGAAACCATAATGCTTTGTTAAATATTTGTATGCAAATTAAGTATAATTGTCCTCTCAAAGAAAAATTCTTAGAGTGCGTTCTTTTTCGACATCAACACTGATATGTGTGCTATTTCGTTATCTATAATCGTTAAGCATGTGTTTATTTATAGGTAAATGCAAACCGTAGAAACCATTTAACCGTAAGTTTTACCTCAAAAGCTAATATTCATACTTTTGTTTAGGAAACAAAAACTTTATTTCCCAGTGAAATAAATGAAATATAAAACAAGTTGTGTGTGTGGCAAGTGCTTAAAGCTTGATGCTCGTTATAATAAAGTCCATTTAATCGATTTACGATAAATTATTTTAAATGTTTATTTAAGATTTTTTCTTTTAATTATATTATTATTATTATTATTATTATTATTATTATTTGTTGTTAATGATTTTAATTTTAGTTTTTATATAATAATGGCAATAAATCCTTAAACTTTTAATTACATTTAATTGAAAAATGATATTTTATTTTTAATTAACATTAAAATGAATGCACATTAATTATTATTAATTAACACAATTATAATAATTAATAAATATCTGTCTCTTATTAAATGCAAATGGAACCAAAAAACACGAAAAAAAAAAAGAATCCGAAGCCTTAACATAAGTATTCTCAAAGCACCAACCGGAACTTACGAGCACATTAAAAACAAGGAAAAAAGTTGTGTTCGGTCGCAGCCGAATGCTTTATACTCATTCGCGTTACTCGTCGTACACCGTCGTGACGTCCGCGATGTTTAAGTTGGGATTAAAACACTTAAAACACTTGTAGCATTGCAGTCTCCAAGTCCTTCTATTTAATATGCAATACATTATACTGCCGAAGAAAAACGAATCGACCAACGTTATGGGGTCCACCCATATTTATTTTATAATCAACACAAATGATGTTTAATATTTTGTGTTGTTTGTCTTATGAGTAAGAAGCAGAAAACATCAAAAGAATGAAAAAATAAAAATTTGATTACTTATAAGTTTGTATAGGCGTGGCTGTTTTTCCCTTCTTTGTACAGGCGGTGCAAGACTATGAAAAGAACATAAATGCAAATTTTTATCGTCGTGTCTGTTGTGGTTTATATGTAAGGAACAAAAAGCAGAAAAGGAGTTGGTTTCAGATTATATTTTACTGTGGCCGTGTCGTTCGCCCGATTTGCCTCATTTTCAAAGCCACCTTGCGTGCAATATCTTCTAGTGTTTCTAGCGAGTTTGGAACCGGTGGCTGCGTTGTTGCGATCTGCGCTTAAGTAGCCGAGTAGGCAAGAACCGCGACTGCCAAGTCAGTTTTCGCGGCTTCAAATCTGAAGTGCGGTAGAGTTTTCTTTGGTCGCAACTATAGTGTGCGCTGAATCGGTAAAGGTATAACACTTACTGATTGGGCGCAAATCGTGGAATACTCTGGCCACTACCTCCACATCTCTCTCTCTTTCCTCCCTTCTTTCTGGCGATCATCGTGTTACATGAATAGGGGACATCCCCCGGGTGATTGGTCACATAAAAAAAAAAAGAAATCAGAAGAATGTTTACCACAGGAATTACACGTACAGACAGAGGGATAGACGTACGTGTTTCGCGCAGACTTTGATGCTGATCAACAAGAACGTTATGAAGTTTCCTTCTGGATGTTGCAAATGTTTTGACAAAATAATCCTTCGGCGATGGATATAATAATAGTAAAACATACCTACATGCGTACATAAAATAGTTATAAAAAAAAAGTTTTTTTGTTGGCTTCAGCAAATACGTTCTTAGTCAAGATGAAATGTTAAGTGTAGTTAGTTAGCTACATCTCGGTCAGTCAATTTGTCAAAAACTTGATGGCAAACCTTATCTATTGTTGGAAATGTCGACTTATCTATATCCGTCGGTCTACCGATCTACTTATTATTGGTGTGCTCGAAATAACAAGATCGACGACAAAAAGACAACCAGGGAAGAAACGATATGCGTTTAGAGACATTGGTTTTTCGATCCCAGGCGAAGCTGTCAAACGGTTTAAAATTTAACATTCCTCTCTATTTGTCAGAGAAATTCCATGGTAGGACGAAAAATGATTCCAATCGTCCCCGGGACATCTAAGAGTCGCTTTAAATTGGGAGCAATTGCCATAGTTGGATAAAAAAAATTTTTTTTTCTGAATCGATTCAAGCTTATCTGTCACACTGTCCATCCTAGTTTCTTGTGCTCAATCTAGAGGTCGCATTTTTTGGGATATTTTGATGAAATTTAGTAAAGAGACTTCTTTTAGTCCAAGAGCCATAGCATTTAAAAATTTCCAAAAGACGTTACGTGAATAACTGTAGGGTGTTTAATGATGGGCTTATAGTGTTTTCAGTTTTCTTTTAAGTTGGCTTACTACATGAATATAAAAAAACTAATCCATACAAATAATTATATATGCATTCGACTTTTATTGTTAATTTATTGGACCATGAATTGACAATTCCCTTATTTTAAAACTGAACTCGAATAGACGGATGTAATAAATGTAAGATTGGGCCTTTTAGTTATAAATGGATAATAATAATCTAAATGTATAGGATTTTAATTAATATTGTTGTTACAAGATTTTTTTTGTAGGGACTAAGCGAATTGTTTTAAAAATTCTTGATTTAAATTTAAGTAAGAAATAGTAGTTGAAGAGAAAAGATAAAGATTTTATATTAATATTGATTATTTTTTTCTTTTTATCTAGAATTATTCGTAGTTGTAATGTGTGTGTAAAGGTGTATAATACAAAAAATACAATTACATTTATTTCATAGCATATTTATTTATATATATATATATATATATATTATTTATTTATTATTTATTCTATTTATTTATTTTATTTATATAGATTCTGTCCTTTTTAACATTTTGTTTCTATATATATATATACATATATATATACGTACAAATATATATATGTATATATACTCATTTTTCATATATTTATTTATTTAAAGTTTAAAAACCATTTTAGTGTTTCAATTAAAATTCGAAAATATATCTTAAAAATATTTATACTTAAATTACTTTTTATTTATAGGTAGATTTTTAGTTGATTTTGAGGGTTTTTAGTAAAGCTTACACCATTGTACCATCGGGCTGGGGGATGTAAAATATATTTATTTACAATGAGAATCTGAGTCGAAATAAGAAAAAGTTCTATTCTGAGCCAAATCTTTGAACACTCATCACTACCTTTCGATGCGAAATTTAAATGCTGAATGCGAGGATTTATTCATCCGATATATCGATCGTACCTTGTGATGTGCCTATTGAATATTGTCCAAATCATATTTTAAGATTTTGCAATACTTTCAACACAAAGACTAGGTGTGGCCATTTTTTTTTGATTTAGAATTATTTTTCAGTTAACGAATTGCAAAATTAAGATCATATGGCTCTTTGGTAATTGTAGACGAAACTTTAGTCAAATTAGTTGGTTCTTGAACCTGGCGCGCAGTTCTCAACTCAAAGTTCTAGAGTTTTGATGGTTGCATTTAAAGAAAGCAAAATATAATAAATCGTTTTTTTCTAATTGTTAGCGGGGCTTAAGTTTCTGGAACTAAATCCAATGAGAGTGAAAAACGGAAAAAAAAGAATTGAAAAACAAGAAAGAAAGATGTATTTGGCGAGGCCGTATCTCGCATGCCCACCACCGTGCTTTCCGCATTCTTTTCTCAAAGTTCTTTTGTTCGATACCCATATCGCTGGTATTATTAAGAAAAAATTAATCGCGGTATCTATCATTTTAAAATTAACCCATTTTAGACAGATAATATATCGTGATTTGAGGAGTGTGCACTATAGCTTTAAACATTCTGTCTTGTTTGCCTTATGATAAATAAGCATAAAACTTTAAAAAAGTAAAAGAATACAATTTAATTACTCGTAACTTTGTGTGGGCGTGAGAGTTGTGTGGTAGAGAGTAGAGTGTTTCGCAACATAAATATGAAAAATTTCAGATTTCTGACTTTAATAATCCAAAAATTGTTGTTAAAAAAATTGAGTTGGGTTCAGTTTACGTTCCACTGCGCGCTTCTGCTCCGACCAATTTAGCCCACCACTCTGTGTGCAGAAACTTCCAACGTTTCTACCAAACTTGAGTCGATACCTTAATTGTTGCGACGAGAAGACTGCCATCAACACACACAACACAGACACACAGGGGAACAGACGCGGCTAAATCAACCCAGAATTTTATGCTCATCAAGAATATATATGCTCTTAAGGGTCTCTGAAGCATTCTTTCTGGATTGATTACCTGTATTGATCAGCTTAATGGCTTGAGTTCTTGTTGGTAGCTTTCGGTAGGAATGGTTTCGTGTGTCTGGATCAAATCGTAACACACTACGCTAGCTGAGGACGCCATGGGTACGCCATTTATCGTTGACGGAATGGTCCCCCTGACTTTCACAAGACGTTTTTGCGCTTTTCATATATGAGCGAACTTTCTTAAAAATGAAGCAAAGAGAATAGCGCTCGTCGCTTCTCACCTCTTTGATATAACGTATACAGGTACGTGTAATTTATCTATGGGCAGTTGCGGAGGTCATAGCATTTTGTGTACTCTCTCTCTCCCCCTCTCTTGGCTGAAAATCCCTTAAAATTACAGACATCCAGTACTATTCAACACTTATACAACTCTGCTTTTTGTAATTCTTATTATATCCATAACTTATTTCATGCTAACGTCGATAGAAACGAAAAGCCCACGCGAACGGCCAATTAATTTAATCTCTTTCAAAAATTAATTAAAAAGCCTTGTCTACGTTGAACAGTGAATAGTATGTAGTCTTTTCTATTGCCTACATTAAGGATTATAAACTACATTATTTCATTGCCTGTTTTAAAATGTAAAATATGCAAAGATAATGCAACGTCATGAAAATATTTATGGATATGTCATCTCTGCAATCGGCTGCTCAAGCATAATTTTCTATTTGTGGATATCAGTTTGCTGTAGATTTTATTATTAATGTAGTTGATTATGAACATACATTATATTCTTTAAAGAAACTCGTTCAAGTGCTGATGTCTACAGATGCCATCGTAGCCATATAATATCTTCCTCAGGGCAACAGAGCAGGCCGACTGATAACTGCCAATTTAATTATTTGTGCGTCAGTTTCGCAACGTTTACAGTCGTAACTTACGGTCTAACCGACAACGACGATGGTTGCAAGTTTTACGTCCCTACAACACATAATGTTTTAGAGTTTTTTGGGAAAATCAAACTTATTGAGATATTAACTCATTGTAAACTTTCATGTTGAAGGAATGAATGTAATTATGTCACAAATTGTCGGAATCGCTTTTTTACTTATACGAAAGCTTTGGCAAAGTTCTCCCGTAGGCTGCTTGAAAATTTTGCGACTTAAAATTGAAGATGGCAGCACTTGTTGACGAAAGTTGGGAGATACTTTTGTGTACGCAATCACCAAATCATTAAAAGGGACCTATATACGAGAGCTATGCACCGTAATTTGTCGCGGTGCAGTTTTGGGCAGTGACTCTACATAAGTATAGGGCTTATCTCTTATCGTATTTGCATAACGATAAGAACGGCCAAGAATAGTAAACTCTGATGAAAACATCGATCAACATCAGCGAAGAATGCTGCACGACCTGCGAGAGATAAGAGAATCTATGAAGACGTTTACAGAACGTGTTTCGTCGCATACACATTCGCGAGATAGTTGACCCTCCCTTTGGATGCTACATTTGCTCACATGGAACTAAACCAGTTCGAAACAAAAGTTGCTTCTTGGGCATGAAAAGTAATACCGATTGCTTTCTATGATAGCCATGAAGCTATCTTGACCAATTATCTTGAAAAAGGGGAAACCATTGCATTTAACGTATTATGCATTATTCATACTTAAGCCGTTAAAGGAAAAGTTTGCTGGCAAATAATTGCAGAAAAAAAATTTCTTTTCTTCAGCACAGCTGGCTCATACTTTTGCCCTTGGCATATCGGAAGGTTAGATTTTGAGGCTTGCTTGTGTTGACTAACCTTGTTGCTTAACAAATCTAGCCGCAAGCAACCTTTTTTCTATTCCCTAAACCTAAAAATTGCATTCGAACGATACAGAGACTTTCGTCAAATCAAAAGTTCAGCAGCTCCAATGATCATTTTTTGGCAGGGAGCTCATCTCGAGTACTAGCTGGGAGAATTATGTGATTGAAATAAATTTAAAGAAAGATGATTTTCTTGTTTAGGTAGGAAACGTTTTGTGTATAAATATATAAAGAAATAATTTCAAGCGAAGCCTTTTTGTACCCTACACCATTTGCGATTTAAAGGTATATTAAGTTTGCACCGATGTATGCAACGCCTACAGAGAGTTCAGATAAACCAAATTTTTTATTATACTCATCGATTCAGAAAATTATTGTGGTGTGTGTGCTATTGAAAATGGTTCTGATTCGACCATTTTTTCGACTCGTTTTCATATAACGCTTTATTTCAAAAAGTTCTTGCACGAACGTGGTGGTGGTAGGATGGTGTTGGGCATTCAATGGTCATGGCCTACTAAAGTGTTTTTACTTGCGTATTGCAGGTTGGATTCGGATGACTAGATGGTTAAACTCGTTTTTATTTCTTGTTCATTTTCGATACTGTGATGAGAAATAAGAAGAGAGTAACAATCGTCGGCGGTCTAAACTCTGAATGTAAAACCGGCTATTATCAGTCCTCTCACTGCTAAGTGCTTTAAAAATAATTTTCTTTGATATTTACGAACGCATTTAATTCGGACCAGATAGTGGAACGAAATAAAGTTTATCTACCAATAGCATTATTGGATCGATACTCATTAACACTCCAGCAGCTTAGGAATTGCGCTCTATTCGCTAAAGAAGCGGAACTTTATATGTGACTTATAGAAAGAAATTTTCTACATTGGCGTAGGGCATGAAAACGTCGAGCTTCGTTTGACTCCAGCTTAATTGCCTGTACACTATTATTTATAATATTTATTTCTTTTCAGATTCAACGCAATTATCTTTTATCCCTAAGTATTCATTAGATTCAGTGTTTGGGCGTTGTTGATCTTATTGCAAACCTATCTATCTACAGTGATCTAAAACGAACAGAGTGTCCCTTACTTGCTAATACCATTGATATGCTTCTTCTTATATATATATATATATATATATATATATAGATATACGTTGGCCCAATTATTTTCTTTTTTTTTCTTTTTGTTTTTCTTAAAGAACATTTGCAATATAATTGTGCGATTGCCTCGCATTAATTATATCTATACTTAAGGATATTACAAAATGATTTTACTTAAAATATATAAATGTTTGTAAGTTTGCTTTTGTTTTTTTTTTTTCTTTAACATATTAAAGCTTCTTTGTTTAGAGTTTCTTTGTAAGTTTTAATTTATTTAGTTTTTTTATTTTAGAAACCGAAACATTTACTTAGAATTTTGGCCAAGTATAGCTTTTAGAGACATTGAAGAAGATCAGGTAATTCAAAAATATTTAAAGTATTTTGAAAATATATACAATTTCATACCTCTTTGTTTTGCTTCGCTTGAAAGATGGCGGAGATGGTGGTTATGATGGTTGGTTGATGGTCTGTGGTTAAATCTTAAATAAATGTTTCGGCAACCATTTGTTACAAATATTCGGGCGGTGGTGGTTTTTCATCGGGTGGCGATGGACCCGACACCGAAACCATTGGTAAATTGCTGATCTTCGGTGTTAAGCATTTCAATTTTATCGCTTTTGGACTATTGTCTTGTGCTTGGGGTTGAGGGGTTAGGGCCGGTGATGCTGTCGATGAGCGCTGTTGTATTAAGTTAGGTGATCGACAGATGTTGTTATTGTTAGTTAAAGGGTTAATATTATTGTAATTGCTATTTTTTGCATTCGTGGTAGTATTATCTATAGGTGTGAGGACTAACTCTTCGACCGTATCAGCCGAATCATGGGAAGTCGAATTTATTGACGCTGTATTAGCTAAACTTATCGAAGGAGCTATTGTTGTTACGTTGTTATGTGGTTCATTTTGCTGCAGTTGCTGCTGTTGCTGTTGCTGTTGCTGTTGCTGTTGTCGTTGTTGCTGCTGCTGTTTCTGTTGTTGTCTCTCCATGTCTCTTATATGTGGTGGTGGGGTTTCTATAGATATACTACCTACGATGCGATTGGAGGTTGTTACAGCAGCAGAATGACCCAACACTGTCGTGGCAGCCAGCAATTTTTCAACGTTATTCTTTAAAGCCGCTATCGGATGATTTTCAACACTCTTTGAACACTCTTGCAATTCTATAGCATACTCATTTTGGCCATCGGAATCGTTGCCGACGTCATTGTTATCATCAGTTTGCCATTGACGTTTTTCCGAGAAACTTTTCTGTTTAAGAAAAACAAATGTATGTACTAATCGATAGTAAAAATATGTTTATGCGATTTTCCTTTAGAAGTAGAGTGAGTGAGAAGGAAGAATAGCAACAGATATAGCATTCGATATTTTACCAATTGAAAATGCCGAATGAAAAGCAAGTTTAAAGTTTTTTTTTTTCTAGAGGAGGTGGTTTGGAGATGTTTAATACCAAGCAACATCTAAAGCTTTACTAAGAGAGCAATAGTAATTTTTCATATTCAGAAGTTGTTAATGGTAAATAGGAATTTTTTTATATGAAAGATATTTTCTTTCGTCTTTAGAAAAATTTATTAATAGCGAGTGAGTGAGGAGTTTGGGTGAACGTTTTCCGAAGTTTGACTTGGCTATAAATTTGTTTCAACAATCTTTTAAAAGAATATTATCAAACATTGTAAAGATATTTAAGAGCAGTTTTTTTGGTGAGAAGAATTTAGCTAACGGACAAAAGTTTCTAAAAGTTCCATTTTTACATTTAAATTAAATTACGGTTATGAAATTAAATAGAGTTCAAATATTTTAAACTTACGAAGACTATAAAGCTTTTCCGGAATTTTTTTTATAGTTTTTGGAGACTGCGATTAACCTGAAATGCTCAATTTTCAAATGGTTGTCATTCTTTCAACAGCTTTCGGGTAGGCCACCAGAGAGCTGATGTGAGCGGGAGCAGTTTTTAAGAGACCATTTGAAAATATTTTCTAATCCTCTCAAAAGATCAAACACTAAGATGTTTTAAAACTTTGGTTTTTATTAAAATGGCGCTATACGGAAGTCTACAGTTTTGTTTTCTATGTATGGTAGGCATACAAATGTTAGATAACGGTTTGTAAGGGTACTTCAAATAGTATTTTTCTCGCCTTTCGAGAATGTGAGAAGAAAGGATAGTTTCTGGAAAGTTATTTTTTATTCTTGTTACACACTTAATGCTAATCAAACAAAATATGAATGAGAAGAATTATATAGGAAAGCGTGAAGATTTATGAGAAGAAGAAATTTCTCGAATTTGTAATGAAAGCAGTATACAATACTGCGTTCATCATACGATCATACGTACCATTAAGAAATATATATAACTTACCTTTCTACCATCATCCGTAATATTTTCAGCACTTTTTGCCTTGCGACATAATACACTTTGCGAGCCGTGCCTACGCAAAAATTCTATTGAATCAAAACCCCTACCTTCAGATGAGACAAATATTGCTGAATTAATGCGACTGCGTGTGATACGCTCAGATATGGAGGCTGAATGCTCCTCCGGAAAAAAGTGGAAGTGCTGAAATCAAGAATAAGAAGAACCCATACAAGAGAAGAAAGAGCGCACAGAAACGAGAACGGGAGCGCACGCGTAATAGTGAGGAAAAATAAAGAAAGAAAGAAAGAAAGAAAAGAGAACAAGAGAAATGCAAAACATACAATTTTAAAATATCACCAAGTGTTTATGTCTCTTATGTGTACACTTTTTGAATGAAGCAGCTAAAAAAGAAGAACATTAAAAATGCTTACACGACTACTACTACAGTGTAGTGGTTGATAGGCGGCGAGTGCTCCGCATTCGCTACTATCGAACTGAATTTGCCACACAGCCAACCAACATAATGTGGAATTGATACACACAATAGGTATGAAAAATACGAAAAAAAAGATACGGTAAAGAAATTGAAATACACATTAAACTTTATGTCTTGACGCTAAGATAATAAAAACAATACATTGTGATGGAGTTTGCCGTGTGTGAGTATGTGGAGAGAGGCTGGGTACAAAGAGAGAAATAGAGAGAGAGATACAGAGAGAGAGAGAGAGAGAGACAGAGAATAAGAAAGAGTGTATAGAATGATATTTACAAAGAAGAATCTTTCAATGGCGATTTTAACATACGGGGGGAGAGAAAGTGAAAGTTAGGGTGAGGGGAAGAGAGCAAAAGCGCGAGATTGGTGAAGGGAAGAGAAAATCATTGGAAAAATAAGCGAAAAAGCAACTCATGATTTTATAAACCTTTGTTTTAATTTCGAGTGTAAAGCAATTTGCCGTTGCAAGGGAAGAACAGTACGGGATCGATCATCACATGAATTTTTAAAATCCTTTTTATTGTCTTAAGCTGTTTAAGATGTTTCGCCAAAAAACCTTTCTACTAGACATGATATGGCGACAATGAAATCATACAACCTTTTAATACATTCTCTAAACGGTAAGCAACGTGAACTTAAAAAATATCAACAAAACAAACAAATAAACAAATAATAAAAACTTTGAAAAGTGGAAGCGAAGCGATGGAAATTGTAACCCAACCAAAGGAAAAAAGAAGATGCTCGTAATGATGAGTGGGCAAGCAGAAAAGCAGAAATAGAGATCAACCAAATGAAAGGCAAATAGAATAAAATTAAAAGAGAGAGAAAGAAGAAAAGAAAAGCTATACCAGAATAAAAGCAATCGGTGAATCAAAGCTGTAGCGCTTTACTGGATTTGTTGGGTTCGAGTATGTCGCTCCTTGTTTTTCATATCGCAATCGACACTGTGTCAACTTAATTGATTGATTGATCTAATGGATGATTGCTTGGCTTTGCTAAGTGTTTGTTAATAAAGCAAAATGTGAAAAGAAAAAAACACAACAAAAAAAAAACGAATGGCAGAGAAAATTGCAAAAATTTGAGCAAAATTTTAAGTCAAATTTTTTTGTGCCAATTGCTTGATTTGGCCAAAATGCTGTTGAATTTGGTTCGTTGATGAAATATGATGAAGTGGGGCAGATGGTTGGAATGCCAATAACTATGCAGGTATGTGAATAAACAACAACAACAAATCAAAGGCGGTGAGTTTTTTATAAAACTTAGTTTACAAGTATTTCCTGTGTTTGTTTGTTTGTTTTTCTGAATTGGCGAAAGTGATAGTGCTTTTTTTTGTTTTTGATATGTTTTTGTTTGTGGTAATAGTGGTGGTCTTGTGCTCTGCTGTACATAATTCGGTGATAATGGGTGGATGGGTGCTATAATCCAATCACCAACCACTACAATAAAATTCTTTAACTTATTTATTTAGTTTATGACGTAACTGATATACTTCAATGTGACGTTAGGTAGAAAAACGTGAAACTTACGCTGTGTCGTTCGGTCGTGAGATTTGTATGATTGAGTGTAGTGGAATCGGTACGTATAGTATCACTAGCTGCCATACTGTGGCATTTGGGGAGATGATAAGAGTCTTTGCTATCGTGCGAATCGTCGCGACTACGTTCAGCACAGGAAAACTGTCGGCGATATTGGCGACGCCGTTTAAAAGCATTCGGATTCGTGCTACTCAAGCTGTTCAAGTAATTCGGGCATATGGTCTTATGCAGGGGAAGTAATGATGTTGGTGCTGGTGGTAAGGGCCTATGATAACAATAATCATAACTAAATTGACGACGTCTCCATTGCTCATATTGACGATAATGACTGAAGAGACGTCTACGTCTTAAAATAAGTTGTTTTTTAGCTTCGAACAAATCGTGTCCTTCATTGGCAGCATTATCCTGAGAATTTTTCAAAATACTACGCTGAGCAGCATAAGTTTTTTGACGCAGTTGGCGATGGAAATCGCATTTTTCCTTATGGGTATATACTGGCCGATAGTAATGCTCGCAATGATGTTTAACGTCACAGTCTAATAAGCTTTCACGTTCTTCTTCTTCAACTTCTAAAGCAGGCTCGGATAAAGCCATATGACTATTGCTCCTCATATCCCGAACGTCATGTTCATCGGTACCGCTGTACGTAGTCCTGCGTATACCGCCGCCACCGCTGACGGGACTTTCAATACTCTCCACGCGTTTATAACTCTCTGATGATGTATTACCACCATCAACGCGAGTTGGTTGCTAGCTTTCAACGTCGGCGCGATGTAACAAAGCAAACTGACAGCCGCAATCACGTTCCAATTCGCGGCGCGGATATTGAAAGCACCGATCAAATATACCACAGCCTTCACACCGTGGTAAACACTAAATAATCCAACAGCACATAATTGTTAAGCATTAAGTTTCAAGTAACGGTCATTATTAAAAAAGAGTAAAGAAAATTTCTAAAAAAAAAAATATATATCTCTAAAGTGATAGAACGTAACCGGATTACTCAGGCAGGACAACAACACAAAAGCTTTCAAAGCAAAATTTCGGTAAATACTTCTTTATTTTCTTTTTTCCATTTTTCTTTCATATCAATTCCTACAAGATAATATACATAGAAAAATCAATGCATAGCAGAAGACAGAAATAGAAAGAATGTGAAGAGTAAAAGAGAGAGAGAGAGAAAAAAAAGGAAAAACGAAGTAAGCTCACATGCCTGTAGATAGAAAAAAAAAGAAGTAAATAAATCTGGATTGTGAACAGAGCATCTATCTGGGGGGCACAGCTCATTACGCAGACTGTGATTTGTTAAAAAGTTAACCAAAACATCATTTCCATTGATTCATGCATTTTTTGTTGTTGTGCGATTTGCTTGAAATCTCACGATACGTCATAATTACATTCAATTACATTTACAAGTACAAGCAAAATGTTGTAGTTCTTAACTAAGCCTTTAGAGCTGACGTACGTATGCTCAGAGGTCTTTCACTTGTCCTGCCGTATGCTTGTTGTTTTCATGTCGTCCATTGTTATTGTCACAAAAGCTACTCTGAACAGTTCAGTACAATTAAGCAAAATAAAAACAAGGGAAAATTCTTTAAATAACAAAAATGGTTTTAATTAATGATCTACTAAAAGGGTTTTAATTAATGATCATTTCAATCAATTACGAAAGCATTCCAAAATTATTTTCTAAAAATGCAAGAAATTAAATTTATTTTAATATATGTTATAACAATTAATTCTATTTGGGACTTGGGTAAGTAAGGCGTGTTCATTGCAAAGAAAGAAAATCGCAAAATGAAGATGTAATAATAATTGAAGGAAAAAGTTCGTGGTATTTTGTTCTTACAACATGAAGCATAATTAATTTAAGGCACTGTTTGTTTGCGAGAAACGAAACTACTGCTACGAATACCTTGAGCGAAAACTTTCTCTCAAAAATATGCAGAGAAATGCATTCAAACTTTGCGTTATTTAAAAGCCTAACAAGTGTTTTATTTCTCAGTTAAAGTAAGCGAGAAAATCGTTGTACTCATCGCGGGAAAATAATAATTTTCTCATTGCGAATGTAACAACCAAAAACAACCGATGAGGATTATGAATTTCTGGTTAAGATGATGATCGAATAAAGCTCTGCACCGTCTAATCATAGGTTTCAATCCCATATTCCTAGAAGCGCCCGCTACTATTGGACGCAGTCGAAAGACATCATCCCCTAATCGATCGTATACCACTTTGCCAATGATTTTCCCCGCTGCCTATTTAGAAGATATTTATATTTCCGAACATCCTACAATAGCGGAAGTGCAGTGGAATGTTCCGATCAACCCCAGCTGCGATCATGCAGCAAACGAGCATAATTGATATCATTGAAGTTCGTGTCCGTGTTGCTTGCAATCGAACTTAGGTTTCAATCCGGTCGACTACCTATACTAATCAGGCTATCGTCTTTATTTTTAGTCGGGATAGAAAAGTGTCACCGATGTATCCACCATAAACCTAAAAGGGAGGTTAGACGAGAAATTGTCAACTACGGATATTTTAAGCGTCTTACTATCGAGGATCGGTACATGAATGAATCAACCACGAATGAAACGATTATGGTCGACCGTTAACTATGTTGCGTTAGAGCATAACCTATTTTATGGAGGATCGCAACTGCACTATTCTCCAAACACCAGATATTATCGATCTGAAGCTTCGACGCGAATAACCAAATATTAATGTCCGTCTTTATTTGGACGGTCTCTTGCCAGTCAAGAATCGAGTAATATAGCTGGTTTTTCTTTTCGCGTAAATCACTCAACGTTCAATCCCTTCGTCTCGTCTATTCGGCAAATAATTTATCAGCGATAAATTACGAATTATGCTGCGCTCGACTATAAATCCGGTACGTGATCGCAAACTGCTGTGCGATGGTTGTCTTCTCTATCTTCAAAGAATGTTTTAGGATTTACACTGCGTAAGGGTGATATAATGGACTACATTTCCGCCGCAAACAAACTAAAGAAACATATCCCCCAAATTGCTATCCCTGTAGATGTTATGCTTTTTTAATGGCGATCAATAGCACCTTATACGATATGATAAAACTTAAAGACTATCCTAATCTAAACTTTTCGACTACGATCGAGATTTTCTGACAACTAAGCTTTCTTTACATAAAAGCATGCTTTAGTCTAAGTTAATGGCTTGCCTTGTCTTACATCCATCTTAACGTATTTTGGGGACGAGATGGCAAGCGAGTTTTACGGGCAACTTGATATGACGTAAGGTGCATCTTATGCTATATATAAAATTCATAAGTTTTCTTTAGACATTTCATATTTTCCACTTTATCCCAGAGATGATCATTATTATCACGTGTCTAGTAAGCTTGTAAGCTTTCAAGTGTAAAATACGTGCTGACAACTTAATTCCCAAGGACTTGGTTTTAGTTGGTTGTTTAAGACTTTGCCTTCGGTTTTTGGTTTCTGGGATTCGATTTCCGATTTGTATTTATATATATATATATATATATATATATATGCATATATGTATACATGTATATATGAACACTGCGTTCACATGCATTAGTCGCACAAGCAAAAAACTATTGTATGTTTGTATTAAACTCTCAGAAATAGATTGAGAGACATAAGCCATCGCTTGCCAAATTCATAAACAAGAAAAAAAAAGAACTGTTCTAAAAATCTATTGAACAATATTTCCGAAAAAAGAAAGAAAGACTTAAAAAAAGTAAATGAAGCGAATTCGGGAGAAAAAGCAAAAGAAAACATTATGAGAAAAAAGTCTATACCTTAACGAACATATCGTGATGTAAATTCTAGAGGAAAAAGAACAACAATAGAAAAATAAGTTTCAATTGCATTTAGGTGAGGGGGATAGAAAAAGAAAAAAGAAAGTAGAGTGTGAAAGAAACGAAATTTTAATATCCTCTCAATTTGATTAACGTTTATCGCCCAACACACATAACGTCATTTAAATTTTTCGACATGAGCGGATGTAAAGTTTGTTAAGATTTCACAACATTATTGGAGAAAATTTATATGAGTAAATGTGCTCTTTATGTATGTGTTGATATGAACTCTTAATGTATTGAAAGAAAATTACAACTGAAACGTTCCGAAGCTCATGAAAGCATTTCATTTGTTTGTTCATAAAGCCTGTCGAAAGTCGGCCAATATTTCTTAATAACATTGAAAAAGCGTCATTAATAAATGACAAAAAAAAATTCCATTTACAAATAAAATTGAGAATTAATTATTTGGAAAGTGCCCCACTAATTAGTAAAGCGTAGAAGCTTTAATTACATCAACCGCCAGAAAATAGTTTATTAAAAATGTATTATTCACTTTTTATAAGATACACAAGGTATGCATGTATTGCATGTACGTATATGCATATGCATGCATGTACGTACGTGTAATGTATGTATATATGTATGCATGTGTTTATATTTATGTGTATCAAAATAGATGCGGCCAACGTATTATGGCCGGGTAATTACCCTACACCTTTTTGCCTAATACCATGCTTCACCTGGCTGGAGATATGAAAAATTATACCTTAAAAGGCGTGTCACATAATAAACCGTTCTTCCTGAGAACCTCGCGGCATTAACAAGAAACTCATTTTAAAAAACTCTCCTTGGACGAAATAAACGGAGTCTGATGTAGATGAGCCTTGCTTTAGATAAGGTGATGCCATTGCCACACAAGATCAATTTATTGCCTAATAATTAAGATTTTCACGAAAAGTTGACGTTGATTAGGGATAAGAACTTGTTTTCATTACGAATGCTTAAGCAGTTAGCTGCGTAATTGATTTTTAAAAGATCTTCAATTCTTAGTTTATGGCAGGCTCTCTCGTACTATGCAGAGAACATATTACTAAATGGCGTTTGTATTATGTCTTATTGAAGCCATGAAGTGGTAGTTTGTTTCATTTCACTTTTCAATTTATTTTGTCAATCCAAATCCACATTTTTATACGTCAGGCGCAGTTAACTGGTTAACGCAGTCCCTGTCGATCTGCTTATGAGTTTGGAACTATGGCTACGCCACGTATACCATGCTCGACACATGGCGGCATATTTAACAATCTTGAATACACACACTCTCTCTTTGTGTTTATAAAGGAAAATATATTTTCTTCGGAATCACTTAAAAAAAAACTTATATTATAAAAATTGCAAGTTAAAATAATAATCATTTAATTTAGGCCCATATACATGTATTTCCGCTTCGGACATGTTATATGTACGTCAAATGTAAAATTGCAATAAGTTTTCAACATTCATTTTTATGCCCTACACCATTTGCGGTACAAGGACATAAGAAGTTTGTGCGCAAGAAGTTGAGATAGACCTCCTTTGCGCTGATCGATCGCTTTCTGAACAGAGCTATGTTTGTCGATCTGTCTTCTTGTTTTTTCGCGTTCACTCTACGGATTAGAATTTTCGGGATATGTGCATTGACACGCTTTGGCCCAAGAAAGAAAGGTCTTGAAAATGGTTCAGATCGAACCTCTATTTCGAACACAACCAATATAAGGTTTGATTTTGAAAAGTCCTCGCATGAACAACTATGCTAAACTATGCTCATAGGGGGAGCATAGATGTGCCGAAACTCTCACCTCCTCGTGTTGAACCGTGGAAAACGGTCTTGACCGGCAAAGAAGAGTTTAAGGCTTGGACTACTTATAACTCGGCGACGAGTTTTCGGAAAGATGGTGGAGGGGTTCACTGGAGGATGAATTCTTTTCTCATAAAGCTAATTGCTATAAAGGAAATACTAACCAAACCAGCTGGTAACTGGTTACGTAAAATACGTTGAGATAGTAATTAGTGAGAGCATGGTTACGCCCGCCATGTCAGATGTAACGCCCAAAGCTTAAATATCTTGAAGAAGGGTAGTCCGGTTCTGGCTAGCCGGGATTGTATGGTTGATCCAAAGGCAAGAGCGATTATATTCTACTTATTGCGCAAAGTAATGCTAAAGGCTTTGTGGACTAACTTTAAGCTCCACGGGGGTCAGGAGCCCGCTCACAATTAAATTTGAACAAACGCACCATTAAAGTACGCTGGAAGGTGCATAGATATAACATTGATTTACTGCAACTCGTTTGTGGAAACCTAGGTGGAAGCATAACAAACCCCTTTTTGAACGCAGCAGTTAATCAATGTGTGAGCCCTGACTGCTTGGGTACGGCCCTTCGGTGAGTATTCGTGGTGGCTGTGGTTTTCACATTCCCTAGCGGAATAACCGAGATTTGGGTGGGCCTCACCACTTACCAGAGTGGGTTTATTGTGCCATATGCAATAAGCAATCTGGACTCCATTGTAGTTTGGACCCCTAGCTTATAGGGATTGTCCAACTCACTGGGGGGCGTGGGTTACGCTATATTAACCCGTGTGTCTGAACTCCATTGTAGTTTGGACCCCTAGCTTATAGGGATTGTCCAACTCACTGGGGGGCGTGGGTTACGCTATATTAACCCGTGTGTCATTGGCACCCTAGGGTTAAGCCACATAGGCAGGAACCTACGTACGTTTGTCACTCACTGTGTGAACAACACTATTAAAGGAAAATAGGGTATTTAATGGTGGGCCGTGTCCCACTATAGCGTTTTGGATTGTTTTACAATAAGTTAAATATTTAATCCCACTAAGTACTTTTTGTATTGAACAGGTTACAAAGTAAAAAGTAATTCACTGACGTATATGACGTAGAAAAAGCAGAAAACGTACACTGGTCGTTACTAATCTTATAGAAGCACGACCACGGCGTCTGTTACATAGAGGTTATGCCCCTAGTTTAGCAGTTCGTTGGCTTTAAATTGAGCTCGATAGGAGCAGATATGCCGGGTTAATGCTGATGAGTTGCACCAGCGCACCGGTAGATCAGGAAACCTTTAATTGTGGATCTTAAATACCTTCTGAGCGAAAGCATATCAGTATCAGTTTTGCTAGATATTTGACGGCCATTGTATGTAGCGCTAGAGTTAAGTTATTCCTTTTGCAGTTGTTCCGAAAAGTTAGCGAAAATTCTTGTCTGTATATTTCGTAAACTTATTTATAATGTACGGATTTGAAGGCTACTGAATAACTTCGATCATATTATACTTTTCATATATATACTTTTTTTTATAATTTTTTTACTGCCTTCCCGTTAGGCTATTAATTCCGCCGCAAGGACTTTTTTCCTTTCGCACCATTCTGATAGAAGACAAGCGATTGATTAAAACTAATATTAATCAAAGCAGCGATACATTCAGCGAATGTAGCCGAGCAGGTAGCTTTCTCCAATTCCAATGCTGATAAGATTCATAGAGGAACCTTGGAATATTAATATAAGTATGGTCATGCTTGGTATATTCCGCCTGTCTCTCGATTTAGCTACATCGGCTGCCATCATTAGAGCTCTATAAAAATAATATCGCTCGTTTAAGGCAGCGCACAATATATATGATGACCAGCTGATCCTCGCGTCCGCGCGTCACGGACATCCAGATTTGCTAACGATGTTATTGGTTCACCCAGTCTTTATAATGTTTTTTCGTAGTCATAACTTGTTGTTGTGTTCACTTTTCACCACCCGCCATGATATCCGTCGGATCAAATAGAAAAAAAAAGACTTGAGGCCAGAGCGTTTCTTTTCTCTATTTATTCAAAGCTTCCAAAAGCTATGTTTTATATAATAAAATCAAAATGAGACGTACTGAGAACTTAGACCTAAGCTTGATGCTTTAGCATAAAGTGGAATACCGTCCCATACGATCTAATACTAATAATGCTCTCTATAGTAAATTGCTTGAAATTATTTATTGTTACATGTAATACATAATAATATTTTCCTTAATATTTTCTTAAATTTCGAATTGCATTATTTTTTAAAGCTCTTGGAAATTTTCAAAACATTGCATTTTAATTTTTACCGACTTTTTAAAATTTTCTGCATATAATCTTTCATATGAGAATAGGAAAGAAAACAATGAAAAAAGGGGAAGAGAAGAGAGAGACGTTATGGAATTTTTTTCCCTTTTTAATATGCATGCTCCAAGCATGTTTGTGTAATGTGAGTGATTGTGCTCGCACTATCCCCGAGGAAAATCTCTGAGGATCTACTGGAAAGGTCTTGTTCATTTCATCGTTTTATTATTATTACTTTTTGTCGTTCTATTTTGTTAAAGGTTTTTTTTTTTTTGTATTGTTTTGCTCAAATGTAGTTGATTTTCTAAACTCTATTTTTTCTTTTGCAAGGTGTGTGGGTGTGTATGTGTATTTCAAAAAGAATAATAAATGTATGCATATTTTGTATATTTATGTAACATGAATATATGTACCTGATGCGAATGTTGACCATTACAAACTCCACCACTGCATACACCGGTGCCGGGAACTTTGAGTTGCTCATGCTTATAGTCGGGCTGATAAGGTAACAACATGCGGATTTTGCCCCAACGATTAAAGAATAATGCAATCGCTCCTGCCCACACCATCAATACTATAAGAACGATGCCAACCTCGACGCCACGTATCTGTAATAAATTTCGCAGAAAAACAGTAAAAAAGCCAAATAAAACAAAAGAATGAAGAAAAAAAAGGTAAGAAATAAGTTAAATACTTCTTCTCCACAGGAGAAAAGAATGGAAAATTAAGACAATAAGTGCAAGTTGTTCTTGTTGTTGCAATGATGAATAACTAGCAATATTGCTACTGAAGAACAATAGGAAAACAAATCAGTTTATCGAGACATTTAAGTTGGTATTAAACGGGTTCAGGTTGGTAAAAATTTCTTCAATAGACAAGGCGCTCTACAACTAACCGTTGGTAACTCTCGATGCGTTCCTTGCGAGAGAGTATTGGTAGCGGTTGAGGTGATGCCTGCGTCATCATCTCCAGACGTTTCACTGCCATTACTAATGCCGGGCGGTCGCCCATTACTTGGGTTGCCTCCGAAACCTACTCCCGTGCTAGATGTGAACACCATACCATTCGCTAATAAATCTTGTTGTGATAGGGGTTTCGGTAAATCTATGAGAGAGCATAATCCAAATATAAAAAAGTCTATTGAAAGTTCATTTTCCCGATTGTGTTAATTTATATCAATTTACCCAGTGTGCGGAATACTATCTGACGACTGCGATATTTTTTGCCCATCCAAATGGCTGTTACGGTTATTGAGTACTGAGTGCCAGGCGATAAACGATCCAATACAATAGCTTCACTGTTGCCGGCCACATCCTGCATAACCCTGTAACTTAAATTAATTCAATTACCACTCTATGTTGTTTACTAACTAGATAAGCATAAGCGTATTATTATGACTCTTCGCCCGTATGGAATAAGTGAAAAGTTTCGTTATATATTATATATATATAATATATATATATATTATATATATATATATTATTATATTAAGCATAAATAATGCTTGCGGCATATATATAAATGCGTGTGTATGTATATCTATTATATACGTCGCCTAACAGCACGAATTTTATTCGAATGGATACCACCGTAGCAGTTTCGTGGAACGCATGTGTTCCGATATCACCCGGTAAACGACACATATATAGAGGCTCAGCGCTCACCAAAATATTGAATGTAATAAAATAGCAAAAACAATATGTACAGTCTTTAATTATATTATAATTTATCGTTATATTATAATAATTCAGCACGAGTTTTAAATCTTACACCAGTTTTAGGACAAGGGGGTTAGTAAGGTTGTGAGGATGTATACAACATTCAGGAGGACTTAAGATAGGTGCACGTTTTATTATATTGACCGATTGAAAGTCACTTTCTGAACCGATTTAAGCTTGTTCGTCTCTCTGTACGTGTAACTACTTGCCCATCCGTTCATCTTGTGTTCTTGTGTTCAACGGCTACGAGTTGCAAATTACGAAATATTTTGATGAAATTTGATAAGCTGGCCCAAGAAACGACGCTGTTAAAACTGGTTCAGATCGGACCGCTTTTTTCGAACATTTCCAGTACAAACTTTGATTTTGAAAAGACTTTTTTTTATGAACAATTGTATTAAAATCTTCTTCCGTACCATATACGAGGTGATGTCTGTGTGAATATCAAGTGAAATAAACTAAATTCCTTATAGTTGTGGCTGAGATAAGGTAAAATTAGTTGTACCGCATTTGACTGACCTAACGTCGACATGAAAAGGCAGAGCATGTTTTTAAATTCACAGAGAAGACGTCATCGAATGGCGGTTGTGTCGTTCTTCTGTATCCACTTAACTGAGGTATCGCTTACACGGAATTAAGTGAACAAACATGTAACACACTTATAAAAGACTTGCATCGTTAAGTAACACTTTCATTATTCTACTACGAAAGTATGAAAGAAAGTATGAATAGCATAACGTCATCATTGAAATCAGTTTACAAAGTATTAGCTAACAAGAAGTACATAACATTTTTGTATGTATTTTGTCGATTCAGTGAAGTAATCCAGTTAGTTAACTCAGCGAATGCTTAATAGAGACCAAGAAGTTGTAACGAGATAGATTTTAGTTGTTTCAAGTAAGAGTACTGAGGTCGTTAACATTTAAGGAATAAAATGAAAAGCACTAAAAAAACACTTTTTTGAAAAATCTATAAATATCACGTTTGGTTAAGTGACACCCGTTGCAGATCCTGTTTGAAAAAAAAAATTAAAACGTATCTCATGGGACACAGTTGCCTCGCGAGAAGGTCCCGTAAATGTGCTTTGAAAATGATAAAAGTAGAATTTTAAAACTTATAAACAGAAGCTCCGAAGGGGTTGTTTGCCTTTCGTTGTCAACAAGTTCGCGGAGAGTAAAAATTTTAGTGAGGAGTGGTATGCGAAATCTGATTAAATACATTTTGTAAGAGTAGTTAGATTATCGTATTTCAACCTTTACACACAATGAATATTAAGCTTCCACTACAATACCCATTACATTTTTCTGATCTGAATGCTACAGAATTCATATAAGAGAAACCAAGAGATAAACAGACAATGACAGAAGCTGCTCACGTTCTACTATACAGAAATTTATGAATTTAAATTAAGGGCGCTTTAAGTAAACTTTAAATAGCCAAAAGAAAAATAAAATAATATGGAAATACCTGAAGAGTCAGTTAATCAATAATTCGGCCAGTACAATAATTAAAAAAACACAGGGCTATGTTAAAATAAATGAAAAATAATTGGCTTTAAAAGTTGAATGAATAGCATCCATGTCACTTTGCTTCACAATGAAAATGAATGCTACAGCACCCACCTTCGCGAATGGGCTAAAGAATAATATCAATCCTCAAAATTATTATCCAATAATCTTCTTTATTATTGTTATTGTTATTATTATTATTTTTTATTATACACTAATGACATAAATTTTTATACTAAGAGATGAAAAGTTGAGCATAAGCAAGCAAAATAGGGCAGCAGCTCGATGCGATAATCCAAAAACTAAGCTTAACGAAAAAGGAAATTTGAAAAATCCATTACTATAAGTTTTCACATAGAGATTTGGAAATAAAAATAAAAACAGAGTAAAAAAAGTAATTGTAATGGACTGATTAGTACAGTTATCCATATAATCACTTTTTAGAATAACGCATTACATGGATTGTGGTCGAAAAAGTCATCCGATCCGAACCATTTTCAACAGCGCTCGAAATAAGAAATGTGATCAAAATATGATTTGGGTAGGGTGAACTGTTCCGAATGCGATTTTTGTGCCCTACACCACTTACGGTACAGGAGTAACATCCTGAAGTATTTGAGATACATCCATCTTTTATTATAGCGATCGATTTTAGATTATTTTTTGAATTACTCTAAGCTTGTCTCTCTGTATCTTTTGTTCATCCTACACAGGTCGTAGGCTTTGATGGAATTTGGTAGACTGCCATGTTTTGGCCCAAGGATGAGTGCTATCAAAAATGGCTCGGGTCGGACCAATTTTTCGACCACTCCCAATAAGGCGTCTTATTTTGATAAGCCGTTATTTGAAAAAATATTCCAATTTTGAGAACTGGGGCCGAATGTGGCAACTTTTTGAATCCTCTGTCAAATAAACGTTGCAAAGGAACCTAATTTTCATAATTTCTTCTTGAAAACTCGTACATAATAATAATTTGACACAAACAATAATCTTACCGAATTTGAACCACGTATGTCTGTCTCCTGGATTCCATCTCACAAGAAGGTTTTACTTAAAAAATAATCCTTTACATGGCAAAAACGCCCAATTTTTGAACAAAAAGGTCTTACACGTACTATTTAAAGAGACTCTCACCAAACACTTCTTTGGCAACAAAGTCTAACTTTTTTTTTTTTTATATGATGGAAGAATGTCGAAATTACTAAGACCTTTGACATGAAAATTGACTTTGGCAAATTTGCACCCCGTTAGTTGACGCTGTGAGCATCCTCCGACATCCAGATGCTAAAAACTAAACCTTTACATAAAAGCAATGTGCAATTTTTAATGTATTAAGCGAAATGGTGTAGGGTGTCTACTAGTCGGCCTTTCCCGATTATCGTCTTCTTACATCTTTTGATAAAAGAAAAGCTTAGGCAGTCAACAAGTGTATTGTAAGAATTTGTTTACAATTGTAGATTGGAGGAGAAGGCCTCGTTTTAGGATCCACTGGTGTGTTGCAGCAATTGTAAGGCCAAGGCGAACTCTCGTATACGTTTTGAAATAGTGAGGAAATAGATGAGGATTAAAATAATAATAAGTAAAAACTATTTTAACGAGGATAAATTTTTTCCAAGATAACGTAACAGGTGGGGAAAAATTATTGCAGGATTGTGTCATTTTTTTAATCAAATTTTTCTTTCATCAAAATGAGTTTTATTTAACCATATATAATGGGTATTATTACCTATGAACTTGTGCTACTTTGTGGTAAACGTAATCTCAATATTCTTGCTCTACTTAACTGACACGAAGAAAAACCAAAACAAAAGAAAAAAAATTAAAAAATAGAAATACGTAAAATTGAACAAGAATTTCAATTAAACGTCAAAATTAAATCTCCACACACAAAGGAAATTTTAAATTGGAATCTCAACTACATAAATATAACAAAGAAGCGAACAATTTATAAAGAAATATAAGAATTGTTGCAATCCTCAGTAATTTCAGTAATTTGCAGCCATCGAAGACAAAGTTCTGTTCTTCTTCTTTTTCTTCTAATCTAAGCGTACTATTTCGATGTTAAGTATGTAATTATTTAATCGTTTGAATGTTAACTATGTCAACGTTTAATAATCGAATAAAAAAATCGAGGAAAATATGATATAATATTTAAAAAGTTTAGTATTTTAGAAATTAAAATTAAGAAAACGCACGATCAGCAAGTTCAGCGTTAACCAAAATCACAATAGAATATCGAATGGTAGTGACTTGACTGCTATGGCAGTGACTGGAACGGTAGTGACTGACTTGATCAGTGACTACTGGTAAAGAGTGATTTGTCGAGCAACCCCGAAAACTTAATTCGTAAATTAAATCAAGAGACAAGGCTTTGCGTACATACTAAAGCTTAAAGAATATCGTACGTTACGACGCACGAAACCGTACGAAAACCGTAGGAAACGTTGATGTATATCTCAACTATCGATCTACGAGTTCTTAAGGTACGTGTAATATGGTTGTAGTTACGGTTTCCTTCTCTATGTTTGATAAATTTATTTTTTTGAAATCAACGACAGTTGGGAGAATAATTTTAGGAATGAAACCCTAGCCTTTTCTTTAGAGAACACGAAAAGAAAAAAACTGGAATCTCAATATTCTATAATGCTGAAGAGACGAGGCCGATTTTTTTGCACAGACGCTTTAGAATATACATGAGAATCTCTATCGATATGTAGTTCTCTATGTAGTTAGGAGTAATGAGCAAAAAATCCAATTTTTTCACTTTTGAAAATAAAGCTGTTCTCAGCTTATTGCCTATTATTACTAACCATGTGCAGGAAAATTTGAAGATGAAACCTTCATTATTCGACTAGAAAGATGATATGACACGGACGAGTGAAAAATAAATGGACAGAAAGACAGAGAAATCTTGATGTTGATCGAAAATTTGTACTTTTTATAGGGTAGGCGACACGTCCTATTCGTTGCGGTTGTCAGTATAAAAATACCTACACAAATACCGACAATCAAATCAAAATGAACGAAAATTCATATGTGTGATGAGGCATCAAATTTGTTTGACAGCCTTGAACACGGACGTAACTGTAAAAAGGTTGTATCTCAACGAAAAAGCCGTCAGAGTGTTAAAACTACGGCTTTCTTGTACTTTTCATGGGAATCCATGAAAAATGCCGTACGAAGCTATTATAGTACACTTAAGTCAATGTCATGGGTAAATTTTTGTCATAGATACCTAGAAAGCGCATCTTACTGGCATAGCAACGCCCATTTTTTGTAACAACATTTATAGGGGAGGAGTCCCGTTCTATTTAAATTTTCGTAATGCATTTGTATATATATAATGTGCCAGTAAATTACTTCTCATTGATCTTATTTGGAAATTACCAAAAATTGCAAATTTTCTCACACAATAATTTTTTTTTAAATGGTGCGTTATATGGGGAGCAGTAGTAATGGTGGTGCGATAATTCACTTTCATTAGTGTTCATCTTCGAGCCAAAGGTTGAACTTCATCAAAACATCCCGAAAATTGCGATTATTATATGCGAATGCAAAGACGTATTTTTTTAATATGATCACTCAAGGGGTGTCCCCTGAGATTTGCACCCGCGAATACTGACTTGTTAGTCGTAGTTCTTATCTACTCGGCTACTCAGGCGGACAATGACATCCATTGACGGGAAATACGGACACACAGGCTGAAATCGGTTGAGAATCGTTTTCTACGAACAATAAAACCGCGCCTCTTTATGGGGGCGCGCAAAAGTAACATACGGTCATCACAGATAGTGTAAGGAAATAAAAAGAAACATTTTGAGTGCAAATGTTCAGTCAACAGTTCAGTATTTTCAATTGTGGGACAGGAGGTCATCAAAAAAGACATGCTTTTCTCTCATTGTATTCTAGACGCTCAGAACAAACAATAGCCAGTAAAACCATTGATCATCCGCCTGCTGGAATAGTGTTTCATTTGTCTAACGAATTATTCATGAACAGATAAACCGTAGAAGTAGAAAACAATGTTTGTCTAATGAATGGCCAGAATTCAAATCAGACACTACACTTGCAAATACCTACACCACGTAATGTTCAAATTTGTGTTCAGATTCTCTATCTCAAATAGCACATAAAAATCAAAAAATTAATCTAATGCGAAATTGGAAACCAGAAGTAAGGTATCTGTTCATTAACAATAAAATTGGAATGAGGTACTTATGGAAATAAATGTTTGGATATAGTACCTGCGCTATATTTGACAACCACACTTACCACACTTTTTGTTTATTTACTTCAAACCAAAAAAAAAGTCTTCGATTTTTGGAATTTTTTCGCTGAAAAACTTTTCATTCCATTTTATCACAAAAAGCTATTGGTAAAATATTAATAAAGAGTCACGTCCTGCATCATCAAGCACATCTAAAACTTTTCAACAGGATTGGCCAAAGTATCGCCACTTGGTTAAAACCAAATTTCTTTTAAAAGTTTTCTTTTTTCTTCTTTTCTTTTTCAAGCTACGCAAGCGAGAGTAAGTACTAGAGAGAAATCCGTCTCTTACATTCTTGTACTGACGGCCGGAACTGAAAGTAAACCAATTTGTCATCCTGCTCAGAAGCAGACATGTAGAAGTGCATTGTCATTCTTTGGTTAGACAAGAAGTTTTGTAGTTCGCTTATGATGGCCGCGTCAAATTCATTGATTAGAAAATTGCTTACTATTCAAGAAAAAAGATATATTCAATAATAAAAATATGCACAAAAAAGTAATAGTTTAGTAAAAGAGACGCTTTTTGAGACGTAGTGCTCGTATTGGGTCCTGAAGCAGTGGAGGATCAAGTTAAGATTTTTTTAGTTTTTTTTAATTGCACTGGAAACCGTCAATCATCAAGCTTCACTGCTCTCGACAAACTTTAATTTCGCGTGGAGATACATTCACAGAAAATGCTTTTAAGATAAGAGCTTCTTTTCGAAGGCCGCTTTTAGCATCATATGCATGCTAATAACATTTTTAAAGTCGTCTATAAAAAGGTTCAGGCTTTATTGATGGTCGCTGCGTCCACATATTACAGCATAGGTTGAGCCGATTCATGCATTATATATGCTTTTCGGGCCGCGTCTTCTCCCTCGATGAGACTTGATCGCACCCCTTTTGGGGAGAAAGTTCTGTTGATAAAAATTTATTCATTTTTTCTTCTTTTTCTTACAGCAAAATAGGGTTTCTGAGACATCCTCAGGGGTGCCATATCTCCATTTTAGCGATCATCCGGCAGTGTTTGATATTTTAGAAGCAACATCATTTTCATCCTTTTTTTCATCTATTTCCCTTCGTAAGGCGTTAAACGGTTAATGGTATATTTGCTGTAAGACTTAGCACAAAGTCACAGTCCATCAACCGTCAGTTTTTTGCTTCTGGCTATTTTGTTTCGTGAAGCGCTCGTTGGCAAAAATTCATATAGCGTCTATGTTTATTTTCATTTGAAAGTCATCTGACGGAAATCAGATGATGGAAATCAAATGACTTTCGCACATTTATGGGGAAAAATTGGTGCAATATATAGTAAGCAAAATATTTTCCATTACTTTATATAGCTGCTTCCCATCTTTCTGGCAACATGGCGATGCCGTGCCGAAAAAGCCATATTGCTTTGGCTGCGATCCAATCATCGACCCAGTTTCGCACTTCTTCAGCATTTTAAAACCGCATGCCACTCAAGCCACGCTGTATCGATCTGAGCAGCTGGTAATCGAAAGGGGCTATGTCTGGTGAGTGCGCTGGGTGTGTGGCAGAACTTCTCATTCGTGCTGCAACAGACGAGCGTTGTCATGCAAGAAGATGACTTTGAGTCTGCTAACTATTACTGCTGTTCTTTTGTACAACAATATATCGTTCAGTTTCTTCAAATCACGTCAGTAGACATCTGTAGTAGCGGTGTCATACAGTTTTAGCAGCTCGCAATACTCTACACGTTGCTGACCTCTCCACACGCATAGCAAAACTTTACAGGCATGAAAGTTCCGTTTCGGTGTCGATGCAAATGGCTCTCCCGGACTAACTTCTAACTTTTTGCGCTTGAAATTGTCGTAGCAAATTCTCTTTTCATTGCCAGCTCCAATATCTCACAGGGAACTCTTTGTTTTTTGCCTGGCAAGCAATGACAACCACGATTTTGAAACAGTTCGATTCAGTCACTTCTTGTGATTGCCATTTTCCCTCACTTTCGATCTTTCCAATGTCTTCGAAATTTTTGGTCTTTCAGCCCGTTCTTCGTCATTCACATCGAAATCGTCACTTTTAAATAGTTGAAAGCAAAACCGACGATTGCGACATGATAGGACAGCATCACCTCCCATAAGTTTCTAAAAGTGTGCGATAGGCTTCGGCAGCAGATTTCTTCAAATCAAACAACAAAAGTATTGAGTGCCGAAAATGCAATATTGAGCGTTTCGTGATTAGCGTCTGTATCTCCTGAATAACTCAATAATACTAAATGGAAAACGTTTATATTATGTTGAGAAAGGTCAAATCAAGGTTAAAACTATCGAATTTAACGCTCGTGTACATTGATATTTCGCATCACTTTATCATTTTCACCAATAGATATCGGCATGCAGAAGGGTGCAACAGTTTTATATACGTATGTATGCTTCACAACGTAACTCGGAAGTCTTCATTCTTTCTTTGCAACGTAACGAGCTTTCTGACGAAATGAATATGTGAACCACTTTTGAATGATTTTTACAAAAATCGATTGTGTACACACCGACTGTATAACAATTGTAATGCACACGTACGCCCGCGGTTCATAAGAATCTCGTAAGCACTGAATCGAAATTGAACACCAGCGATAAAATTACGGCTCTTGTTGTTCAAACATAATGAAGAATGAAAAACAAATGCGTGTCATCGAGTTCAATTAGCTCAGATTGAAATCAAATTAAATGGTAAAGCAAAGCAAAGCAACTGCCACTAAGCAAATTACCTTAAGCTGTTGTTACAAAAAAGGTCTGCACAAAAACGACTCTCTTCTTAATAAATAATGATACTCGAGCACGAAACTAATCTGTTGTTGGCTGCCTTTAAATTCAAAGTTAAAAAGCTTAGCTTTTCGCTCTTCTTTTACAAAAACTGGGTAACATATTTTAATTTTTTAAATTTTGAATAGTTAAGATCTCAATGACAAATTTTAGATATTTTTCCAAGCCGATGCTGTGCTATCTCGTGACCCTACCCTTTGCAAGCAGCTGTCCTAGTGTTTCCACTTTCATTCCACTTTCATCTGTGGTATGTGGCGATGTGAATAAATATTAAGGGCCTTTAAAACGCTCGTCGATTGCGATGCTACACTGCTACTAAGGAAAGCTTATAAGATTTTTATTTCTTCAGAACATAAACAACGCCGGAGGGAATCTTTACAGATAATGGTGGTCACGGAGATTAAAGAACGTGTAATCATGGCAGAAAATGTGTGGGAAACCTACGAACTGAGGCCGGCGGTCATATTAAAAGGTTCAATTGTTTGACAAACTTTCTTCATCGCTACAGAACGTCTTGAATGCCAAAAAGAAGACCACGTTTACCCGAAACATTACGGTAATCAAGAAGAGAAGTACTTTATCATATTTCTGGATGGTACAAACGGAATGAGGCACTATCGTTATATAATCACATATATGAAAATATATTCTACAAGCAATCATGCAAATATATTAGTTTCTCAAATTATTCGTTGCAATTTTTATATACATTTGTGTCACACATTTCGTTTTGTTCTTGTACTTTCTGTCGCTGAAATCTCATTTAATCGGGTATTAAATTTAATCAAACACGAATTTTTACTTTCTGCTTTTAACGTTCTGCTGCTTTTTGTACCAGACATATTCATTTTGCCAGAAAGTGTGCGCCACGTTTAGGAGGGAGCTTCAGATACCTTAAAGAATGAACAATTTCTTATTGAACATGAAATTTTGAGCCGATTTAAACATGTTTATCTTCCCGTCTGTGTTGTACGTATGATGAACATACCCTTCGCCGCAAAAATAAACATATAGGCTTTAAATTCGACAAAAACATTGGATGTTCTTGCACGCAGTTTGGTGTTGAAAATGGATCACGAAGCAGTCGAAGGTCACGACCACAATGCAAAGTAAACTGAGAACACGTCTGATTTCAGAAGCCAACAAATAGTTACTTTGCTCATATTCATATCGTGAAGCAATAACAATTTTCGTATTTGGTTTTACAATGAAGGCGGTGGGTATAAAAGAGTCGGGCACAGCCATGTGCAATTTTCTTGCTTATTCTATCCGGAATTTAATCTTTTAACATCTTCGAAATTTTATTTTTTATTTCTCTTACACAGAAATGAATCCTTGCAAACAGACGGCTCATAAATATTGCAACAATATCTGCGTACTGATGCGCAAACATTCATTCTAACCATTTAAGTCATTATCAAGAGAACCCTTTATAGAAGGTAGCAATCTTTTGCTTATTTTCTTTAACTCTTCATCCCTCTCTGTCTGTTGCTGCCTGCAAACGGCAACATGACGACTGTACAGAGTAATCATAGCTAGAACAATAATGTCCACTTGGTCAAGTGCACATTTGTGCACTTTCTTTCCCATAACCCGAACATGTGATGGTTTACTGATTTTGTTACGTAATTTGCATAGTTTTCCTAATTAGATTCCTTCTCTCTGCCTTTCTATTCTGTGCTCGAAGATTTGGTTAGAAGAAACTCTATTGTGGGCCACGGCTCGGTACTATATACCCTATCCTGCCCGAATAGAATGAACGAATGGAAAGTTTTTAATATGCGAAAAACAAGTTGAAACTCATATAGTAAATACCCTACACTACCGAATCTAATGCAATTCTTCGCCGATTTTCGTAATGGAATTCCAATTACACAAACAAATTCCAATAAAAAGGTTTGCCCTTTACGAGGATTCTTACCTGTAAAGGTTGCCGAGAAATATGCCTATGTAATGCAAACACAATGCAGCAAATTTATATGTCATGTTGCGCTATTCTAAGAAAGTTGCTCTCACGAAACACTATGAGTCACGATTGCTTAGTCAGAATGTTAATTCTGAATATTAATCCAAATCTATTCTTTATCGATTTGAGTCGAAAAATATCAAAATCTTTTCATATAATGTCTGTGTGTAGGGAGTGTTATATAGCATTCGTCTTTGGACTAAAAAAAACATGGCATTTACACCCTATCTCATTAAAATATATGGTACGACGTGCTCAGGTTGAATACGACATCACTGTCAGGCGCACAAGCGTAATTAAAATCGATTCGGAGAATGGGTCTATACTAATAAAAATTACTAATAGAAAACCAGTGCCAAACCGAGTACCAGGTATCCAGAATGTCGGTTGAGGTTGATGAGAACAAAATAGAGGGGTTAACTGGTGCAAACCGACGAATATCGATTCGCAAGATCGAAATGCATTTATCGAATGCGAACATTTATCCATTATAACGAACCTAATAGAATGACACATAACTTGAAAGTTTGTCTTCTGTGAACTTAGGTCATGCATACATTTATGCATGGTGCGACAAAATACTTGAGTTCACCGGGGACCTTTCCTTCTCGATCCACATCTGGCTTGAGATTTGTTCGCTATACTGGTTTATTCGCTCCTCTCTTTATATAGCCTCTGCCTGCGGAATGCTACAGCCCGTAGGATGCGTGTATGCGTGTTATTTCTATTGCACGTGTATTATGTCGTATTATACAACCATTCGACTTGGAGCATAATGTAAGATTATTCAATTTCATAGCATTGCGGCTTTTCTTTGCAGGATGCACATACCCACGCTCGCACAGCGTTACTCGTAAGCCTCGCCTCTCTTTATTTCAGAGCGATGCTTTAGCGTAAGTGTTACCATAAGATCTTTGAACCAAGCTTCTTCTACACAGAAGCTTGAAATATCTTTGAGATAATGCCAAGGAAAATGCAGAAGGAAACGTAGAGGCAACTGCTATTAAGAGACAATTATCGGTATCTACAGCGGTAGGATTGTAATTATTAAAGAAACCGTTCTGAAAACGTTTGAAAATTTCTTAAACTTAGGGTAGAAAAGATAGAATACAACGAACAGAAAGAATAAAACGAATTGTTTAGGTATTTGGATGATTGCGTTCGTATGCACTCGTGTAACTCGTGCACTCTTTGCTTACAGCAATAGATATATTTTAAAATTAATTGATGTGGAGGAATTGTCGACGTTATGTTTTGGGAACGTGCGTAGACCAGAGACCAACTGTAATGGATAATAACTGCGTATACCTATTTTTTTTATTAAATGTTACGCTAATATTTATTAAACGCTAAGCATTTTTATCAATTTTTAAGACATTTCTTTATAGATCAAGCAATTATCAATAAAGTGTTTTCAACGGGACTAAGTGCGATAAGTTCTCTCAGGGAAATAGCAACGTTGCATTCATTTGCTTGTCAAGGAGGATGTTAAATGAAATCTATTGCCTGGTATTAAATGGAATTGTTAGTCGGATATTCCCTGCTCTAAAAGAACAACTCACTTAACTGTTGGGGTAAATACTTGGAAACATATGTACACATATATGTGTTTCAGCTACCGCTAGATATGCGTGCGTATGGGTTAATACAATTTGTTACTTAAGGTTGAGTTGTTTCCGCTTTTTCCTTAGGGAAAATACTCTCGATAGCATTTGTAACAAGTGTTGCGCTTAAGGGTTAGGGAGTTGCATGAAATTAGCTGGAAATACGTCACATTAATTATATGAATGACCTAAAAACAAAGAAAGTCCCTAGCGCTTGTATTACATGCTTATATAGAGAAATACCTTTATACTGTAAAGGTTCGTACACACTTTTAAAATCTTCCCCTCTCCCTCTCTCTTTCTTTCCATTATGCACTTATTAAGGTTATTTAAAATAAACAAATGAATATTGTTTCCACTGTTTCTTTTCTTTTTTAAGGTGAAGAGTAGGGAAAAGGAATCATTAAACATAACAACCGAAATTTCTTTACGTAACACGTACTTAGTTAAAAGACTTTGCTACTAGAAATTATTGAAAGAAAACATAACTTTGGGGGATGGTTATAAAAAAAAGTGCTATTCGAAAAAGGCGAAGAGTTAACAGAAAAGCAAGCTACAAAGCTACGGGTAAAATAAGAAATATGTATAAATAAAAATACCTGCACACTCAGTATGCGCTCTTGTTAACACTTGAAGCACTGTTGACAATTTACATTTAAAAATATATAAATTGCATGCAAGTGGTGTAGCAACAAAAGAGAAGAAGAAAACTAAATATTTTTTAAATGTTACATGCTGCTGACAGATTTATGAGAAGAATGAACTTAATTTTTGAATATAAAAGGAAAAAATACGACGTAGATTTGAGAAAAAAAGTCGTTTCAAGTTTTGCTGAAATTTCGTATACGTTTCCTTTTTTCTTTTTTCTTGTTTAGCGAATTAAAAATTTTCAGTCGTAAAAAAAAATTTTGTAAATTTCCGGTTTACTATTCTGGTAAAAGTATATTTTTTGTTGTCTGCTTTTTGGCTCAAAATAAAAAAAAATCCTATGCAATTATTTTTAGGCGATGAAAATAATTAATTATTGATGCGTACTATAAGTGAAACTGTAAAAGTTTTTTTTACCCATTTCTAAGAACGATGTGTTAACATATTGAAATGCATTGCGTTAGAGGTGAATAAAATCGTCAAGATCGTTAAATAGATTACCTCCTAGAGATGAAAGATCTGCAAGAATTTAACCAACTAACATTTTGCTAGATTGCTTCTAGTTCGGAAAACATATTCAATAAATTTATTGCGTACTTAATAAATTAATTTGTATTTTTTCGCTCTTAAACTAATTAAAGATTTGTTTCGCATCTTTTAAAGTGAGTGATATTAACTAAAACCATTTTACGTAAAACGCTTCTACGTCGAAAGACTAAATCTTTTTGTTTTTTTCTTTTTTTTCTATTGCACAAAGAATAGCTAGACAAAAAGGTATGTGATGGAGGATTAGGAACAAATATTGTTGTTTTCTTTGTTATAAAACACATGAGTTTATTGGCATAACTCTATTGAAAGAATTATGTTTGAAGGAGACAAGTAGAAATCAATTGCTTAGGAAGCGTTAACAAAAAGTAAAAGCACAACTCAATACACTTGTTGGATACAACAACAAGCAGTATTTATATTGATAGGAATCTTACCACTATTAAGGACTAAAGTAAGTCTCCTTGTGCGCGATATTTACTTGTCTTATTGTATTATATACGTACGCTATTTGTTACAGATGGACGGACCCACGTTGGATTGCTTCTCCCTTTGTAACACACTTCGGTGGGTAGAGATCCCATAAGGTATATACATTTCCGATCAACTTAAGTATGTGCCTGTCTCTTTTCATTGACCTGCTACCAATTAATAAAACTACAAAATTTGGATAAACCATCCCGGAAATGGTTTAGTGTTATTACGGGATGGACCTCTATGGATCAGTGATCCTTACGTATAATCCCGCATCCAAGATCCTTGAACAAGATAATGGCGTTGGATTCCGCCCACATCTGGCTTTATCATGTCATTATGTCGTTTAGAAAGCAAATGCATTGCTTCCAAGATGGTTGTTAATGAAGGCAATGCATGTGAAAAAATGCCAGAGTCCGTCTACAAACCTACAAACCGAGAGTTGATGAAATAAAACCTAAATATTAAGTGCAAATATTTATATATATGCATTTTATAAATACCAGTAAACCAGATTGAAAGTCAGTATAAAAAAAATTACGCCCCCGGCTAAAAAATTTTTAAAGATATTTACACATTCATCGTAAATGTTCGACTGCCAACGTTAGTTCTGAGGTGAATATGACACTTTAGTGTTTGTTTTCTATGTTTTATTTTTTCTTTGGGCTCTTTAAGCGCTTTATACCATCGATATTTACTTACGTCGATATATATTGCTGTCAAATGTATAAATCAATCGCACGACAACAACATTGACAGTTTTAAGTAAATCAAATGCAGAAATTTATTGAAAAAGATTTAATTTCGCAAAAACAAAGAAGAAATATGTTATTTTTTTCAAGACAAGTCATAGATCAATTGAAGAAGAAGTAGAAGAAGTTATGAATTGTTTGCACAATTGCCATACTTCCTGAAATCGGTCATGTCTGGGTGGATATGTAACTTAGACTTTTTGACAAAGGCCATAAAGTTTCAAATGTCAAGGGTTCCTCAAACGAAGCCGTAAGTGGATATTTTGAAGTAAATAAATTGAATATCAGTTCTCTTAGAGGATTTCTTGAAACACTTACAGTTTTGATGCTTAGGGGGAGGAGAATGTGCTAAAATCGAAAGGCATTCTAGCTAATTAACCCATATTGTGTCATTGTTAGTGCATGAACTTTGAAAATTGAGTGGAGAGGTCACCTTGAACAAAATTGAAAAGAGTTTAAAAGTTAAAAAGATAAAATCTTTGCTTCATTTTTTTTGGATTTTCAGTTTCCCTTCTTTTTTAAATCATTAAATATTTAAATACAGATAAAAATTCACGAGAGTTCACCTTAATGCTTGCTTGCTTATTGTAAAACTCATTATACTACTATACGATTTACTTACGAAACAATGTATTTGTGCACAATCATATAATGGTTGCATATAGATATATGCATACATTTATATATATATATATATGTATATATCTTTATACAAAGGTGAGTGTGTTCTGTCGTTACGTGCTCGTGTCGGTTTAATGGAACATGAGACAAACTTACATTTTGTTGATTTTATTGATTAGATATTTTAATGTTCTGGACGTATTTACTAGTAATGGTTGGTTTCTGGTTCTTGTTGCAATCGCGGTTGTTACTTTTCTTATCGTTGCTGTTGTTGTTGTTATTATTATTATTATTATTGTTCGCTCCTTTCTTTTTTACTAAGCGTTACTTTGACGAACAAACGAAGGAGAATGACTGAACAAAATTAATTGACCAATAACATGGTTAAACAAACAAAAACGAGGGGTTGGCTGCTTCAGTAACTGGAATAAATACATTGTTGCGTGGGAGCAAATAAACCTTTAGCGTATGAGCTATTACTACTACTACTACTACTACTGCTGCTATTGCCACTGGCAGAGGGAAAAACATCCATGGCAAGATTGTACGAACACATTGCTTCCTTAATGACCTAGTTTTAAGCTAAAATGAACAAACACATACAAAAAGGGGAAAATTCCAAGTTTTTTATAATATTAAAAAACTTTCTGTTGCCAGCATTATTTAAAAAAAAAAACAAGTGGAAGTCTCATCGCAAGCCAGGGCCCACCATTAAAAACTCTACGCCATTTCGCATAATACAATCATACATATAACGACTTTTTAAGATAATGCACTATATGCGAAGTACTCGAAAAAGATTTCCAATTCGAATCATTTTCAATAGCGCTGGTTTTTGGGCTAAAAAATGTCGGTGTACCAATAATCACTAAATTTCCGAACTGTAAGTTGAAGGAAAATATATCAAACGCATAGGGGGACAAACTGACAACGAACAGAAGACTCAGAAAGTGGTTCTTAACCGATCGATGTAATGGAATGTTGCATGCATCCTCACCAAGTTAATGTACTTCTGTACCGCAAGTACTGTAGTAAAAGAAATATGTTTACTTTAAATAGTTCGCCGAACATAGTCCTCAAATTACTACACGAAAATGTTTAGTTTTTGGCTAAAGTGCCGGATGGATTTTATGTTTTTTTCTTGAAGTTATTTTAGTCCTTCAGCATTTTTAAGATATGCATGGACAATCATATGAACGAATGGACATGAGAATGGGAGAGTAGACAATCAGAGTAACATACAAATGCATATACAGATCGTGGGCAGTTACATAAGCTAACGCACAGATGGACGACCAGATAAACGTAACAACACACGAGAATGTAAACGCATGAACAAACACAGATTAATATGCATTTACACAAACATGAACGTAACAATATACTGTCGGATAAATAGATGGTCGAGGCGGATAAAGTACCCCACCGCTGCAAAGGAATATGAACACGTTGACTTTGAGTTTCTCAAATGCGTTTTCAAGTTCTCAATATCTAAATTGCTGCATCTTTACCTTTACTCCACTTTATTCTGTTACTTCTTTGCCTTTACTTCGTCCTTTACTTTTACTCTACTTTATTACAATGCTTCAAAGACGGATACAATTAGCTAATTTTCTTAATAAGGTGCTAGAAATTATGTGTTGTTGTTATACGAAGGCTTGTGTTTCATAAGAACGTTTGCATTGGAGGAGAGTGGTTTCAACAAAAGGTGCTGTCGTATCTAAAATGTCCATATTTTAGTAATCCAAGTTACTATTCACCGATTTTTGTCCTTGAACAATGAGAATCCCAAGTCTTTTTTCTTCAAATTATAGAGACTTTCCTAAAATAGCTTTTAAAAATGGTACGATCCAATTCAGTTGAAATAGCGTTCGTGCTAAAAGTAGAATGTATTGCTGCGCTGAGTTTCATCAAAACGTCTGAAAAATTGTGACTTGCAAATTGAACACAAAATATGTTGGCACGGAACATATGAAAACGGTTATATTCGGGTGGGAGCGAATCTTTTATACGTACCAACTTTGTCTTATCTTATCTATCTGTTAGATGGACGCAGCTGAACTTTGCCATTTACGCAGCAATTTTTATGGTATCTTTATAGAAGTTTATGCGCAGGTGTTTTTATTTATGTGCACTGTAGGCGTATCCTTTGATCGGTTTCAATTTTCAGTACAAAGCTACGTACAATTTTGAACCCAAATGCTTCATTTTTGCAGTTAAGAGAACGTTTACTATAGACATTTCGTAGATCCACTGAAGGACCTTCCTAATGGCTTCAGAAATTTATCCTTAACACCTACTTTGCGAGGTCTTTGAAGCTTCTTATTGCACAAGTTTTCACAAAAATCTCTTTTCTCATAGGTACACAAACGGGCGTTTAATAAAAAGAGAGGCGAACAGGTGGACTGATATACATAGCATACATACCGAAGGTCTGAAGGGTCTACATCAAATCCTACTGGCTGTGGCATACATTCAAATAAATTTGATAAACTCTTCGCACAAGTGCTGCCGGATAGAATAATAAAATAAAAGATGTATCGAGGCAAGATTCTGTGGCATAAGTTTTTAAAAACTAATAGAAAAAGACACGGAACGAAAACTTTATTCTTTTTGTTTGCGCGGAAGGAAACAAAAGGCAATCTTTACAATATATTTCGGACATGTAAACGCCATTTAAGCAGGCTTGGAAGGAAATTATCTGAACTTGTCAGAAGCACTTAACAAAGTTTCAAATGCTCGCCGCATTTCAATTTAAATTGAAGATAACGCTTTAAATGACTCACTGTTTTGTAGGTAAACAATCGCTACCTTTTCAGGTAAGAGAAAGCATTGAAGTAGAAGAAAGGCTTTGAACAGTAATTCTTGAGTTCTTGGACTAACATTGTATTTATTATGCACCAATGACTTTGTTCGCTGAAAATTGCTTCGAGGAAATTTTTTCTTTTCTAATGCTCCTACTCAGCTTTGTCCTGGCTTTAGTCTGCACATTTGCCAACGAAAACCGTCAGATGTTTGTGTGTAAATTAATTTTTCACGTTGAAACGGAATTCATCTTCCTATGAAACCAAATGGCAGAGAAGTTGTGCAACAATATGAGGTTGAATACATTGACCGGAGTTTCAATAAAAACGGAGCTTTGAACATAAATGCCAGAACTACCGCGTTCGGCAGTTATTTCAACTTTTGAGCTTAAGAAGCAAAAACGTTCGCAAGACATGCGAAGACATGTTTGAAGAATTTTTGGTTTGGCTTTTTTTTGTATGAAAAGATCTTTAAATCAACTTTTTTTTTCAACCTGCTCTTAAACGCAAGTGATGATCTGTGTCTCTGTTATAATAGCTCTGCCGGAAAGTTCTGTCCGCTTGTAGAATAAAACGAAATCGTAGTTTCCGGATATGGTGCGAAATGCTCTGTTAAGTTGAATCGAGGTTGCCAGTAAATGATTTTGCTCTGACATTATGTTCCAAGTATCGTCGACGATCAGACATGGCCGTCCAGAGCGTGGCTTGTCAGAAACATCGGAGTCACCTGTTTGAAATTTTCCGAATCATCTTGTACATGTTTCATCAGAAACTGCACCTTCACCAAAAACGTTCAATAAACTTCTACGCGTTTGTTTTTTTTCTGGAATCCTTGGAAAATACAGTGGCGTAAATAGACGATGGGCTAGTCACGTTTGTATGAAGCAGAATGTTGCTTAACAAGTGCATCGCTGCAAACAAGTGGCAATCGGAATTAATCGAGTCTAATGAGCGCTTGCGACCCGGTTTTGCAACATGGATGCTCGATGGAAAAAGAAAACTGTCCGCGAATTCTCTCTTTTTGGCGCAAAGCTCATGCTGCTGTATAGAAGTTCTGCTGTAGCGTGTTGCAAAATCTTTGTCAGTGGTCAACAAAAAGTAACTACACTCTACAACTACATTGACCGCTAGAACCATCTATAGACACATTGCCGTTTTATATGGGGAGCGGAACTATGGGGTCTTCTGGTTTACCCATAGAAGTGCCGAAACCTTCACCTCTTCGTGGTGCTCCCTATAAACATTTTCTGCTGCATTATGGCTCTAATTGGCTTTTCCTTAACGAGTCGCACAGTCAATGGCAAAGAAAGGTTTAAGGCTTTCTATCTATAACCTAGCAATAGATTTTTTCTCTTTGGAAGCGGAGGGGGTCTAGTCGGGAGGTTCTTTTCTACTTTGAAATGAAGCATTTCTTTCCCTATTTGGTTCTCTTGGTGGAGGTCATCTAATGATGATGACCAGCGATACCAAGTGGGCTGGGGCACAGCTAGGTGTGTGCAGGCTGTGCGACGACAACCTTGGAAGCATTTTTTCCCTTGAGAAAGGATAGTTTGGACTGGTCGTCCGGGACGTGTGGATGGTCCAAAGGCTAGTGTGGCTCCGGCTGCGTACAGTATGAGATCACCCAAAGCTGTATAGCTTGGTGTAAGTTCTGGTTTGAACGAGAAGCCAAGAAGTAAAAGGGTGTCCACGGGGGTCAGGTTGCCCAAAAGTTGGATTGCTCCGGCAGGAAGATGCACACTACCCATCGGAATGCCAGAGAATGCCTTCTTGCCTGACTGCTGGGTACGGCCCTTCGGGGAGTATTCGTGGTGGCTGTGGTTACCCCAAAGTTTCGCGGGGAGCTTTTGAAGCGGTGCTTAGGTAGGCCTCGACGCAGACCACTAAGCGAGAATTTGGCCCACACCCATTTTCTATTGCGGTACTTCAGGGTAGCGAGGCCCCCTTCAATGGGGATTGTCTCCCTCCCTGAGGGGTCGTCAATCAACTTACTTTCGATTGCCAATGGTTGTAGGCAACCCGTTTGATTAAGGTTTCACACCAGGTGCAGACGTTAAACACACACAGACATCTGCCGTTTCATATATACGCACCAGGTACAGGTGTTGTATACTTCTGTTCTGTGAGTATTCTTGGCACCACAGACTTAATCGAGTTGAACATTCGCTTCTGTCTTAATCATTCCGTTTTAGAACAGTTTATGTTAATTCCAACTTTACATCCACAAATGAGAGATTGGAGAAATATAATTGGCATGATTAGCCAAGATTGCACTTTTCCATAAAAAGAATGTTTTTATGCAATATTTTCTTGCCCTTCGGCTTGTTAGTGATGCGAAAAGCAGAGCGAGAATACACATTGACTGTGGACAAGTCGGCAGTGCCGATAACGGATGATATATGACCATGTAGTGGTTGTAATGTTAAGCGAGTTGGAAAACAAACAGCTGCTGTACGTTTACAGGCCGTCTTACCCTGCGGTATAAAAATGACTTTGACTTTTGCAGGTACGATAAAAATGCTGTAACGGCAGGGAGATGAGAAAGTCAAGCAAAACAAAAAATAATATGAAAATCTTAAAGTAGAAAAAAAAGGTAACGTTTTACACAAAAATCTAGTCGTCATTGTTCGTAATATTGCTCCCCATGGCGAAGGTTTATTTTATTGACATTGATTTTAATTTGCTCGGGAACTTTTTCCTTATAATTGAATACAACTTTCATTAAGAGTTGTCTGTTGTGCTCAAGAATAATAATGAATCAGTTGTGAGACGTTCTTCAAATCGATTGCTTTCGGTACATTCGCAACTGCAATTATTGCTTAGAGCTTTTTTGCTTTTTCGTTTTTTTTTTTAATAAAAAGACAAAATAATGATTATCACCAAACAAAATTTGGAAGAACCAAATAGAAGAATCAATACAGGATTTAAACATCTGCAGACCAAATCAGATTTTGTCAGACCAGATGTCATTGGATGTCAAATATGAGATTTTTATGACACGTAAACAATATTTTCTCGCATCGGGAATATGCAAGTTGGCTGGGAAAAAGGCAATGCAAAGTTTGGCTGAGCAATTTGCGAACTGAATATGAAGACAACCACGCTTGTCTACAAGAGTTAAGAAATATCTCTGTGCATGGATTGGTAGACGCGTCCTCAACTCTTTAACAATTTTGAACACGTATTTGCCGGTTGAAAATACTTTGTGTGCGTCGACGTGACTGTCGATTTGGGCGCTATGAAGAAGAAGAAGGGCTCTGTGCCTTTATTTATCGTGTGAAACTTTTGAGTAGCTGAATTGACAAGTGGCCGTACCAGCATGGGTGGCGAGATGATCGGCTAAAAACTGTAATCACTGAGGAAAACGTCGTGCAAGCTCATGAAATGATGCTACACGAGAGACTTAATGAGACAGCGGAGATTATAACCAATTCCAGCGAACGTGCTTATTATATGGAAGAGCTGGCAGAGTGGAGAAAAACGACGGCTACGAAGACAAAGTTTACTTGAATGGAAGCCTTACTACCTCTCCTGTCATATGCTCCATATTGAATTCGCACCAATTATTATCAATTGGCCAATCCCAGGAAAAACAATTTGTGTTGAATGTCTTAAGATATTGTTCTAAAGGAAAGACACTGACATGTTCGAAAATCGTTGGACTAATTGCATTTTTCTTGCAGGAGAAGGATAAAGTTAAGATTTGCAAAAGAAAAGTTTCCTAATAAAGCCAGACACCTTTCAGAGATTGCTGATATATAGTAGATGATATTTTTCTTTTTTTTTTAAATAGACCTTTAGGGATGTTCCCGACACATGAGGAAGATTTATAGGTAGAGGAGGAAGGCAGAGAGCGGTCACTTGCCTCTGACCGTCACAGCGCTATATGAATAGGCTACGTCCCCTCAACGATTGATCATATTGCAAAAAAAAAAAATCTACTCTGCTTGCTTTGGTTAGAGTTGTAGTCGGTTTCTGCGACCCAATTATTTCGATATTCCAAGCGAATCTGATTAAAGTAATACGAAGGCGTTTGTGATGGTGTTTCGTTTTTTAAAAAAAGGTTTGAGAAAAATCTTCAACCGATCGTTATGGCTAAATTCATTTAGCTACTCATTCTGATTAGAGCATCTCCGTTGCGTTACAGGTAATGCGTAAAGTCAAACATGTATGCGCTCAGCGTGAAATACGCTTAACAGTTTTTGTATATTATTAACTTGCTTTTATGAAGTGCGTTAAATAAATCGAGTTTTGAGGAAAGTGCTTTTATTCACCTTTTCCAAGCAAAGCACTTAAAGGTTATTAAGTGACATTTTTTTATTTCCGTTTTACATAATACTTGACAAAAAACTGACGGTTAAACACACTTTGGCTTGTACATAATTTTTTCTCTTTTGTTTTTTTTTTTTGTTGTGTACACTTCGCGTTTACCAATTTTATATTATTTTGACTTAATAGTCTTTTTAATGGCATTCACAATTTACACACTTTTTGATAACAGTATTTGTTTTCTTTTGCGCTCGCTAGCATCTAGAAGTTGGCATTTAATGGCTTGAGTATCTGTTTTTTAATGTCAGTTAGATATTGCACTTGGTAGAGGAGTTCATTGTTACGTTTGATCGATTACGCGCTTTTCATTGGCGGTTATGCCGGCTTCATTCGTTTTCATGTAATTACTTCGTCCGTCATTCTCACCTCACATTTTATAATAAGAATTGAAATGAGTATCTGGCATGTGGAAGATAAGAGCAGTATCCGAACAGCGTTCAAATGCCCGCATTAAAATTTCGCATCACAAATTTTATATTATCCGTAAGGGAGAAAATGAGATCTTAGATGACCTTTCACCTCTTATTACACTTTCATGTACGACAATAAAATGCGCTCATTATTCTCATCAAACACATTAGTTTATGTCATTCAACCTTTTTCTGAGTTTATGTCCATTGCTATGAGAATAGATAAGAGACAAGTTACGTGCAATTTACCACACACAAGCCAACACATACATACAATTTGGTATTCAAATGCCATTGTTTAATACGCGTGACATACGAGCACACACACTTTATTAAAGTCAAACGATATTTTGCTCTTTCTCTTACTGCTTTCTGCACCTGACTGTAAGTTATATTTAGAGTATGTCAACTGCTATTACTTGTTATAGCTTATGATTAATTTAGGTGACTTTAAAGCTCTTCTATAATGTGCCAAAACGATTGCTACAACTGTTACAATCATAAAAATCACATTTACATCAAGCACAAGCAGTCATGAGGGGAAGTTACAAGCAAATCAGCTTACATGTAGATATTTATTATGCAATCAACCGCAATGGCATGTTATGAATGTGGAGGGATTGAAGTAATGCTTTCGAGAGACTCACTGAAGTTAAAATATCTTAACGTTTATATGAATAACATTAAATTTTTATATTCTTTATATGCAAAGTACATATGTATACGTTTTCATATTCTCTTAAATATCCTATGGATATATATATACATGTATAAAAAAGACAAATGAAAAATTATATTCCACTTTTAAGCCAACGTTCGGCCAAGTATGTTATAACCGTTTATATCTTTTTATATACATTGAATATTTTTTTACACTCTATATCTCTCTTGATGCAAGCGTATATTTAGTTTGTGCGAATGTATGCAGAACCCAGAAGGACCCATCGTTTATTATCCCGATCGATCCAGGATCACTTTCTGAATCATTTTCCGGATCGATCTAAACTTGCCTTTCCACTTATCCGTCTGTCCGTCTATTCAAACTTGATCATATCCTACAAGAAAATGCGTCAACATTTACAGTCGAACCTAAAGCTATCCTTCAAACCTCAAACTTTGTTCGCAAAACGATTATGATCACAGATGGTTTGTCGGTCGGAGAAGGTATCCGTAACCCTTTAAATTCCAGATGAAATGCCATTACCAAAGTAAGAATTACCCATGCCTCTTATGGAGACAAATTAAAATTTTTGGGTAGCGAACCATATTGATCTCATGGGAAATGAGCGCCCTAGCAATCAAATACTCGAAGACTAGTTTTCGGAGCATCTAACCCCATGGCCATCTTCAAATTATTTGACTTTATTCAAGTGATAAAACTACATGTAAAAGAAAAAAAAGGCGGTTGTCCTAGTTGCTAGAGCTTAGTCTACTTTTAGTCCTAGACGTTATTTCTTTGATCTAAGTAGATCTTAAAAATAACTCAGAAGGCTGTAAGACTCCGTTTTTGTACAAGCGCTTGGGCGCATTGAACATATCTGCAGTTTGTTATATCTATGTATGTTGTGGTTTATGGTGAATATTTTAATGCCGTTACAGATCCTTCGGGTTAAGCCCTGTATTTAGTGGCCTTTTTTCGAGGCAATCACTGCGGAGCATATATCTAGGTTCAGCCAACACCTTGTGACCTTCATATGTGTAAATTACTAGCGAATATCTGTCCAAGATTCAGGCCCTAATTTAAAGGGCTCAATTTTAGGAAATTACCACTGAATTTAAAGTTCAAGCCTTTATTTTATGTGGTGGGAAATACAATAATAAGAATAGTCTAAGGTTTGCGCCTTTATTATAAGTTATAGGGCCTTAAACTTCAAAAACTTTATTAGTTGAGGAAAAATATGTTTTTAAACCGCATTTTCTTGTCCCTGCAATGCAAGCTTTTTTCATTGATGCACACAAAAAAAGTAGACGTATGCTGTTTATTCTTTTCCTTCTACTGCATCTTATATTTATCTTACATTTATAAAGCGACACTCCCATATTTAAAAATGGATCTGGAGCTATGTTGGCTATAAACAAAAAATTGGAATAGCTTCAGTTGAGAAATGTTACAAAACACATTACCTTTCACAACTTTAAAGAGGGCGTGTCTGTTTCACTGTCCGTAAGAAAAAGCTACTAAAGCTAAACAAAAGCCTTTAACTTCTTACTGCAAAAATTACCATTTGGGGGATGCCCGGTAGTAGTTGTGAATAGTGTTGTGACTTGTGAAAACATTACATCGGACACGAAGTGTGTTAAAAAAAGATGACTTCAAATTGCGTGGGCTGCGTGCATTCGATTTTCAAATTTTTTTTTTTTTTGTAGTGTTGGTACAAATATCCGTAACATATGTTGCCATTATCAGCTTTTTTGCGTTTTATGCCCATCACCGAAGGACGGGGGGCGTATTCATTTTCTCGAAACGTTTGCGACGCTCAGAAGGAAACATCAGAGACTCCACAAAGTATATATATTCTTGATCAGCATCAAACTCAGAATCGATTTAAGCATCTCTGCGTCTGTGCCATTGTCCGTCTCCCCGTTTATGTAATGCCTGTTGTAAACATTCTCGCAAAAATGAAGGTATCGCCTATAAATTTGTAAAAAAATTTGGAAATAACCTAAACCGGCCAAAGGACACGCCTACAACTTTCTCACATGTATACAAAAACAACTGTGAACAGCTTTGGTTTTGATTTTTACTCACAAAGTACAACACGTACACCATACAAGCTTTCACTTTTATTGTGAAAGTAGAAAAAATCAGCCGCGCCCGCCCGGTATCATTGAGTATCGAAATTAGTTTATTCCTTTTTTTTAGTCTTTCTTAGAATAACGGCCGAGCATAATTTTCGTACTTGTTCAGCCTATTTTTGACAGATGTAAAGGTTAGACATGTTCTAGTGTGCTTGGCGATATATTGTAGTATTATTAGGGAGGCATTAGGTTTAATCTACGAGATCAACTGTCTTCCAATTTTTTTTTCTTTTATCTTCCTGTATAGACTGTAATTAAATAAATAATTCTAAGCCGTATTTGTGGACAAGGAAAATACTTTTATGTAAATGACTCTCTACCACTCTCGGCTACTTCTACTCTACCTATCGCACATTAGCCTTTTCTCTCTTTCTTGCTTTTGAAGACAAATAGTTTAATTTCGATTAAAGTAACGAGTGTTTTTAAAGTAACTGCCGCCAAGAGAATATCAATATTGGAAGAACTATTACCGCGGGTTCTTGCTTGCACTTTTGGGTTGCAGATGAAAAAGCAAATTTCACTTGTGTAATATTCAAATTTTTATTCAATCGCCAGTCAGTGCCAAATGTATGCAAAGAAATTTAAAGATTTTTTAGTTGTATATGACGTGACTAATATGACATAGCAATTTGTCACGTACACATTACATTTATATACCACATAAAGAGCAGAAGGAAAAAATGAACTATTTTTACAATTTCAATAAACTTTTTGAAAGCAACAATTACACCTATGTCATCTATAAACGCGTATGTCAAATACGTATACATGCCGTCGCCTGTTGTACGTATTTCTCAACTACTAACACATTCGAAATATATACACGGATATTGACATTTTCTCGTCTAACCCCAACCACCCCGCCTTTATAGTGTAATATACAATATATTATAAAAACAATTAAGAAAACTATGTATGTATTCATGTACACACAATATATCTCTCCCTCTGAACGGCAAGTTCGTCTTAACATTTCATTTTGCAATGCACGCACAAGCTTATGAATAAATATTACGTGTAATGTGGTACACTAAGTAAGCTAAGGCAATGAATGTCTGCATACTAAGTTGTTCGCGAGTTCAATTTTGGGCCCTCGCGACCATCCCAGTCGAAGTATATAAGGTAAAGAAGTATATATAAAAGTCTTAACTTTTCATTAATTTTTTAACGGTTTTACTTAAAATAAGATATGAAATTAAGAAAAAAAGTTTTTAATTAATTTAACAAAGTCGGTTCGACCTCTGCCAGACGGCATAAATTGATGATCAAAATATTTCAAAGCAACACAAGGGCACGTTTATGCATGTCGTCCGTCCGTTCATCCATATCGCAAACCCGATTCGCCACAAATGGGAGGCGCTCAACTGGAAAGTGCTCGTCCATACGGCTTATTCACCACGCCCGAGTCCTCTTGATTAACCCTTGGGAATATTTACATAGGCGTGGTATATGAAAATTGTCGGGCAAGTAACAAAAAAATCAATACTTCTAGAAAAATATTCTTAATATTTTTGATATAAGCCACGATATTGACGGCCATGTTTGATCGTCGACGATACTTGGAAAATCATGTTAGACCAAAATCACTTGCTGACAACCTCGATTCAACTTAACAGACCATTTCGCACCATATCCGGAAACTACGATTTCGTTTTATTCTAAAAGCGGGCAGAACTTTCCGGTAGAGCTATTCTAGTAGAGACACAGATCATCACTTCCTTTTAAGAGCTGGTTGAAAAAAAGATTTTTTTAAGTATCGTTTCATGCAAACAAAAGCCTAACCAAAAATTCTTCAAACGATGTATGCTTTGCGAACGTTTTGTTTTTCTTAAGATCCAAAGTTGAGATGGCTCAAACTACCGAAAGCGCTTTTCCAGCGTTGTAAACGTTCACTAGTTATGTCAAACCATGCAAAAATAATAAACAAAGGAAGTATCTCATGTTGAGCCATGAAAATCTTGAAAAAAAAACGTGATTGCTTATGACTCATTCATTAGTACCTCCCGACTTGCGATGTCTCTTTGACGTTGCGAAGAATATTGCTGTAAGTGTGTTCTTTTGGATAAAACTATAAAGTTATAATCGTGATGCTATAGACATATGGAGCCAAGACAACCAGACCGACAGACACAGCTAAATGGATTCCGCTGTCCCTGCCAATGAAGAATAAATTTACTTTGAGAGATTTCTACTGCGCAATTGTATATAGAAATCGTTTGATAAATTTAATACGATCGATTATACGGGGGATATAAAATTACTATCTGTTCAGATGGATATAAAAACTATTTGAAATTTTTTAAATTGTAACTTTGCCAGCGGACAATGCATTGGATGTTTGTAAATTTGTTCATAAATAAACTTCGAGCTGTACATGAAGTGAATTGAAATGAATGCAAATGTAATGCAAAGACAATACTCAGGAGACGTTGCTTTCGTTACATTTCCTGAAAACATTTTTGCCCCAGTCATTTTTAAAAATATCTTTAAAAGTACTATGCGTACAACTTATACTTCACCTTCCTTAGATTCGTTGTTATAAGAAACTTTCACAATTTTTCATAAAAGTTTTAAAGACAATTCATAACTTTTTTTTTAATTTCCAACAGATTATCGCAGAATTTTATGAGTGCCGCGGTAATAGCAGATTTGTCACCTGATTGAATCATTCAGAAACCTTTTTCTTAATTACAATCCGAACTTCAGGGTATGCCCCAACTCATGTACGTTGACGGGCAGAAAGAATTGGAGAAAGAGAGAGAGAGAGGTACGGAATGGCCGCAGTTCAAAAAAATGCCCACTCGGTAAGTGTCTCTTACTCGACTGACTATTTGCACTCGGATGTATGATATATGTACATCAGCTTGCACACCTATTTAATCCTATCCGTCCAAAGTCCTTTCACCTCACATTAATGAAAAATTGAACCAGAAACGTGAAATGGAGTTACAACGCACCATTTCCACCACTTACACGCAGATGTGGCTGGCACATTCTATTTAGAGAGGTTAGATAGTATGCAGTGAGGGGTTCATGTGCTCGTGGGTGACGAAAGTATGTCCTTGGGAATCAATATAACGTGGACGTTATGTCCGAGAACAAGCCTTCTGCGCAAGAAATAAGATAATTTTCCGCCAAATACGTGTTCTGACAGAACGATTCGGCTTACGCGGTGCTACCGGAAAGCTTGAAAAGAGTGGACCGCTGAGTCGTAAGATTAAAAGCATAAAGCCACACTATATTAAAAAGGAAGACTTAAAACATGATCCAAAAGAAAAATTCCGTATTACCAACACGTTGTACAGTATCTAAGGGCAAATAATCGTTTGGAACGCAAAGACCAAAATTTAAATAATAAAGACTAAAATTAAAAAAATCCTATAGTTGTTGCTGGCGAACTGCTGATATGTGGTGAACTAAGTAATTATGGGGTTATAAAAAAACAAAAGCAAAAAAGCAAAAAATGTGAAGGGAAAGAAAACTTTTTAAAGTATTCGGTAATATTTATACGTACAGAAAGTGTGGCGCAAGGGTATATTAAGTTTGCGGGCGTGTACGCAATACCGAGAAGCAATTAAAATAGACGCATCTTTTATTACACCTATCAATTCAACAATCATTTTTTGAATCACTCTAAGCTCGTCTGTCCGTCTGTCTGTCCATCTGTCTTGTTTTTTGTGTGCAATCTACGGCCCAGAATTTTTGAAATATTTTCAGGAAACATAGTGCAGCGACATGTTTTGGCTCAACAACGATTGCTATAAAAAGTTGTTCGAATCGGATCACTTTTTCGCCCGCTTCCCGTATAGCGCCTTATTTTGAAAAGCTTGCATATGAATAATTGTAAAGTGGAGTAGGGTACTTAGTGCTGGACAGTACCCTAATATAGGATTTTTACTTGGCTTTATATATATACTTTTTCACAGGCCAGAACCATTCGCTGCTTCGTTTGATTGAAGTCCAGAATGGCCTACAGAGATATCAGGCTTTTTGCGGCGTACAGAGAATATATTATAATCAGGTCTATCTATAATCAGGTCTAACACGACGGCGTAAATTTCATTTGGTAAATTTCATTTATAAACTTGTATAGTATGCGTGACTACTGTATTTCAATATTTTTGACTCGTTTCATTTGATTAAAAAAATTTGCCCTCTTGTTTATGTAAAAATGCAAATCGTTTGTATTTCATGAAAGCCAACATAAATAAACAAATAAAAGCAAAAAAAAATCTCTTTTTTTAAAGCATGCTAACAACATTTGTGCTTCTTCTGACCTACATAGCGGTCAAGCATACTTTTGAGCACACTTAAACCACTTTCATACTTTACTTATAGACACTTGGCGTGAGTGGAGAATGTACAACTTTTAAAACTCTCATTTCACTTCAAAGATTATTAGCAACACTCACTTAAACGCATTCTAACCAGAAGACAAAAGTTTTCCTTTTCACAATCAGTTTTAAACTTAGTTTATGAGATTTATTATAGCCGTCATACACTCAAACACTAACGAATTACCCGTTCATGTTAATCGTATTTTTCAAGTTGTAACGTCAAGAATCGAAATATAGAAATCGAAAATATTAAAAATATTGCAAATCTGAGACAATAGGTCAATTTGGATTTCCCTTTTTTATTAGTTTGTGCGTCGATAGGTAAATGCGTCCATCCTTCTGTCTGTCTGTCTGCTAGTATCCATTCTTTTTATTTTCTCATCTACTCATTTGGATATTAATACGATTGCTCGTTGCATTGTCTCTTCCTCATCCCATCTGCGTATTCGTCTGTTTCAAGGTCCGTCTTTTCTTCCCCCGTTTCGTGATTTCCAATCCAGTTTGTCAACCTGTCCTTATGACGGCCTGTCGGGTTTTTAGTTCATCTGCTAAACCATCGTTCAGTAAGGCCTTTCATCTTACGATCTATTTGAATGTCCTTTCCGCCGATAGCTTTAATTTGCTTTTCTCGTCCATCTGACTATCCATTCGCTTGACGTCCCGTCCTTCTGTTCACTTATCTGTTTTGCAATCTTTAATTAGTTATTTTGGAACCCTCTTTGCTGGCGACCAGTCTTTCAGGCGGCCCTAATTCCTTTGACCGTCCCCTTTTTTCCATTTTGTGCTTTTCACGTTTGTCCATATTTCGTCCCCGTCTTTTTCTCCTCTTTCATTTGGCTTATCCGTGTGCGTTTCTCTGGTGATCCGTTTGTTCGATAGCTCATCTCACCGCTGTGAACTTCACCGCTTGTCTGCGCGATAGTCTTCTAGCAATCTTCCGTTAATGTGTCTTTTCGTTTACCTATTTGAGCTTTCTTGCCTCCACTAGTCTTACATTTTACGTTTCCATTCATCCGTCCGTTCATTCGCGTGACGGTTCATTCTTCTGTTCTCTTATCATTCTTTCCATCTGTCAGTGTCATTTTGATCACCTTTTCGGCCATGCATTTGAACATGCATCCGCCTCATATTTCATCGCGGTATATGGAGTTTTTTTTGTTTTACAAAAACAAAGAAAGAAACGGTAACTGTTAACCAATGAATACATTTTAATACATATCGTTTCAAGTTACTCTCTAAGAATTACATGGATTCGTCAGCCTGCGAACTAATTGGGTATTGTCTTATCTTGAAAATTCCAATCTGCAGGTGCAGCGCCAAAATAAATGGCTATTCATCAGATGGAAAATTCATAAAAAAACTTTAATAAAAAGTGGGTTTATATTAAGTTCCTCATTGTATTGCATATATCGCTTACCTCGCAAGTGGTAAAGATTGTGAAAAATATTTTAAATTATTGCTATTTATTGTATTTGGAAAATAAAATTGATGTTTTGAAAAGTATATTGGGTAGCTTAAAAATAATGTTTAAAAACAAAAACCGGGCAGCCGAAGTGTTTAACGATAACTATTTATAAAAATCACGTAATTATTCTGCCGAAAATTCAACTGAGTCAGTCACTTGCGCCATTAGCGTAAAACCAAAATCGACAAAAAGCCTTTGTATCTTTCATGTTATTCACTCAAAGTAGTTGGTATCCAAGATTTGCCCTAAAAGTTCTCTTCGTTGCTTGTTATTATTGTTAAGCTTTTTTTGTTCTAGAACTTTTCGCAGTCAATGTCAAGCATATGTTAAATATTATGAAGATTTTATTTTAAACACTGATTATTAATATAATAACGTTCTTTATTCGGTCGTTTCACATGACGTATAAGTGATATTATTCATTAATATCAATTATACAGTCGATCACACACTATCTACCTCTCTCTTTTTCACCACTTTTATAAGCCGAGTTATAATAAGCATTAATAATGTTTATGAAAATATTTCATTAAAAAAATTTCTAGAATAGTTTATGGTTTTTTTTTAAGAAAGAGACGTCATAAATGAGTAAAGACACTCGAGCAACGCACTAACTTGTACGCACGCACTCCATAAACATAATTTTCTTGATTGTTTTTATATTACTTGGAGGTATTCTTCAAAGTTACGATTAAATCATTTTATTATAAAAAGTTATTTTTATTATTATTATTTTAAGCAAAGCGTAACACGTACGTTATGAACGTTAACCGTGTAAAGACGTTTATAAACCAACAAATGTTAATGTCTTTGGTTTGATTCAACGATTACTTGATTGTCGTTTGCGGGAAACACAAGAACAAAAACAAAAAGAGAAATTCTATAAAAAATTGATTGACTAAATATATGTATATAAATGCCCAAACGTCAAGTCATCAGTCAATAGACCAAACATTCGTATATATATCTGTATGAAAAAAGCATACATTTACATACAAAGTGAAATTGAAATTAAAAACCTTAGTATTTGTGATAAACTGAATATGGAACTAAAACAAAAAAAAATCGATAAACCAAAATATATAAATATATGTATATACATATATATACACACAGGATCTACATGAACATGTATACAAAAATAATATTACTAATAAAATAATAATAAATTCCCAAGGGGAAAAAATGTTAAACTAATCAAAGCATAGGAGCACGGTAGGAGGGAAAGAAACGACAACAATGAGGCCAGAGAGTAGAGAGCGTTAAATTTCACTTATTTCCGATAAAGCCTTTCCACTTTACTTCTTGTCTCTATCTATCCAACTTATATTGAAGCATGTGGTTTAGTTTTTTGGTAAGCCCTTATAAAATAATCAACAAAATTTCCTGATTTAGCTTAAAATCAAAAGGATTTTTGAGTGCTTGTGCTCATAAGTGGGGTGTGGATCTGGGTATCTGCATACTATTCATAAGTGATATTTTGCTAAAATTGTACAGACAATAAACTTTTTTTAGCTTTTTGCCTTGATAACGTAATAAACGGCAAACAGAGTCACAGAATTTTGCTTAAGTGCACATTTGACAGTAAATGCATACACAATCGATTGTTGTGAATTTTATTTAACCGACAAGTTAATATAATTTTATAGTTACGAGAGGCCTCAATAACGCTTTTGTTTTTTGTCATTATTATTGTGTTTTTATTATTGTTGTAATACTTACCTGTCATCTGTAGGCTTATAGGTGACAATGTATTTCTCCACAGGATGTACATTTAAATCAATCATGGTCTGCCAAGAGACACGCACTGTAGTTGGTGTTAAAAATGTAATGGTAATATTTTCGGGCGTAGCGGGTATAGTACCTGAAATAAAATAAATAGTTAAAAAACAAACAGAGAAAGGAAAATAACAAAAGAACGCTTCGCAGTAGCGTTTACCCGAAAAAATGCGGTTAAGCGGGGGGAAACTTGTACATCAGAACTGGGTCAATGAAAAAATGTCGTTGTTGAAAGACAACATAAACAGAAAAAAAAGGAAAGTTAAAAAGTAAGAAAACAGAAAACCAAAAAAACCGATAGTAATAAATGCTATCACCTACCTACAGAAAGATTAACGATAGTGTGTATAAAGCGTCTGTATTTTGTAAGAAAAGTCTCGGGAGTTTTCTTTCTTCAAAATTTCAATTTGATGGTCGAAATCTAAAGAAAATCTTTAAAAGAAAGGTATTCCCTGTAAAGAAGAAAATTTACCTCACTGTAGTCGGCTTTCAATCTGGCCCCATGAGATGTAATAACTGACACGTACCGACGAAAATATTTGGAACAAATTCGTTCAAGACTGTAATGCGAATTAGCCTCACTTTGGTCAGCTTCGTCGATAAAAACCTTAGTGATGATAAATCGCCATTAAAGCTTGAGAGCAGGTAAGTTAGGATACACCTGACGCTTCTTTCATCAAGCGATTCGTTGCAAATCTCTTTGCGCTTCACGGAAATCATTTTTTCTTGTTCTTGTGCGTGTTCTGATTAATAATTGAAAGGCCGACTTATCTTATTTCTTAAGTTATGGCTCTAAGAACATTTTTCTTTTTGTAACACTTAAATTTCCAACGCATTGGAGAACAATCGGCGCTATTGAGTCCGTAAATGAAAGATGGAAGAAAAATTTAAAATCAATCACGAAAAGTTTTTCAATGAAATTTCCTTTGGAAATTTTCAAAAATTTATAAAGGGTTTAGTTTCCTGTCAACAATTTCCAGAAGAAAAATAATTTTTGTTAAAATCGATTGCAGTGACAACAAACTCGGCGTCTGGCACTACAATAATTTTTAACAAATAGGTGGGGCCTACGGGATAATGTCGCGCTCGTAAATTCAAGCAACGCATATCTTATATGCGGTCTGCACAAAGTCTATCTACAAGTAACAGCTTTTCAAACATTCAGACCATTGATGTCGTGTGTTTAAGTACATTCGACCTAAGTAATGGTCTTCGCTGAGTAATTTCAAAAGAGAAAATTTGTCGATTTCTACGTTTGTGAGTTCACTCCTTCGAAAAATTTTGATAAACGGGGAACTTTCCAAAGAAATGTGACTTTTACAAGAATTTTTCAAAGTAAAATTTTCAAAGTAAAATGGAATTCTTTGAATATTTTGAGAGAGAGTGCAAATGAAGTCAAATACAACGAATTAAAGAGTTATGGAGTTATTTACGCTGTAAAGTAAGGTCGGTAAAGAAAATTTGCAGATCAATTTTTTAATCATGGACACTCTACTCTTTTGTACAATACCTTCGAATACCATCTTGTGTGTATTTTTATATAAGCCTTAGTTGTGTTTGAACGAACGCTACTGTCGCCAACAAGCAACAAGTGAAGTAAAATGTCAAACCAAAGCCAACTGTTTCAATTTTCTGTGCCGATATCGCTGGAAAGCAACTCTCATGTAAATGGATGGACAAGCATGCTTGACTTGTTTCGGAATCATAAGCTAATTAAAAATATATATAATTGTAGATCTTAAGAATTCATGCACCTATCGGGCGTTCATCTTAGCTGGCGTGCGCAGCAAATCATCGCGAGGTGAATCCTTAACAAATCATTTATAGCAACTGTAACTTTCGTAATCGTTTTTAGTTATTGCCTGCAACAAGTATTTTTGCACTGCATTCTTTGATGGCTCTTATAAGTATTTATAGCAAGTTTGAATCGCTTTACAATTCATTGAATATGGCAGCGTGTCATCCATCATCCGCCTTCAACTAAAAGTCACAACTTTATTGCGCACTTTTGCGTACTTCGTGGGTACAAATGATGAAAGATCACCGTTTCCCTCTGGGTTGTAAACAGATTTTTATGTCTTTTTTAAATCTTAAATAGTTCATTACTTCACTTTATAAAACCGGAACGGCTTGTTTTTACATTCTACACATATTGCAGGGATTTGTCAGGCTTTGTGCGGATGAGCGCAACACTTACAAAGACATAATATACACCTTGCACTGAGCAAGTTGGTTCAGTATCATTCCCTGTATCGAGTTAAGCCTGCTTGTCGCCAATTGCCGAGACATTTTACAGAAATTTGGCATTGTAGCCTGCGCACTATTTGTTTACGCCATTCAATAATCGACTTTAATCGGTTTAAGTCGTTATTTCTGGCGAAGTTAGTGACCGATTAAGCAATTAAGGATCAAAGACCGCTTAAAATAGATTCAAACAAGAGATCGACCTTACGCTGTAACCCTATCCATCCATATGCGCTGTTTGTGGTACGAGGGCATATTAAGTTTGTGAGGATGTATGCAACACCCTCAATATAAGCCCAGATTTTATTATACTGATCGATTCAGAAACTTATTTTACGCTTGTCTGTCCGTCTGTCTGTCTTCTATTCTTATGTTCAACTTGCAGGTCACAATTTTTGAGATATTTTGATGAAATTTAACAAAATGGGCCGTAATTTGGCTCAAGGACCAACGCTATTGAAAACAATGCGGACCGGACCACTTTTTCCACCACTTCTCATGTACCGCCTTGTTTGCGAAAGTCTTTGTATGAGCAATTGTATTAAATAAAGTGATGTAGAGTATTCAACGGTGGGCCTTGGTCCTCTATAATCCTTTTACTTGTGCTTTTACAAATTCTTAAAACTGAAAAGCTAAGAAAAATAGCTCAACCGTAGTTCACTATCATCTTTCATTGGCGAGTGTCATGAGTAGGAGATTGTAATACAATACACTTTACTCGGTATTCATGAAGATTTTATTAACATATCTTTTAAACAATGCCACTTAAACTAACAGTTCTCATAAAAAAAAACAATCTTTTTACTCTTACAGGATAAAAGAGAAATAAAGTTACTCCCCCAAGAGAATTGTTATGTTTTTCGCTTCAACTATAAAGACAACATATAGAAAATGATTCAATCCGTTAAATGAAAACAAAATTCCGAATATTTTCCGTATCACATCATATGCTTTTTACGCATAGCACTAAACGAAGAGATAAGACAGACGTAAGCAAAGCATGGAAAACTTTTGAGATTTTGAGATTTTCAGAGTAGTTGAATGCGGGTATGAATACCGAACGGCCAAGGCAAGGCTTTATGCCTAACAAGATAGGATGGGTAACAAGCAACACGAGCACGACGCTTTAGTTTTATGCCTACACTGCAAGCACACGCAATACGACAGCAAAAACACAATTTTAACGTTTTAACATTTTTTATTGTTGTCAAATATAGGCCATATTTGCCCCTCAGCCGTTTTATGGTTTACACCTGTTTAAAATAGTGTGTGTATCCATCCATTAAGTGATTGTGACTATAAAAACCAAAAGTGTTTAGCAGTAATCTAAGTAAATGTTAGTTAAAAACTTTCGTTTTTGCGGGCAGGGCTTTTACATACCTTCTGTCGAAAGTCATCAAACGGATATGTACATATTAACAAAGAAAAAAGAAAAAAAACCAAAAATGAAAGCAATTGAAAGAAACAAGAAAGTGATATAGGCTTGAGGTCGAATCCTTCACACGCATCGTCTCAAACCAATACTTTTTAATTGCAAAATGTTTTTGTAAGACATGTAAGTGTCAGCGGGAAAATTCGGGTTATTTTTATGTTGCTCTAGTATTTGTGCAAGTTTTTAGATTAATATCTTCTGTAGACGTCCAAGTTATAAAGGTTAGCTTGCGTGGCGTTCATAAATGTTTTCACCGAGCTCTAGGACAATTTTTCCTAGAAATTTCAGGTCATACCTTTTGGATGCTGTACGTTTAGTTGCAAGCGGCTAAGGTTTCACAACCGGGGTTTCGGGTGCTTCAAACGATAGGATATACTTTGCTTAGCATATAGCTATCTTTCGACGACGGGTATAAATATTGTCGCACCGCATTCCATATATGAATGTTATTATTGTGAGTGCGTTGTTGCCTCCCTGTGCGCACATGTTTTACAAGCAATTGAAAACATTTAACATTGACGCAGTAAATTATTAAAATGAACGACAACATTGACATTTCTTGTGTTGTTATTACACATAGTTAATGTTGTTGTTATATTATTATTATTTTTTTTGTTGTGCCTTGTAGAGTACTTTCCCGCTTTTATTACGTTATAAACATACAAATAAAAGCTTTTCATATTAGGAAAGGTTTGTCTATCAGAAGTTATTTAAGTTTGTTTTCTATTGAATCGAAGCACACTCAGCAACGCCGAGAGCAATTATCGTTAGTCGCTTTTCTTGTTAGAATAAATGGTTCAAGTTCGTGCTTTGCAGTGGTTATTGTTATTTATTGTGTTTGTTTGTTTTTTTCTTTTATAATACTCGCACATTGAAAGCGGTATCTTTATCTTGTTAGACTGTTTACAACTCAGATTAAAAATAGCCTAGTGTGACACTTTTAGACGATCTAAAAACTTTTCCATGTCTACTCGTCTATAAACTTTTGGAAATGCGAATATCGCCAAACAACAACAGAGAGAGAAACAATAGCTAGAATTTAGGAAATATTTCTTTATATATGTTCCGTAGGTCAATATTAGAAAAGGAAATTAGAAGACGCTTCGACAATAACCTAAAAATTTCAATAATATTAGAAAACCCAAATCGACAGTAAAAAAATTGGAAACTTTCGATCGTATATCTTATAAATAACTCTACGAAATACATGATAATAGTACTCTTCAACCTGCATACGACAATTTTTTGGAGTACAATAACGCTTTTTAGCTTTTTTTCAATTAAAATTTTCTTTATACTAAATCTTTCTAGACTACAATCTTTTTAAAATTAAAATTGATCAAATAAGACCCATCGGTTATTGTACCTAAACCTATGTCTACTATATCTATTTAGAACGTCTAAAGTTTTCTGTCCATCTGTCCGTTTTTTTTCTTGTGTTAAACGTACAGGTCGCAGTTGTTGAAATATTTTGACGAAATTTTGTACAAGAACAAACGCTGTCGAACTTCACTTTCGACATCCTTCCATATGATACCATGTCTTGAAAAGCCGTTATACGAGTAACAACATTAGGCGAAGTGGTGTGTGATATTTCATGATGGGTCGTTTTTTTCCATAACGTATGTAACACCTAAAAAGAAGCTTCAGACACCCTATGACGTAGACATATTCTTGATCAGCGCGAAATTCTGAATTGATTTAGCCGTGTCTGTCCGTCTGCATGCGGACGTCCCTGTGCGGTGTTCGTTGTTGGCTCGCTTCTTGTCGCAAAAGCGAAAATATCGACGTGAAATTGGAAGATTTTGCACGTAGGTTAGCATTGAAAATGGCCCAAATTAGTCAGAGCAAAAGACCGCGGTGGAGCATAAATTGAACGCCGCAACTCCGTGTTTCTTAACAAAAATTTATTCAGAAATTATAAACGTTAGAAGGCTGAAATTTTCCAAATTTACTTTGCGAAACACTCTACTCCTCACGTGCAAAAGTGGAAAGAATCCCCCATGCAGACAAAGTTACAAGCGATTAAATTACCTTTTATCACGTTGTTGAGGTTTTATGCTTCTTTATCATAACGCAAACAAGGCAGAATGTTTAAAATTAATTTCTAATTCCAAAATGGATGTGACAGACACCGCGGCTGGTGGATTAACTTTTTCTTGAAAATACCAGCGATATGGTTATCAAGTAAAAGAGCTTGGAGAGCAGAATGCGAAAAGCATATAATGGTGGGTATGCGAGAATCGGGCACGCCGAATATAACTTTCTTAGTTGTTTTAAATTAACTGTTGTTTGTTCAACTTAATTTTTTTCCGATTAAATTTCTTTAATATTAAAGTTTTCAACTAAAAATTCTTAATAATTAATTTTTTAAGAGTTTTTAAAATAACAATATTTTCAACTAAATTAAAATTTTACAAATGAAAATAATTTTGTGTACTTTCCAATGCCTTCTAAAAGTTTCTATAGAGACCATATATAGAATTTGCGAAAAGTGACTTTAGTCACTCTAAACTTGTAATCCGGGGCGTACTTTTAACCCAAAAGTGCACGCCTGGGTAATAACGCTGCTTCTAGGTTCTAACGCCTTTAATTTCTCTGATGCAAAGTCGCCCTTTGGCTAAAGGTAAGAATTTCTTAAAAGCGAGAGTAAACGTTGTATGTCTCATTACATTCGGTTTAAGCCGACCACAGTTTTTTTTTTTGTATTTTTAATTTTTTAAACAACAAGTTTTTTCTTCATTGTTTTTACCCGAAAAATATGACGGAGTACCTCATGTTTAAAAAGTTAAGGTCAAACGTTTGTATTTCTGTAATGTTTTTGCTTTCCTATAACAGCGTACACTGCAAGGAAATGAATCAACGCAAATCAGTGTAAAAATATTTATATATTTTATTTTATTTGCTTTACCTTTTTTCTAACGATTTCCATTTTTTTTTTATACTGAATAATTCCAACGTAAGCATATAAATTTGATAAATAAACACTTTCTTGCTTCTTAATTACTCTTTAGTTGGTCCCAATAGCTAAGCGAACTCCCGATGCCACGTAATCCTTTAAATTCAATAAGGATGCTTAATAATTGAATAAGTAACTGAAGGTCTAAAAAACCGAAGAGACATATGTAGCTTAACATCATTTAAGTGAGCCACAGCGCCCATGGAATTTCAAAAAACCGTTAAACGCAGTTTACCACAAACCGCTTAAATTTCGTAGAGTTGCTTTTTTCTGCTCTCATATCAGAGATGTTAAATATTGTTTTGTTAATATATGGGTCATAAGTAAAATATTATTAAATTTATATTTTGTACATGAAATCTCGTGTGATATCAAACAGTTTCCGGCGAAACAAATAAATAAAAATATATCAAAATTGCCTCAATGGAATGTTTCCGTGTTTCATACACATTTAGGCTGTTGTTGCGTCGCTACAGTCAGTAATTCAAAAGATATGGATTTATAGCCAAGCTTGCAAGTCTGGCGAAAAGGATAACTATTCTGGCATCTTGTACTTTAATTCCTTCGATTTTTTTACATCCAATAGATTTGTTTTTTTTTGTTTTGCAGACCGCAACATTTTCCTTAAATTGGTTTTATCCGCGAAAAGCTACAATGGCACTGTTCAATATTATGTGTGTAGCAAGTCAATATACCAAAATTTGGCCACGGCAACTATTAAATAGCCTCCATCGCTGCGCTTAATGCAGTTATTCATGTAAGGACTTTTTACAAGTACGGCTCCATATGAGAAGTAGTCGAAAATGTGTCTCGATCGATTTTCGATTTTCGATTTTCCATAGCGTTCGTCTTTGAAATATCGTTATTCAAATATCTCAAAAATTGCGGGTAGGTTGAACACAAGAATACATGGGCAGAGGGAGAGACGGACAGCTTAGGTCGAACCACAAAATGCCTGTGAATGAACCGGTCAAATAAAATATGGGTCTACCTCAACTCTTTCTCGGTGTTGTACCATAAGTGGTGCAGGGCACAAATAAGTCTTTATATGGCAAGTAGTCGACAAAGTGGTCCGCTATGAATGATTTGTCGTCGTCATTAGGGTACAGCACGTCGGTGAACCGAATTTCATTAAAATCCCCCAAAAATTACGGACAATAGGTTGAACGTAACGAATAAACGGATGTCGCATCCATCTGCACGAACTTAATATATTTTTATACTGCAAGCGGTGTAAGGTACCAAAATTATAATGTTTTTTATTTATTATGGTTACATCAGTAGGCCGGTTGAAATCATTTCAAAATTTTGACATTTGCTTGGATTATTTAAAGCTTTTTAGTTTTACTCTATTTTCTATTTATATAGAGCGCGTACATTTCCCAACTGCGTCTGTAAAATTTTCTTAAAAAATTTTACGTGCTAGAGTTAATCGATCATTTGCGCTTAGATTGTGAAATTTGACATATTGCAGTTGAAATTCTGTGTTAAAAAAAAAAAAGAAGGAAAAGCTATAAAATAAATAGTCTTCAGTTCTCGTCTACTAGAGTACTACCGAACTGCACTGTACCGTGAAAATGCAAACAATTCGCATTTTGTCTAGAAATTCCAAAGCAATGCACGAAGCTGTCGTTGTCGGAACATCATTCGTTTTTAAGGATAATGCGATCCGACGTTCGTATTCATTGTGTAATGGTAGCGGAAAAAATCGAGAAATCGCAACGCCGAAGAATGTCGCATCGTTTAATTTTTGTAGAAAAATTGGTGCAACGAAAGTTAATCCATCGGCTGTCGAGGATCAGCCAAAATTCCTCCAATTGAATAATATTAACCCGAATTTCGTAGAGATGGAGTATGCAGTGCGAGGTCCTCTGGTTGTGCGCGCTGGTGAAATTGAAAAGGAATTGAAACATGGCGCTAACAAGCCATTCGATTATGTTATACGAGCTAATATCGGCGATTGTCAGGCTATGGGACAGAAGCCGAATACTTTCTTAAGACAACTATTGAATTTAACGTTTTGTCCAGAGTTACTTGATCGCAACGAGTATCCGGACGATGTTAAGGATCGGGCCGAGGAAATTTTAGAAGCTTGCCAGGGTGGGTCAGTTGGTTCGTATACGGACTCGGCTGGTTTGGAAGTAGTGCGACGTCAAGTCGCCAATTATATAGAGAGACGTGATTGTATAAACTGCGATTGGCGTAATGTATATTTGACGGATGGTGCTACATCGGGCATCAAAAGAATACTATCGTTGCTAAATTGCGAAGTCAATGGGAAAAAACCTGGCGTTATGGTGCCGATACCTCAATATCCACTCTATTCAGCCACCATATCTGAATACGGTATGGAAAAGATTGGGTATTATTTAGAAGAAGAAACAGGATGGAGTTTGAATCCGCAAGAACTAAATCGCGCCATCAATGAATCCAACAAGGACAGCGTAGCTCGTGTTATTGTCGTCATCAATCCTGGCAATCCCACTGGCCAAGTATTAACGCGTAATAATATTGAAGAAATTATTAAGTTTGCCTACACCAATAAACTGTTGATTATGGCCGACGAAGTATACCAGCCTAATATTTATGACGCGAAGTCTCAGTTCTTTTCATTTAAGAAAGTTATGCACGATATGGGACATCCCTACAATGGTATGGAACTAGTTAGCTTTATGTCCGCTTCGAAAGGTTTCCTGGGCGAATGTGGTATGCGTGGCGGGTATTACGAAATTATCAATGTTTGTGCCGATGTGAAGGCTATGTTATGGAAATCAATTACTGCCTCGTTATGCAGTAACACAGCAGGTCAAGTGGCTGTTAGCGCCCTAGTAAATCCTCCTGATGAGTCCGAACCTTCATACGAACAATATATGAATGAACGAGACGATGTTCTAGCATCTCTAAGAGAAAGAGCGGAGCTAATATACGAGATTCTTAGAAAATTCGAAGGCTTTCAAGTAAATCCCATACAGGGTGCGATGTATGTTTTCCCGAAAATCTACATTCCTCCTAAGGCTGCGGCTGCCGCCAAAGCAAAAAATATGCCGGCTGACACATTTTACGCCGCGGAGCTCTTAGAAAATACTGGCGTTTGCATTATACCGGGCAGTGGTTTTGGTCAAAAGCCATTCACTAATCATTTTCGCAGTACAATTCTACTCCAGATACCACTTTTAAAAGAAATGATGACCAGGTTTAAAAAGTTTCACACCGACTTTATGAAAAAATACAACTAAATTTCAAACACATTCGCTGCTCTATAGTCGTTTTGTTGTTAGTTTCGATATACTATCTGTTCAAATAAATGATGTGATCCGATATAATGAGACTAATTCATACTAGAAGGTTATATTTTTGTTACAGAAACCATCGGACGAGTGGACAAAATGAAATCGTAAAATCGATTTCGAAGCCGCTCGGTTACTGTGTAAATATACTAAATAGTATAGTAATAGTAAAAAAAATGGTCGCGATGAAATTTGCAATAGCAGAGCTAATAGCAGTACAAGCAACAGTAGTATTTATAAAAAAAGTTGTGTTAAAACGAGAACATTGCCGTCGGGCGATATATCGAAAATTGCATATAATTTTCATGCAAAGGCGTATTTTCGTAGAAGCCCGCATAGTGGAGGATGCCCAAAAAACCACAAGACCTGATCTTGATTCACTTCCCAAAAATTTTATTCTTTTTTAGTTTAGAGGACTTGCTTTTCGCTATAATCCTTCCATGCGTGAGGGTCTAAAAAATAACGTACGTGAACCAAATTCCCTACAGTTAACTTTTTTTCTAAATTGCTGTTATGGACCAATTGTCATAATAAAATATTAAAAATTAAACCTTTTTCCGAAAGGTTTACTATTCCGAGAAATCTTATTTGGAACGGAGTCCAAGAAATAGACGCATGTAATTCAAAATTCGTCCACTTGGCTTTTGCTATCAAATTGCTATCGTGAACGAATTTTCATCGTGAAAGACAAGCAGTTAGGCCTTTTTGGCTTATAACGGATTACATTTCCTGAGAATTCTTATATGCGATGGTATCTAAAAAATAAACCTCCGTCCAAACCGGATAAAGTTGATTTGTTTGTCGATTTACTGTTATGAACCAATTTTCCAACCTCTGGTCAAAGCACATCGATGTGCCAAATTTCATTGAAGTATGTTAAAGATTACGACATTTACATGGCCAGACGTCAGACGGACAGACAGACAGATAAGGGGATCTGGACATTACATACGTCCACACGATATTAATATACTCTGCCTCAGCGGTGGTGTAGGATGTTTTGCCCTTTGACAGATTCCATAATTGAAATAGAAAGCAGAGCCACTTTTTTTCCCAATTATGTTCTAAATTGTAGGTAGGACAATATTCGCTTAAAGGTGGACAAAGCTCTTTTTTTTTTTTATTTAATTCAATTTATTATTAGCATTAAAATTTCTACATGAACTAAGTTTGCTAATTGGTTTTTAATGTTTGTTTTATTAGTTAATTAAATAAAAACAAAAACTGATGGAAATTTTCCGAATTAACTTGAACATGAGAATTAAAATAAAATCATAGAATTATTTCTTTTTTGTGGGTCAGATCGAGTGGACTTTCGAAAACAAAAAGAGAAAGATACGTATGTGTTGGGAGATATGTGTGGAAATGACAAAAAAGCCAAAAATTCGCTTGTAATAGAAAGTGTAAATAATTAGTTGTGTTTGTAACTTATTTGTCAAATCGATTAAATCGATAAAACAAAAAGTTAAGAAAGGTGATAGAATACAATAAAGTATTCCTCCGGATGTTTCCATTCAAATCAGAGAAATTTCTTCTTTTTTTTTTTTGAACAACAAGTAAAATTTATAAAATAGAATATCTTAGGAATAACTTGGAGTATTTATCTCCTCGGTGGACAAAAGATCTTCACTTAATTTGAACATAGAAAGATGTCGTTACCCAAATCTCTTACTAAAGGTTTTTTATTACGATCGTTAGTATCGTTATTAAAGCGTCTGGATGAATGCTATATATTCGGCTGCATAATTCCACATCAAATTTCCTCAAATTTGTTGATTTGTTTTTCTTGCTATCATTTCTTAATAATAATTTCTTAATAATATTATTGACTTTTTAACTGTCAAGTTTAAATATGATAATCGTAGGTTACAGGACACAGTTTCTTTCAATAATATATAGTAGTTCTTCGATTTTATTGGACACTCCTTAATTTTGGTTTTCTAATTAATGGTAACATTTTTCAAAGGAATTCTAAAAGCAAAAATCGTAAAGGCTTCTTTGCTACTTTTTAAATCCGCCATCGAACGATGAGGGCACATTTATTTTGTCACAACGTTTGCACCATCCAGAAGGACACTCTATAAAATACATATACCCTTGATCAGTATCAAATTCTAAACTGATTTAAGCTTGTCCGTCTATACGTCCGTCTGTCTCTGCAATGGCTGTTCTTGTAAGCACGTTTATATTGAAATTGAATCAAATCGGTCAAAGGACACACAGACACTTCTGTGTTCAAAAAGAAAGACAAATTTGTTCTCAGTTTGTCTTTTCTTTCATTTGTCCAAATCTATTTCGTAGCCTTCAATGTAATCCCCCTCAGGTATTAAACACTTATGCCAACGTTTTTACCAACCCCCGGAACAGTTGTTATGGCCGATTCCCGATTTAGGAAATAGATGGCAGTCACATGAACTAAATCAGATGAAGACACTGGTTGTGGAACGATATTAGCTGACTTTTAGAGAAATGGTCTCGAAGAACCAACGTCATGTAAAAACCAAAAGTTGTCTTTTCACAATTCCGGCCTCTTTTTGCGAATAGCCGCAAAAATGAAACATAACACTTACATAATAAATACACCTCGTTAACATTTTGGCGCCTCGATTTTCGAGCGACTTTGGCGCGGTTTTCGATCTTAGCTCACATTTTGCACAGTATTCGCTCAGTTGATGCATTGTTAAAATGTTAAAAATTTGCTTTCTACTTTTTGCGTGGTCCTGCAGCATCTATACGAAATAAATGGAAAAAATTGTCTACGCCTACGCAAAATGTCTGCAGTACCAAGAACAAAGTGTCAGAGACCACAGAAAGTCTTCATGTTATTGATCGGTATTAAACGGTGATGGGTGTAAAAGACTCGGTCGCGGCCTTGTATAACTTTCTAAGTTGTTCTATGTTAACGTTCCTTCTGCAATATCACTCAATATATTTTATGTCAATTATCGAACGGTAAATCAATATTGGGAACGTTTTCCCATCTATGATTTGAGAAAAGCGAGATTAGCTGAGTATTCCAGTTTTAGCTGAACAATATTTTAAGGTTTTTTTTTGCCACTTGCCAGTTTTTCTTTCTCGACTGCAAACTTTCGCCAGGGGGGATGAAATTTCCTCGCAAGCTTTTTCAGTGTGGGAATTCAAACAAATTTTTGGAAATGGCTTTGAATTCAAAACATAACTAACAAAAAATGCTTCTTCAGCGCTTTGTCATACAACTTTAAAATTTTTAAAATTTGGTTCTGTGCAGAGTACGCATCGTCCTGAATGTCGTCCAATACTTCGTGGAGCTGTTTGTGTCATTCATAAAGACCTGATTTCGACTTCGTATGGTCCTCATGGATCTACTTGAGCCTTCTCAGGCCTTCTTTGCTTTAGGACGCAAAGTCTGACACAAAATCTTTAAAGATTTTTGGGAAAATCGCCAAATACACTAAAGAATTTCTTGACCATTTGCCACTAAACTGCATACTGTTACATACATACAAAAAGAAACAGTTCGCCATGCAAGACATAAGGCATGCAATTTGCAAGAAATCTCATTGCTTTTAATTTGAAATACGTTCATAGATATTGCCGAAGCAAGCTGCTATTTAGCTCATTTGTTTATCGATAGTTCCTATAAGCGTTCATTTCCATTGTTTTTTTTTTTTTTCGTTGCCTTTATATAGCATTAACTCTTTGCCTTCCTATGTCGGCTACTTGTCAATATTATCGGTAAACAAGTAAGAAAACTACGTTTGGATGCGACCCAATCTTTTTTACCCATCACGCCTGTCGCATTCTACTCTGCAAGTCCTTCTATTTGATACGCATTTGAATACACTGCTGACAAAAAACGAATCCTCTACGTTGTCGGGTATACCATATACATTTTAGAATTGACACGTGTTTGGACAGATAATATATCTTCAAGTGAGCAATACACTAAATAATAACCTCATGTTTATGTTGTGAGTAATAAACAGAAAATATAAAAAGGGGGGAAAAAATCACTTATAACTTCGTGTAGTCGTGGCCTATTTTCTCCATTACTGCACAGGGGCTGCAGGACTGGCTATAGAATATACGTGCAAATTAGTGCCGTTGTATCTGTAGTAAAGATCAAAAAATGAAATTGTATACATGTATTGCTCGTCGTAGGGCAATCATTCATTGCTTTTCACTGACGGATGTATACAAATTTTGTTCAGTGGTTTACCCTAGTACCTTAGTAGCTTACTTTAGAAAAATGTTATCCACTGTTAGCCAGGATGTTGTCTGACAGAATATGAATTCTCTCTCAATAAAAAGTAAAAATAGTTCGGCTGTTCACGAAAGCGGACCGTTGTAAAAATGGAAGTTCTGAACACACCATAATTCACTCCTTAAAACAAGTGATAATCAGAGGAAGCAGAAGCAGAGAAAATTATTGGCGGAGTCGTACACCCCTCTTCGATATTTTTAACGGTTACATGACAGGCTTTGTAATGTCTTCTCTAGCACTGGCAACTAACTCCGGTTGCATAATCACACCGTGCCCACTTCCACGAGACCACATGTCTCATGGCATGAAGACGGGTCAATATTATTGAATATATAACGCCCCTCTCCCCCCTCCCCCCTCCACCAAAAATTCCCGCAATAACTTGTAGCTCTCGATTCATTATTTTTAAAAATCGGAAGCAGATATAAATACACCTTTTTGGGTTGAAATAAAAATATGGAATTATTCAATTTGGCCTATGACCCGAACAATTTCATATTCAATGCGCAAATAAATTTTGTCATTTAATAGTTTTAATCCTCATTAAGAGCGAAATATTTGAAAACAAACGACTGCCGAAAATTGAATCAAATACTTTGGCAGTAATATTTAAAAAGAATTAAAAATTCAAATTAATCTCTATTCAGCAAGTGAACCATTGAATCTAAAGTAAAACATAAAACAGCTTATTAAAGCGAATTTAGCTCTTTAAAGAAAATTGAAAGCACAATAATTTTTATAGAAATTTTCATAAGTTGAAAATGAAATATGAAATAAAAGCTTTTAAATTATTTATTATAAAATATTATATTTTGAGATTAAAATGTGTTATTAACTTATCATTGAAACTAACAGTTAGATGATATAATGTACATATATATGCGCAATTATATAAACACATTTGCTTGTACGTATCATTACACTTCGGTGTCGCACTGAGAAAAGATATTTTAATTAAAATTTTAATAGTTATGAAATTACAGTTAAACGCTCATAAATATATAAAATGCTTTCTGAATTCACATTAAATGCGCTCTGCTCAGTCAAGTCCAATTCAAAAGACAATGTTGCGTTGCATATGCATGTCTATGTAGTTGATGTACGCATGCATTACAAGTTTAATTGTATTTGCGATCAGCTGGATAATAATGAAAAACTTGGATGTGGCAAACGCTTATCAGACAAGCTATTAACGTTGCATGGCTTTATGAAATTCGAGAATATTTTGAAATAAATCGTTATCACCTTACTTCTTACTTCCTCTTGTTCTTCTATTTTAAATCAATCACTTAACGACATATATGTCGCCCACCTATGTACCGTGGTCTGTGAAGGTCTGAAAGAGTGTGGAAGAAGAGAGGATTGGATGTGAGCTTAAGCGGTAAGTGCTACGGGTTTACCGACTGGGCACTCAGTAGAGCTAGGATTACTTAGAGTCAAACCGCAATGGGCATTGAACTCACGAAATTCGACTTGGTAGTCGCGACTCTTGTCTATGTGGCTATGCTTCAGACGAGCACATAGTCTTTATATCTTGTGGTTAGAATGAATTTTTATCCACCACTTCTGATCAGCACATAAAAATTGGTAATATTTTGGTAAATGTGCGCCTGTCACTTAGTCAACGGGGAACGTTTTTAAACTAACCTTTGATTTCAGATCGAGTTAAGTGACTGGTTCTGGGGCCTACTTCGATATCTCGCCCAGTCTGTAGGCAATGGACTTTTATTCGTGGCGTGCGTATGCATAGACTGGCCACGCCTATTTTTTCATTGCAATTTTTGAAAGTTTTAGAAAACGTATCTATCGATTTTTTATATTATTAGTTATATCCTTCTCCCCCATGTAGGTGTGGTGTAGTGATATCTCATTCTTTCTTTCACAATCAGCTTTTTAAATATATATACCAAGTTTTAACTTTCTGTTTCAACTTTTGTGCATGTGTGCCCTCTAGCAATGCAGCTAGACGAACAGAGACGCAGACAAACAGATAGATGTATATATATACATTTTTTTAATATGGATGCTCCCTATAGGGTTAATAGGCGAGTGTGCCACATCCACATGTGTTACGCCTTTATCGATCATTTTTAAAAGAACCAGGGGATCATCAGGACAGTCATTAATTTTTATTTTATGCGACATCGCACGTTCATTTCTGTGGGTGGTACAAAGGCAAACGAAAATCTAATAAAGCTGAATTCTTTGGTAGTGGGCATGCAAATTTATAAAGAAATTAAAAAAAGACGTAATGACTGAAATGCAAACATTGAAATGATAAAACTATAGAATAAATTTCTTTTAATAGATGCAGATACGTGAGAATATTCTAAAAGGTATAAAAAGCAGAAAGCTGGATTAAGCCTGTGTAGAACTTTTCAATTCCCACTATTAACTCATGTACGACATTCAATTCAACTGACCGCGTCATGCTACTCCAGCTTAATATATTGAAGGAGGCGATATCCTCTAGAGCTATTTCGGTTGGCATAAACCCTTTCAAAGAAGGTAAAACAAGGTTTCTAGGCGAGGACGTGAAACCGTCGTAGAAACACCATACAGCCGTGATGTCTACCGATGAAGGCGATGTTAAGAAAGCCAATTACCCATCTAAAATTTCAGAATCACATTCTGAATCTATTTAAGCTTGTCAATCCGTCCTTCCGTCTTGCCGTCTTATGTTCAACTTACAGGTCGCAAATTCTTTAGAAGAATTTTGCTGAAATTTGATATATTGACGTGGCTTGGCCCAAGAATGGACGCTCTTGAACACCGTTCAGATCCGACTATTTTTTCTGCCACTTCCCATAATAATTGAAGGCTTATTGCATAGGGCATTTAATGATAGGCCGTGGCCCACTGTGGTTTTTTTACTTGTTTTTATTTATTTTTTAGATTTCAGAACAAATTAATTTAAAAAAACAGTTTTGAGAACTTTCACCGTCGCTTTTATTTTAAGCAATTCATCCTAACATCTCTACCTAGTATTGCATTAGAATTGCGTTAAAAGGCAAAGGTCGTTTGTTTGTTCGTTGTCGTTTAGAATGAACAGTTAAGCATTATAAAATGTTTGTTTTCTAGTCTTTAACTTGGCGTTTTCTGTAGCTAATGATACCTGTTAAGAATGTATTCAAACGTTTTGTTATTCTTATTTGCACTTGGCTTGGGTAAAAAACAACGTAGAACGCAACAGAGACAAAAAAGCACTGTAACGGTAAACATCATTTGCTTTACCATGCCCATTAAATCCTTTATTTTTAATCATTTAAAATATAAATTTACCCTGGGTACGTGTGCTTACACTTTCGACCGTCGAATAGGCGTTCGTCCTTATTCGCCCACTCTGCTGTTGCTGTTTTAAAGAACACCCACATAATAATAACATGTAAATTAGCATATGGTAAAGACATGACGTTTCCCACGCATTGTGCATATGCACGATATTCATTCTTTTTTTATAATATAAAAACTATTGTTTGCTTAAACGCATACAAAGTCTTATACAGACACTTTAAAGATACGCATCCATATACATTTGTATATGTATATAGATATATATATAACCTTGGAAGAGATAAAATGAATCTTTAGTTCTCTTTTTCCTTGTATGGCTGGTACGCAAACTGAAAATGCACGAAACATTAAATGAATGCGCTGAAAAGCATGGATTGTAACTCAAACCGACCGAAGAAATAATTGTAATGCATTTATGATCGGTCGGTTCACAAGGGTGAATTTGAAGGACATGGATAATAAATGAGAGAAAATGAAATGTATAAACAGCACATGGCTAAGCCGCGAGATTAATCAAATTCTTTTCTTTTTTTTTTTTTGTTTTTCCTTAAGCAATGACCGCGTCAGAGTATGTTGGTAGAAGAATGGATAACCGTTACTCTCGACACTATTCATTTGATGATGAGATTCAAATGCCGTAAACCATAAGATTTGATGCGGTTTCAAATGACTTTTATACTTATATTTATCGGGTAATTCCCATGCCGGTATCGCACAGTAAGCTTTTTCACACCCACAGACGAGACTTTACCTATTATTGTAGGCATCGAAGAGACTAGGATTGTTGCGATTGCACGCAAAGGCTTTCTCTGGAGATGCGGCCATCGAATTTCTTTATACTCCACAAAAGTGTTGCCACTTTTGGAACCGATTGGTCCTAGAAGGATGAAAAGACTCATTTAATAGCAAGAACGGTCATAATCGGTAAATTTTAAAGACTCAGATTTCTAGATGATTTGCTGGACTATTTCCAGGCAACTAAGCCTGCATACGAATTTTTGAGGGTGTATGCCACCGCACTTGCGGTAACTTAAGCCTTTAACCAAACCGGGAGTAGCAAAATATAGGAACCGTTCACTTCTTTGTCTTCTTGGTTGTCATTAGCCTTGCCTTTCTTAAGCCATATAGCGGTGTTCATGGTTTTATTTCCTTGCTGTGGAACCTGTTTACTTTGTGATGCGCATTTGTTGTGCCGTTTCATTATTGGTGTGTTCTAGCGCCTTGTAGCTGGTTACAGTCCTCTGCCCGTTGCGTTTGTGCAGTCAATTGCGTTGTTTCTCGCGTCAGTTTCCCAGCTCAACACAGCAGTCAAATCATTCAACGACTACAAAATTCGATAAGTCGACCATCCTTAATTCAAGGGATAATATCAACTTGTATGCACTAAACAAAAGAGAGATGAGACGGCTTTTGAAAAGCAATTTTTTTTTCGGAAAATTGTCTCCTATCGTAACTCTACAGTTCATAATTTTGTGCGTGGAACCAAAAGTATTTTCTGAAAATATAGCTTAAAATCTAGTGAGCATTGTAGGAGTTTTTCGAACTTTGTTTTGAAAGTTTTTTTTGAAAAAGTCGCTCAAAAATCTGTCGTACTCGTATGAACATTGAAGCCACCAATAACATGAAAAACGTTGTTTCGAGGAAACGCGATTAAAATATTATGTAAACGTAACGCAAATTTTTGCATTTTGAGATTTTGCCCCGATCACAATCGCCTTTCCATGTCATGTAAGGGATCCTTTAAGCCAACAAAAAGAAAGCGAAAAAAGAAATCAAGTGGATACCACATCATTTCGAAGATGTCCTTCCATCCATCCTCCTATCCATCCTTAATCAAAGATAATTGTTATTCCCAAATGTGCTGAATTTCATTGAAAATCAGTTGATTATTGCCAAGCAAGACTCTGTTATCGATATGTGTAACTCTTAAAGAAGTTTGTTAAGAAAAGTTGGGGCTTAGTGCGCAAAGGTGGTAACAAACTCGTCACTAAAAGTGTACTAATTGATTAGCCACAATTTCTTGCCATTTTTTTGATAGACAATGGATTCTGTGGCGAAAGAATATCGGGGTTTTCGAGTCAATCCTAAAAACTCTATTTTGCGGATGTGAACGATGACTCATCAATTAACATAGATGTTAATCAGAAATAGGAATATTTGTTGAATATTTGTTGAACAATCCGGTTGGGAGTTGTTAAAGATTTCTGGATGGATTTTTTCACGTCGAAAAATGAATTTATGGTTACGAAGTGAAAGGAATTGGTGAACGTCAATCGAAATATTTTGTCCTATCTAGTCAAAGGCATTATTTAGGAGCGACAAAGTCGGTTGCTTGTCGCCTTGCAGATTGATTAGTGGAAGCAAAATATCAAGAAAGTATCCTTTCTTGCTAACAAAGAAGGCTTCATTTGCTGGAACCAGCTCACCGAAACTCTTTGCAGCAGAAATTTGCTAGCTCTCCCAAATAAAAGTACCATGAAGATTCGACATTATTGTCGGTAGATCATAGATGAGGGTTCAAGACGCGGGTTCAAAAGGTAGATCGGCGTGGCGCCAATTTGATACGGTTCATTTCTACGTCTAATTACTACTATTAATGCAAAATTCAAAAAAGAAGAAGTTCTTTGAAAAACTGATCAATCCGGCCCAAATTTTCCACATCTATTTAGTACGCTGCAATAAAGGCATAACACACATCCAGTAGGGCGTGCGCATTTCCTGTCTATTTCTATCTCCACCCATTTCAGCGTGTTCTACATATACAGAGCGGCCCCTATGTGTCATCTGTATAAAAGATTATTTTAGGTCCTAATATTTAAGCCTAAGTAATGAGAAGAAATTTGAGATAGAAAAAAGCAGAACAATTTATGTGCCTGCCGCAAAGAGTTTCCAACGACCGGAGATTGCTCGCTGTCTTTTCAGGACCTCTCACAAAGGAATTCATTTGTGCAGAACCAATTTGGTTTAACGGACGATGGATAAGCTAAGAGCTTCCATTGCTTTCTCACAGATATTTATTCGTTAAGAACACAATGATTTCTGACTGATGACCCAGCTTATAAGCTCTGGCTTGGACTGCAGGGTCGGACTTTGTGACCTGATTTTTGTATTTTTGCACTTGGACTTATTAGGTTTGCTTAGTTTTAAACTTGAACTTTGCTTTGTTTACTTAGCTTAGTTTTACTTTAGCTCGGACTTGCAGCCTTCTATCATGCGCCGTTAATGACTCTCCGACTGTGGCTGGCCGTAACGATAGCTTAAGCAACTACATAACTTCATCCACCAAAATAGGGTCTCTTAGCACAGTGTCTTAAGGTTTGGACGGTCAAACGGGACGGGTGTTGTCTAGTGACATGCAGCAACTCCATCATCTGCTCCATTCACTTGTACGCGTTGAATAACTTAGCTAACTAATCGACTTTCGGAAAATTTTTCTTTGAGCAAAAGTCGTATCTTCCTTTTAGACGCAACTTAACGGCGTATCCTAATCGCAATGTATTCACACCCACATAATCGTTATCCTCACGCTTAAAGAAAATCTAAAAACATATACTAACTGTTATCCGATATTTTTATGGTTTTTGTTTTGGTACTCATCGCAAGCTTGAATATAAAAGTTTTACTATTTTGACTTTACTGTTTTGCAAGATACGTAAAACGTATCTATTATACGCAATCTTATCGCATGGATTACATTACAAACTTTCATTTCCTAAGGTTTTCCTTTCTTCCTTTAATTTTATAATTATTTCCGCCGCATTGAAAAGCAAAACAAGTAGAAATTATTTCAAGAAATGCAAATTTTAGTACTTGCACCTAACAAAGAACAGAGCGTTTTAGAGCACTTGACCTTTTCGCTCTGCCATTATACCGGCCGTTGATTGTTGTTCTTATTGTTGTCGTCATTACTTTCCATTTAATTATCACACCATTGCCAACGTGTAAAATGTGCTGTGTTCTTGTTGTTCTTCTTCTGGTTCGTTAAGAAACTGCATGTTGCACCCACTCTGTAAAAACTGTAGCATTTCTTAGCCACCCTACGTAGACTTCAGCGGTCGACTAATGCCGAAATTTGATGAAAGCGTTTATAGCTTTGCATTAAGAGAGTGAATACAATTAGTTCGTTTCCAACTTAACGAACATGTGTTCGTAATTATTGCGGTTATTCCAGTGTAGGTAGTCGTCTAAACTTTGGCATTTTAAATCTCTATAAATTAATTTGTGTTACAAATTATTTAATGCAGCAAGTTTTCCTGATAGTACTTTATAGCTTTTTCTCAATCGCTCACGTTAACTGGAGTAAAGAAATGTTAGTAGTCATTTTACTGCGTTGCAATGTTTAAATTATTCCTAGCCGTGTGGTAAACTAAGGTAAAGAGATCTGCCTTCATGTGTACATTGTTGCTTACAGCAAATGTATTTGATTACATGAAACTTTCCACAAAACCTTCTTTCTTTTTTATGCTTATTATCTTTAGCAGTTTTGATTATATTACATTGCAGAGTATCAAGTGCATAGTGCATAGTGCGTAGTGCTGTATCTTAAACCATTCAAAGAGTGATCCGAAAATAAGGGGAATTTTTATTTTAAATCGCTATGCCAAATTTACCGAAATATCTCAAAAAGTGCGATCTGTAGATTGAACATAAGAACACATAACTGACAGAGGGACAGAGAAGCTTAAATCTGTATAATAAAAAGTGGACCGCAAGCTCAATATATACTGCTAGACTGTCAAAGCTTAATATATACTGTTACGCAAGTATCCCATAACTGTTGTGGGGTATAAAAGCCAAGCGTTGACGTTCGAAGTGCACATATTTCCAAAGCATTCTCTTATTTTTTGAACAAAGTATTACACTCTTGATCAGCGCGAATAGCTGAACTGGCCATCCGTCAAAGTGTCCATTAGGGCCTCAATAGCCTGCTTTTAGCATTAATGGTCCAGCGTATAATTGACATGGGTATCTGTGTATGTGTTTGCTGTAGATTTGTTGAAAATTGTTTTTTTTGTGCACCACAGTAAAATTTCGTAAATATATCTGCAAAATAAACAATAAATCATAATAAACTTTCTCTTCGTAACTATTTAACGCATTGTAAACTTCAACGTCAGAACATTTCGAATTCGATTACACAACAAAACAGCATTTCAAGATCGTAGTGGGAGAAGCGTTTCCTCTTTATGCTCAAAATTTTCAAATTTTAAAAATTCGATTATTCGTTGTATTGTGTCGAATCTATAGACGCCCTTGATTAGAATAAATCATGAGCCATCTTCAACATATTGAATTGTGTACTTAAACTGTCAAATCGTTTATACCACATCTCATTTTACTTAAAGTTACATAAGGGATTTTTCATTAAGAGTTGTTTAAAATTGTAATTTCCACATTTTTTGTGTGGCTTCATGTGTACAACTATCCAGTACAATTTCCAGTTTCACCATGCAGCGGTTCACGATTCCTGAACGTTTAGAAGTTATTAAAAAAGTCTACCGAAGTAGCAGATCACTCATGGATTCCCATTGTTTCTTCACCAGCGTCTTGAGCGTCTATCACCGTTTCTCTCTTCACGCCGCCGTCATCCAGTGACCCTTGGATTTTTATCGTTGACGGCTACATCAAAGCTCACACGTCTACCGGGAAACCACAAGGTTTAGGATATTTAGAAGCAAATAGTCACCAGAGTATTGCAATTAATGCTGGGCAGAATGTTTGCCTATTGGAGGCATTGTGGGCATCAGTGTGCTAAAAGCCGGCTTTTGACTGAGTGTCTAGTCTTCAAAAGAAAGCACAATTTACAATTTGTTTTTTCCAATTTTAAAAAGTATCATTCCTAACGACTAACACTCGTAATGGAAGATCCTTTATATACAACAGCAATAGACAATAAGACCCATACGAGTACTTATATGGTCAAGAATACGTTTCAATTTATAAGAGACGTCAACCTAAGTAACCGAACAGGCGAAGTGTCTCGACTAACAACTCAATGTCAAGTTTCAATAGGGTTCAAATGTCAAGGTTCAATAGAGCCGATGGCCTTAGATGATGGTGCTTTAAGACTTAAGTCTTACTTAAGTCTGGAGTAACAACCATTTAAAAGAAAATACACCTTGCAGGATGCGTGATACGAATGCATTCACTATGATCAGCGCTTTACTTCCTTTCTTCACATATTAGGAATTATATCACATCAGTGGGAATCAGATATTCCAACTTTTGCGCTGTTTTATTACAATAAGGCTTGGTTGAGATAGATTCTAAGATCTTAGGCTATCGACTATTTGGAGCATAGGAAGGAAGTCATTTTTTGTAAAGCAAAGATCGATATCAGGCTCCTACATGCAGCAAAGGAATTGTTGTATTTCAAATTATCTTACATTCTTTCTTGGTAGAAAAGTAATTTCTAACTCTTAACGGGCTTTTCGAGTTACCCGTTTTTATTTCTATTTCTATTAAATTTTTATATGCTTCACCATTTGTGATACAAGGGTGTTTTATGTTTGTGCAGACGTTGGGTACAGCGCTTCACTTGTTACTGGGAGCGTGGTCAATGGCGCCGGGGAAAAAGGAAGTAAATCTCAAGAGCCAGTGTTCTTTCTCAATAGTAAGACAAGCAGCCCGATGCACAAAGTGCGATGCAAAAAAGTACGTTAATCAAATATACATATATATCTCCAACATTATCTGACATGTAATTCTATGTGTAGGGGAATGTTAGGTGAAATGATTATATATCAATAGGTTCACGTTGATTATTTTTGCATCAGCCATTTATTGGGTGCCAATACCATGTCAATACCAATTTTTAGATAAGCATTTCTTCTAAAACGTACGTTGCAGTTTTCTGAAATTTCAATCACAGTAGACTTTGTAACAAGGTACACGGACACACGTACGAACATACACAAATGAAGTTAAGTTAACTCGGCTGGTTAACTATCCCATTTATCTTGTGGAGAATACGTATATTCTTGAAAGTGGATATACAAATCCGCCAAACACCGACGCCAAACATAGTTTGCTCCATATTGTCAATGTATGAATACACCTGCATTTTGACTTTGAGCTACAAGATGGCGAATTCATGGAACTGAATTTACAATATCGGGATATTTCGGGATTTTATAATAATAAAGGTAACATGACACAGTTTTCGCGTGCGGATCGCTTACGTTCCAATAGTGAAGTGGACTATAGATCAGGAAAATATTTCTGGTTACCTTAGCGCGAGATTTATATTACATTACAAGACGAAAACCGGACAGATGCACTCCCAAAAAATTCCCATAGAATTATCGCTTGCTATTAGACGTGAAGACACACACTTTCTAACTGAATATCAAATCTTTATGTACTTTTATTTTACACAGTACAACTTGATTTTAAATTTGTATTCATTATGCTTAATATGCTGCTGTTTACGAATAAATATAATAACGTACATACAATATATGAATAAAATGTTTTAAATCTGTCCAAACAACGGATATTTAACGTTTTCCGCTAGGCAATATAATCGTCTTACTTGCTTTACATCTGATAGAATCAAAAGAAGATTGGCATGCGACAATAATTATGAGAATATGCACATATTGTGTTCGTATAGACACATGTAAGCATAAGTATAACGAACACACCTGTGATTTTTCCCTTTTTCAACCTTCCCTTATACCTCTTTCTAAATGCCTTAACTAAATTGTGTGAATACTTACCAGCCAAGCAGGCGTTTACTACCAGTATTATGATGAACACAAGCATAGTGACTGTTAATATCCTGTTGTGTATTACACTCTTATTCCGACTCGGGTTCTTGTTGATGTGATTGCGCTTGTTGTTGCTTTTTTTGCTGTTACTGGCGGTCTCCTTAATACCGTAGATTATTAGCAATTTATTCATTATACATTTTTGCTTCGCATTCATAGATTGATTGATTTTGCTTGCTAGAGATTCGGTTGGCTGCTATGGTTGATTGTTAAGTAATTTAACTGTTGATCGAATGATTGATGACCTCGTCATGCATTATAAGTTGAAATGTCTTTTTTAATTTATTTATTTATTTATTTATTTATTTTTTTTTTTTTTGTTTTTTGTTTTCAAATGTGCGTTAATGTTGTTAAGAGACAAACTTAAAATTATGAGAGAAATTCAGTCTTCTGTGTGTTCTTTTGCATGAAATTGTTCCCACAAATTTCTTGGTTGTTCCTGTTGCTGTTGCTCGTCTTCACGGAGGATTGTAATGCAAATAAACCTTGTGTTATAGGAAATCCTTAAGAATTGTTTATTGTTAGTTAATACCCTTTTATGTTAAATTTCTTAAAGAGTTCCAACTGTTGCTGTTTTTGTTGTTGTTATTATTAAGATTATCACACATATTAAGTTTTCTTAGTTCTCAAAGCCTTTATTCATTTATTTATTTTACTGACTTGCTTACCATTTCCATGCCGCAAAGAACGGATAAAATCTTATGATTGTTGTTGTTTTTTTTAATGTTTGTTTTTATCTCACTGCTGTTATTGCTGTTGGTGTTGTTGTAATTGGGTTTATTCTTTAAAGTTTCAGGAACTTTGAAACAAACATGTTTCTAATTGACTGCATGCAAAAGCGTTGTTTCAGTTCAGTTCAGTAACTAAATCTATGGTTTTTCTGGTTGCTAGGCATTGAATTGTTCAATGAGTCCTTGAGCTGTTGCTGTATGAACTTTTCCATGTACACTCGTTATTATATAATATTTTGCGGATTAAATTTTCTCCTTTCAGAGAGCTTACTTACATAAATACAAATTCTTTGCATAAGCTTTTCTTGTTTTTCTTTCTTCCTTTGGCTTTGCAAGCAACGCAAGTGGATTAAATCATTTTTCATTTATTCATTCATTTTTTACTTAATTATTAAAATATACTTTAAGTCGTTGTTGTTGTGTTGTTGCTATTAGTTGATTCTTCTGATGTTATTCTGGTTAGATATATATATGTAAATAACAATCAAGTATTTCAACAAAGTGCTTTAAATATTTAAAAACTAAATATGTATATGTGTGGATGTATGTATATGTGTGGATGTATGTTTATGTGTGGATATATTTATATGTGTATGTATGTGAGCCCTTTTAACGCAGTGTTGAAATACTTGACTCTTGACCGCCGTGCTGTCTTTACTTCTCGTTATTTTCCTGTTAAGTAAAACTTTCATTATTAAATTAATTAACACTGGAATTTAATATGCTTATAATCCTGAACACACACGTACATACACACACAAACCACCTACACCTATACACCATAAGCGTAAATATACGAAAAGTGAAGAACAGATTGTTAAGGCACGATGTTCGAGATGAAATTGAATTTTTCTTTACATTTATTTCTTAAAAACGGGTTTTCATGGAGTTTATTATTTGTTTTGTTTGTGGCGTAATGTGTTTGTGTTTGTATTTGGTTTTTCCTTTTTTTTTTTTTGTGAGCAAATACAATATTTACATTTACCGTCAATTTCGCAAAGGCATAATAAACGTGTTTTCCGTTAACCTAATAAAAGCCAGAAATGCTTGAAATTGCTTTAATTTTCTATATACGTTGTTGCTGTTGTTCTCTTTCATTTTGTTTGTTTTTTTACGATTATAAATTAAAATTTGTTTATATTTTCCAGTCTCCGTTGATTCAAAATTTAATCTAGCATCGTCAAGCTATTTAAATCGTAAACAATTTTATTTAAATCTATTTATTTTATACTTTTCATGCCCATGGCCGGAGCGGGAGGGTATGCTCTTTATGTCGTAATGTCTGCAACACCCCAAAAGAATCTTCAGAGACACCATAAAGTATATATATATATATTCAAACGTATATATATATATACATATTCCTCAAATGAAGATTAATCAATATCTGCCTAAAAATGCGTTCATTCTAAAATAAATATGGCGCACACCGCGACATGGTGAATAAATTTTTTCTTAATAATGCCATTCATATGGGTATCAAAGAAAAGGACTTGGAGAACAGAAGGCGACAGACTAAATCTGTTAATTCTAAATTAATTACGTCACGACACGGTGGATTAATTTCTCTTAACAATAAAAGTAAACTATATCCCATTCATCTTTTTATAACCATAAATAAAAGCGTGGGTCGCTAAAGGCTTTAATGCTGACGGGCATAAAAGACTCGACCCCAGACGAGTATAACTTGTTTACTCCTTTGCTTTAATTTTTTTTTATTTCTTATATATTTTCATACACTTTTTAAATGCAGAAAGTAGGGGACAGCATGTGTGCTAATAACAAGCTAGGTTTTGTAAGAAGTGCATGCACTGGCTATATCTCATTTATTTCATTTATAAGTGTCATGGCTGGCTTGGGAGAAGCTGCACTGGATAGAAACACTTTTTGCTTGTGTCTGAAAAAAAATTTGTGTCTGGGAGAGGATTAAATTGACCACGCCAGCTGATTACCTTGGTTGGACAAGTTATACGCTAGTTAAGAAGAAACTGGGCTAATTGGAAAGAAGTTAAATGACCTCTTAGGCATCTATGTATGTACTGCGCCAGAGCAACTTAATACTGCCTGTTCTGGTTGGGAATATTAGAGGCTACCAATGGAATACATGGATTCATTAAAGAAATTGTCTCGTGCACAACTACGTTGCCTTCTTGCACACAGCTGTGTTGGGACTAGGGAGGAAGGTAGAAAATTGTATTTGCTAAAAGAGCGTTGATTTCATTTGTCAGCAAAAAATTGATAATTGTAAAAAAAAGTTGTTTTTGAAACCGTCTGCTCACCGTATGTACACTGCCTTACTCAGCTTTCAACATAGAATGGGTAGCCAGGCAGATGAGAAAAGCGGCTGCCAAGTTAGTGTTCGTGGGTTCAAATCTGCAGCGGCACAGCAGAAAGTAGATCCTCTATAACATAGCAGACTCTTTCCGCTTTGTACTCCGGACGACGAGTTCACGTTAGATTGGCGCGTAGAAACTGTGTATTGATAAATTTTTGCGCGTCTCTCTCACTCCTCCCTCACTCTCTTCCTCTCTGTGGTGGGATAAAATATTTATTTTTCCACGACCGTAAGCACTGTTATCATGGAGTATCTTAGGCGTGATTATTAAAAGAATTTATTTTGCATGCAATTAGTAAAGTTATTGGTTTGAGGCTTTGTGTTTGCTTAACCTAAGAGAATTCTACGCAATGATTTATATGACAAGGGACGAGTCTACCATTTTATAGGGGCTTTGTTGAGTAAATTCGTAACCATCACGGTTTTGTACATATCGGGAACATACCCTGCTCGATCGGTCATGCAGAAAAAAAAAAATGTTGGATTATGTTGAAAGACGAGCAAAAGAAGCCTTCACATTGTTTCCCTCCTAACATATTGAAAAGTTTTGCTCCAATATACACTTTCCTAGATTTTTGGGCAAAGCCACTAATTTCTCTCACATATTCAAAAACTCTTTACAGCGTGAAACAAGTTCTTCGTTTGATAACAAAAACTCGGGTTTCCCGACTACTTTTTTGATAGTTAAACTTTTTGCTTTCCGTGAAAGCTCAGCATTTATTGAATGTAACGAAAGTTTCATTTTCCATACTCTACTTTCCTACATTCCATATTTATTACAATTCTATTTTTATTACAATCATTACCGGAGGTGTTTTATTCTTGCCATCGCTGAATATTGTATCATAACATCAATCATCGTTCATTGTATTTATTTAGTTTTATTGTATTTATTTATTATTTCATCATTTGATAAAATATTAATAAGAAACTTGTATTGCAAATCAACAGACAAGAATTGTAAACTTTTATTCTAAATGTGGGCGTGTCAATCGACTGCAATCATTTTTAATATCATTAGTTCTTTTGGGCTGCAAAATTACCGCCTGATTATAGGCGGATCAAATTTTTTTAGCGAACTTTTGTGATGTCCTCTAAAATTTTTATAAAGCGCAATAGAACATTATCCGCTGATAGGATTGAAAATAGGTTTTTGCTTACCATTACCGCGAATTTACGCTTCTCGCGACCAATTTTAGCTTAATCTTTTGCCCCCTGCGCCTAAGCTCCGGTTCAGTTCTAGCGAAGGTGCTCCTTCCGTAAATCAACGTATAGATGGCACTCTTTGTGGCTTAGTGAAAACGCATATCTTTAATAGTGTTATGTAAACGTCGGTACCTTTTTTTAGTCAAGTAATGAATTTCTTATTGTTAGATATTCGTGTGCTGGAGACTAATCTGTGAACCGATTCAACTTATTTTTTATCTTAGCGTGAACAAATAAAAAGAAATAAAGTTAAATCTGTTATTCTAGGTAGAGTTTTCAGATGTAACAATAATTTCATAATCGAAGTGGACCAACATATCAAACACGGCTAAGTGGATTATGCCAATCACGCTAATCAAGATTTCATATAGTTTTTGCTCGAATGATAAAAACGTATGACACAATTAATAAAATCGCTTAGGGAGTTGATGAGAAAAAATGTAGCCTGTGTTGTATTAATTATCAGTAAGCTATGTTCTGAAAAGCAAACATATTCGTTGTATATTACGTTCAACACTTTCCAAATTTTTCCTGCAAATTTTCTCAATAGATCGAAATAGGTCTAATAGGTACCCCAAATGCTTCGGCCCATATCAATCAGGAAAGAAAATGTATAGATAATCTCACAAAATAGTTCAGGTTTCCATTAGCGAGAACAGGAAAAGCGATTATAGCCACGTTCATGTAACCGTCCGTCTACTGAAACGACTGGTACGAGACGAAGGCTTGCCCATAGGAACCCAACTTTAAATCAAATTTTCCACTCCCAGTGACCCCAGTGATCAGCCATGGGCCCGCTTGATGTTTCTTCTTCTTAAGCTTGAGCTACAAATCCCTTTTGCAGTTTTGGCCTAACGTTGTCTTTATCCTCTCGGTGCCAAGTTCCTAAAATAGCCAAATCGACATGACGATAAGCCCACATAAGTGCCCATTACATTTACATTTCATGATACATTATGATGTATAATGTTGGATGGACGTTAGCTCCGTCTTCCAAATGCATTTTTGACCGGTTTACAATTATCAACATTTACTAAATCTATTTCTCGTTGTGGACGTTTTATAAAATTCGATTTAACCAGAATATTGTAAGTGTATCAATGCCATTTTCGACCTGAGAAAAATAAAAAAATTTGCTCCAAGATGAATAGACCATTCGCTTCATAAGGTCATAATCGTATGATAAAAACATATTTGACTGGTCGTTTCATTTGTAGCCCCTACGGTTAAGTATCCAATGTGTGTAAATGTGCAGAGTCTTCTGACACGTTCACGCGGCTGTAGAGGACAAATATTCTGAGCCTCTTTAATTACTCTATTCCATTATACGATGACGGTACAAAGGATAAATATTCTGAGACTTCTGAAGCGTTGCTGAGCTATAAAGGATAAACATTTTCAATTTTTTGAAACATTCGGAGAAATGTAAAGCGTAACTATTCTGAGTTTTTAAAAAGATCGCACAGCTGTAAAGAGTAAATATTTTGATCCTTTTGAAACGTTCGGGAAGCTTTGAAGGACGCACTATCTGAGTCTGCTAAAGGCAGGTATAAAAGAGAATTTCCTACGTTTTCTAAAATGTTGCATCAAAACTGTAAAAGATATATATTCTAGATCTTCTGAGGTATTCAGAGAACTATAAAGCATAAATATTCTAAAAAGTTCATAGAGCTATAAAAAATAAATTTTCTATGTCAGCCGAAATGCCCCGGCAGCTGTAAAGGGTAAACATTCAGAGTGTCCTGAAAAGTTCACAGCGTTTTAGCGCGAAAAACATCCTAAGCCTTCTGGAAAGTTCCCAGTTCTGTTAGGGGTAAATATTCTGACTCTCCTGCGTAGCCAGTTGTAAAGGATAAATATTCTCAGTCATGTGAAAAGCCCCCATTTTGTAAGGGATAAATATTCTGACTTCTTCTGAATGTGTTCAAGCAGCTGTAAAGGATAAATATTTTACGTTCTCTGAAATTTTGGCGGACCGATAAAGAATAAATATCCTGTGTCTTCTGAAACGTTCACAGAGCTATAACGGATAAATTGCCTGAGCCTTCTGAAATGTCCACGAAGCTAGAAGATTTAACTTGTATTCTTAATTGGTGGCAGCAAATCGACTGTGAAGCATGGCGACAATAGGCAAAAGATTTTAACTGAAATTGGAAGGCACGCGTTAATTTATAATTTCGTGGACGTAATCGATATCTTATTTCATAGTAAACAAGAAGTTGTGGCCTGTAATCTACAGCAAATATTGAAAATAGTTTATAATCATTATCCGCAATTGCCAGAGTGCTTTGTATGTTATGTTCAAGGTGATGAATAAATTATAGATAGATTCTCCCTAAACCAAATGAAAGAATGTTTAATTTTTTTCTGAACCCTCGAACCCTCACTATGTGTTTACTATGAGCTGGCATTTTTGAAATTTTTTTGTTCAACTTTTCGCACTCCGGACGGATGCGTTAATATAAATATTAAAGAGCCATAAACATTTGAAAAATTTTAATATTTCAGTTAGTAACAATTTTTTTAAGAGCAACTTTTGTTATCAACACATGGCAGTAAATTTCTCTGAACTTTTCACTTATTAAACAAAAATATGTTAACATCGCTTGTTATAGTAAAATATACTGGCGTACATTCATGCTCGATTAAACATTTTAGTGGTTATTCTTCGCCAGTCGAATATGTTGTTAAATTGTTTCCTATTGTCAAGACATGGCATGTTTATGCCATACGGTGAACGAAGCAATGCTAATTCCGTTGCTTCCGGTATTACACTTTGATGATTGTGTTGTATTTATGTACAATATATAAAGTTTTTTTATCTTAAAAATATTAGTGTTTTGCTCATCATGGCGTTGTCTGTTTATGTTATCAATACATCATGTAGTTTACTGTGATACCAGTGTAGTTTCAAATATTGTTTTTTTAAGGGCGATATGTGAACTGAAAGTTCAGGTTTAGTCTGGCTTGTATTCGCTACTACATCAAACGTGCCATGAGTGTTTAACTGTTGGTCTAACAATTCGATTTTTTAGATCTATACATTTTTAGGCTAATTACCGAAGGATGCCAGTTTGTCCGTCCTATTGGTTCCAAATATGGCCGTAACATTGGCAGCTCTTGCGCGCAGGATTGTATTGAATTGAGCCAAATCGATCGAGGGACAAGCCCATTGTACCACCTAGCCTGAGAACACCTCCATTCACTGCACGGAAAAATGGTTATTTGCACATTACTCACAAACGGCAGCAAATAAATACTTGGAAATTTTTTTTACTTTTCTTAAGATATCGATGATTGGTATAAAAGATTCGATCACAGCCGTATGTAATTTTCTTTCTTGTTTCTTTTTTATTTCTGCTGAAGTTTTTGTCAATTGTTCAGTCCCTCTAGGGTTGTTTATGCGTTTTATGCTTACCACCGGACGTTGGTTTACTATTGTCGCCGAAAGATAGAACTGTACGAACTTTTTGATTGCCTTTGCACAAAATCAGAACCATTGGAATTAATCAGCATGGGATTATAACTTGTTTTCCCTAAGCCTGCCTACCTGTTTGCCATTCTCTTTCCTTCTTCTTTCGTAATGTGAAAACGTCAGGTGTGGGTTGCAATTCGATAGACATGTTTACAACATCTAAACACTTGAAACAATTTAAAAGAAAATCAAACTTATGAAAATATTATCTACGTAATAATCTACAACACATGGTCATCCTGCACCAATCTGAAAGAGCGAACTGAGTTCGTATCTTCTTAACTGGTCTAGTGGGAATACATTCAACCAAAGCTGAGTGTAACTTTTTCTCGTGTATTACTTAAGTAAGTGATACATAATCCGCTTTTTGATATCTATGTGTTCTCACAGTGTTTTCTACTCAGACTTAACAACACGTTTCGTCTTTGCAGTCGATGGTTTGAAACTTTCAATTCTAACATTCGTTATCCTCACGTATATGCTTTCAGATTGCTTGTCGCTTTTTTTCGCCCCTTTTAAATCTCTATAATACCATACTGTATGTGCGTCTTGCAAGGGTATGCTGGTATGTAAAATGTTCATTTTCTGTTCTTAATGCATTCTCGCCTTTTTGTTTTCTTTTTCAATAAATATTTGCAGATTTATGCACAACTGCCGATGCTTGTCAATAAGATTCGTTGGTTTATGTATTTATATAAAATTTTAATATTCTGAATATAAGAATCGCGTTAATGTTGCACTCAATATGTCGTCACAGGAAATAGTTCTTACTGCTACGGAATACTTTAAAAGCTTAAGAGCACATTGATCTAATTTGTAAGTGAACATGTTTTAGTCAACAATTTTGCATCTTTTCCTTAAATGAAGCCAAATGGCAAAAGGTACTATAAGTCAATACAAAACATTCGGTGCTTTCATATTGGGGAGACTAGCTAGCTAGCAGTGACCTTTTCGTTTAGCAGACTAAGCGGAAATAATCGAAGAAACAAAAGATGCTTGCATTTTAACCGCTTTATCGGCCGGCCATTCGGTCGCGGACTCTCTCTGTTCTGGTTTAGAATGCCGTGCTAAGTATCAGTACTTTTCTTCTGCTTAGACAAAATTGTTTACAGAGCAAAATAACTAATTGTGATAAAAAAAAGACAGTCAGTCGTTGACACGATCCGAGAGATATTGAGAAGCATAAGCATGTTATTCTTAGGCATATCTATAATCACTGTTACACAAATAGCACAGTAAGAAAAGTGTATTCGGTCGTCATCAAATCTTTTATACTCACCGTCGTTAGTCTAAAAAATAGTAAAAAAACGAGAACGGATTGAGTTTTCGTACTCGATAATATCGGTGAACTTTTCTATTTTTGTACATATCATTCATTTTTGCAGCCAGAGGAATGTTTCAAACAGATTTTACACAGACGGATAGACAGCTTAACAGACGGAGATGCTTAAATCGATTCAGAATTTCATGCTGATCAAGAATGAGTATACTTTGTGGGGCTTCTGAATCTTCCTTCTGAGCGTTGGAAAGGTTTTGAAAAAAGGAATATATCCCATGTTCTTCGCCGATGGATATGGAATTTATTTAACGTTAAATTATTTAATGTAGGTTGACAACATTGTTTAAGACTACTCCAAAAAAAACATTTCATTAGAAAATTTCGCCGATTTACTTGTACAGTTGAACTTCAAATTGAAAAAAAAAAGCAAGGAAGCTATAATGAGTTACCGACAATTACAATTCTTCATATAACGACCTTTTATAATGTGGTGTTACATAGGAAGCGGTCGAAAAAGTGATCCGATCCGAACCAATTTCAATAGCGTTCGTTTTTAGATCAAACCACGTTGTATATGTTTTATCAAAATATTTGAAATATTGCGGCCTGTAAGTTGAACACAAGTAAAAAGACAGACAGGCGGATAGACGGACAGACAAGTTTAGATCGATGCAAAAACCATAATCTGAATCGTTGGGCGTGATTAAAGGTGAGTCTATCTCAAATTTTGCTGGGTGGTGCATACATCGGGACAAACTTGGTACACACACGAACCACAAATGATGTATGGTACAAGAACAGCAAAAAAAATTCGCATAAATATTTCATAAATAGTTATAGCAACGAATTTTTTGCACTTTAAAGAAAGTGTGACCATGAGAATTGATAGTAATGTAGTTTATGTGGTATTATAGCCATGTTCTTCAACCGCTTTGCCACATTTTCAATATTAACCTGGCCGCAAAAATTTCGAATGTCTCTGCCAAATTTAAGGCCGATAGATCAATTTTTGTGGACAAAGGCATGCTTAACATGTATATTTTCCTGATTCTTATCCACGACAAAGGCAAAAGGCCCTCTAAAGCGTCTTAGAACTTCGAAAAGTTTCCCAAAGAATTTATATCGAGAAAGCGATTTTTCTTAACAGGTGGTTAGAGTTGGGGAAAAAATTTAAATGAAATTTGGTCTCTAAACCTTAAAATTAGCTAATCTAGGATTTGGAGTTAGTGTGCTTGCAGAATGTTCGCAAATTTTTTTTTTGTTTTTTTTATTCTTAAGACCATGGATATCCTCTACACATATAAAACGCTAATAATCACAAAGGAATGGAAAAAGAGAGAAAAGTTGTCGAAGACGCGTACTCAAGCGATAAGTGTGCGATGCCTATGCAGACTAGGCACTGACTACAGTTACAAGCAAGTGTGTGTGCGGCCGAGCAGTAGGTGCTACACCAGTACAGCTGCGACCGGTTATGGTCTACCGCGCTGAGGTTTGAGGCTGCGAACACTGGGTTAGTATTCGCAACCCTTATCTAGTCGGCTATCCGGTGGAACATGAAATGAAAAATGATTGAAAATGAAACAAAAAAGTATTCCCGAATATTTCGGAACCTTTTTGAAGGCTCTGGATAAGCTAAATAGGAAAACTGACACTATTGGTTATCCTCTAGAATTTCTCTTTGCATATTTTTCTAACTGACATTTGTTTAACTCCATTTTGTTTAATAATCTTTTCATATAACTTCATGTTTGATTACATTTCTTATTTTTCTGTACTTTTTGATTTAATTTAAAAAAAGAAAAAATTCTTTTTTTTCATACTTAGGAGTGATATTCATTTTTCTCTTACAAAATTTCTTCCTTTTAGTTTTTTTTTTTTTTTATTATATCACACGAAATAGTTGTTCGTTTTTCAGCCTTAAAGTTTTTTTTTTTTGCTATACATTTTTTATAAAGCTTTAATGCATATGAAAAGAAAAGAGTGGAAAGAAAAAAATTCGCGCTAATAAAATATACAAAAAAACATATCTCATGAATTAAATAAACATGATAAAGGCATCGTGTTCTGCAAGCGTGTAGGTGTGTGTGCTTGTGTTTGTGTTTATATTTATATTTGTTTTGCCTTTAACGAAATCAAAAATTTTTTATATGAATAAACAAAAGTTTTGTGGTTAAAAGTTTTATAAATGGGTTTATAAATGCAAAATTTTTATCATATTTTTGGTTTTAAGCGGATATCAGCACCGTATGCTTTACGCCTTTTTCATGTCCACCGTCGAAATATTGGTGAACACTCAGCTGTCAAGACGTTTGCAACGTCTAGAAGGAAGCCGCAGAAAGTCTCATAAGGTAACAAATTCTAAAGCGATTTAGGTCTGTCCGTCTGTCCATGTAGGTTATGTCTGGGGTGAATGTTATCCTGAAGAACGTCCTAGTGTAGTATCACGTAAACTGAAGACACCTCTGTTTCCAAAAACAAAAGAAATTGGTTGCTTGCTCATTACTCACAAGGTACAACATATACAACTATATGTTATTAGCGATCTTACAGACCCTAAAAACCGATATACGCAATATATAAATACATCATGTTTTCTGCCAAAATCTCCGCGAGGCCTAGACGACCCCTTTAATGACCCCACAAAGCACATATATTCCTCGTCAGGATCAAATTCAGAATCGATTTGAGCATTTCCGTTTTTTTGTCTGTCTTTCCGTCTGCTCTATGATAAACATTGTACCTTTCGCAAAATTGAAGAGACCGCCTTAAAATTTGCGAAAAAGTTTGAAAGTTTTTGCACACAAGTTCGAAGTGAAGGCGAGCCAAATCGATCGAAAACGCGCTCACAGAACAATATAGACTAAGAACACCTCCCCTTTCCGGGATTTTGCCCATTACTTATAAACTAGAATAGACACAGAATAACAATGTGAGGGTTTATTCTATAAAAAGAGAAAACCCATCCACGCCCATCCAATTTTATAGTGTATCAAATTATAGTTTCTCTATTTTTACATTGAGATGGGCCCATCTTCTTTTACACCGACCGACTCACAGGTACTTCCCATATAACGTCTTATTTGGAAAAGCTGTTATATGAATAATTATATTAAGCGAAGTGTTTCTAGTTTCAGTCGGTTATCTTTCGTTTTCTCAAAGAAATTGAACGTTTTGCGGATAGCCTGAAAAGGCGATATGTCCTTTCGGTAGTTATGTCGCATCCTATCGAAAAGCTCCAAAAACTTGTAGCTTCCAATAAAATATTTTTCATTCCTCTCTTGATTTAAGCGCGTTTTTGCTCTTCAAAGACACCGATAACGAATTGCTTGCACACCTTGTATATGTAATGCGATTGTGTTGTTATAATAAAAATGGCCAAAAATATTTGAAGATAATTTGTGAAATTTTTGATTCTGGCAGAATTTATTTCCAGACAAGCTTGAATCGATTCAGAAAGTGATCCTAAATCAATTGGCATAACAAAAGTCTCTCTGAAGTCCCTCTGGATGTCGCCTATGGACGCACAATCTTAATTTACCCTATGTAGCACAAGTGGTGTAGAATATGAAAACAAACAAACAGATAATTCACAAAGAATAAAAAGTCGATTGATGATAAAAAATAAATAATTTAAAAAAAACAAACTTTAAATTCAGTGATGCCACACCATCCACTTCCACCAGATCAGTCAGGTCGTATAAGCTGTTTGTGGGTATTGCAGTCAAACAGAGAAAACTGTTTCCTATCTTTTGAAAGAAGTTTTGCATGTAATCTAATGCTTCACTTAAACTAAATGATAGCAATTCGGTTATGCAACTAAGTTGGACGTGTTATGTTAAGTAATTTAAATTGATTGATAATTAAGAACGTGACGTGTGAAAGATTCTAAATATAACTTAATATCTCGGATAACTAGTGAAGACGTTCATATTTACAAAAGGTGAAAATTTCTCTTTTCAACAGGACTGCAAGGCGTACCAAGCGAACGGAGAAACCAAAACGCCTTAATCATCTCGTAAGTTGAGTGGTAGAAAGCGGGGATACTTTTTTTGGGAGCTTTGGCCGTTTCTTCTCCTTTTTTTTGCAACTTTACCCTTGCTTTAGCTAAGCACCAGCCCACTCAAGCCAAGTGCGTGCTCAGGTGCCTGTCACGATTGTGCTTAGCTAACTTACATAAGTTTTGTAATATTTTTAAATATTCAGTTCACTGTCATACGCTTAATATCTATGAAGCAAGATTCGAAAAATGAAAATAAAGAGAAAAACGTATTACGTTGAAAATTCTCTATGTCTTGTGTAATCCATCTACGCAAACATGGCTATGTGCATATGTGACATTTTAAAAATGTCAAAACTAACTGAAACTATTTCATCCAAAACTTAAGTTTACTTTTTTCCCCTTTTCCTGCAATAGTTGAAATTTTTGTTTCTATTTTCTAGAAACTCAAATAAAATATTTAATATATTATGATAAAATAAAAATGTACAATCATAGTGGAGCAGCGTGAGCGCTTGTATAAGAGATACATGGGTTTGTGAAGAAATTTTAGTTCTTATTTAAGTTTTTCCGTTTTTTCTTACAGTTTTTTTCCTTATTTCATAACAATACAAGCGCAAATAAACCAAAACTTTTAAGCGTTAAAACTTAAAGGTCATATAATGAAATAAATGAACCGAAAAACACTTACAATGCTATATATAAGTAAATAAAATAAAACAGCAACAACATAAACAAAATTAAAAAAAAATTGAAAGAAAATATCTTTCTAACAACTGACTGAAAAGGAAACTTCATTAAAATGTTATTAAATTATTTATAATCATACAAGTTTGTAAGCATGTGCCAGAAGACGTACGCTTTTGCCCGTAATGGATGGATGGATGGATGGATGCCTAAAGTTGTTGTTGCAGTGATAAGCTCAAAAAAGTTCCATTAAAAAAAAAAAAACAAAGTTAATGAAAAATATTTTGTATGAAACTTAAGCCAGGGATAAAAACAATGTCGAAAACAAAAACATTTAAAATTAAATAAAAATAAATTGACCCGCAACTGATGGATGATAGTTAATAACAAGAAATCGGTTTGTTTGACATATATAACTAGATAAGGTGAATAAAAACTAAGTGAATAACAATAAAACGAATAAATAATGAATCATCGATAATAAATTATAAATATATATGTATATATATATATCTATATAATAGTAATAATAAATAATAATAATAATAATAGGCAAATAAGTCATGTAAGTAAATTCTTTTTGATAAAGGAAAAACAAGTAAGAACATTACAGTAGCACAAGACCGACTATTGGATACCCTACACCACTTTGCCCAATACCGTTGTTCACTTGTTTTGGTAATGATACACCAAAAGTTACACATTATTTTAGTGCATACTTTCCATGAGAGCCCGCGTATTGAAGTAATCCTTATACGCGATTGTATCCAACATGGTCTCAATTCGTAAGGTTGATTGATCTCTATGTCAATTTACTGTCGTGAACTAAATTTCACTATGAAATATTAAAGGTTACACCTCTTTACTATATAAAGATTCAGTTTTCGTAGGAACGGTTATGTGAGGGCAAGTTCAAAAGACCAAACTTTTCGCACAAATCTAGGATGTCCAAATACTATCACAGAACGAGTTTTATCGAGAATTTTTGAAAATTGTGCTTTTTTTCATATAACAACTTTTCAAAATCTGGCAGTGTATGGAGAGTGGTCGAAAAAGTGGACCGATCTAAATCATGTTGAATAAGGGTTTTCCTTGAGTCAAAGCACGTCAGTTTGCGGAATTGCTTTAAAATACCTCGAAAATTGCGACCTGTACCTTGAACACAAATCTATATGGGCAGGCGTCAGACGGGCTGTGGGCCGGACAGGTACAGATCGATTTGGAAAACCATTTTATGTAATATATATGTAAAGAAAATAATAAAAGGTGGATTCGTCTTAAGCTCGTCTTCGTGGCACGTACGTCCGCACAAACTTAATATACCCTGTACCACAAGTAGTGTAGGATATAAACATAATGTAGTCGAAAAAGTGTTTTTAGGTGTCCTGTGTCAAAATACTATTATTTGTCTTTAACCCAGCATGCACGGTTTCGTCGGAGAGTTATAGCTGCTTTCATATCGCATTGCGTCATACTGTGGCAAGCTCACGTCAGAATATCTTTAAGTCTCTCGTTCCGTTGTTTAAGTTTTTAATTAGTCGAATTAAGTGCCAGCCGTTGGCAAAAAGCTTTACTTTTCCTCATTAATTCATTCAACCTGCAATTAATGAAAAATGGATTAACTGCAATAAGCTAAACCGCAACAACTACTACAGAGCCATCTCTCAACGGTTACGACGGAATCGAAGATGCGTGGTGTCAAACTAGTGCCAGCTGTTTGAAAGGAAGGGGAAGGCATAGTTTATTAACGGTATCTGAAACTTAGGAACGCAACGGAATCATCACCGAACTTATGCGCTTATGCGAACGCGCCGAGCATTGGAACAAAACCGTCCGCAAAATGATAATCAAGGCAATGACAACCAAGGAAAAATCTGCTATTAATTCTTCTAATTCTCTGAATGGATGGTTTATGACGTATCCGAGGACTGCTCCTATTTTTAGGATACAGTTGAAGAATTGATGTTTTCTGAATTTTTTATACGCAATTCAATTGCTGTCAAAAAGAAATAAAAAACTCGTAGCTTATGATGGGTAGTATTTTGAATGGACAATTTTTCACAATAAAACCATGTTTTTACTTAAAAAAAAAAAAAAAAAAACCAATAAAATCCGGACGCAAGCAACGATTCTACACTTTCTCTTATGAATTCAACGAACAGCTAGGGATATAAGAGCACTTGAAGGGGTGGTATAAGTTCGAAGCTTACCTTTCATTGTGGAAAGAGTAAATTAACATGAATTATTTACATACATACAGTTAAGAGTATTGCATATTTGCTTCTTCCTATGTCAACATCATAAGGGGGAAAGATCAGATCAAATTGTAGGTAATGTAAACATCTCTGTGCTAATAGTAATTGTAGTCTAAGAAAAATTAAAATTTGCATTTAAATCATATTTAAGGAATTTTTTATATACGGGAAAGTGTAAAAATTTCGTAAATAAATGTTTCTCAGCATAACTTACTGCTGCATTTTAATAGTTTTCCGGATAAAAGATATAAAACACAAATCTAAACACAACAGCAGATCATAAAATGTTTAACAATAGCAATAAAAATTTAAACACATGTATGTTTATATAATAGAAATAAGTTTGTATGCGTGTGCGTATATATGGCATCAGCAGTTTATATGTTTCTATACGCTTTTGTAGTCGTTAGTAGTGTAACAATTGATATAAAAACTGGAATAGCATCTACACGATACCAGAAGGAATAATGAAAATAAAAACAACAACAACCAGCACAACAGCAACCGCAATGGCAGTGATAACATCTTTAAATTTAAGTTGTTTCTTATCGGTAAGTCAGCTGATGAGCGTATGAACGAACGGTTAAGTGTGTGTGTCAGTAAGGATGCTGCTGAACTAACTGCCACATCGAGATTAAATAATTTAATAAACGCAAAAAAATGAATTCTGTGAAGTGTAAATAAGCAACTTTTCTAAACACAAACGAAAAGGAAATGAAAGGAATTACTAACTAGAAAGTGTTAAGCCGAGAGAGCTCTTTAAAATATATTATATATAGGTATATATATAGTGAAAGATAAACTAAGACGTTTTAGTTTGTGCCTATATATCTAGGATTATTTTTATTCCCTTTCCACCATTTATAAGAGAGAGAGAGAGAGAGAGAGAGAGAGAGAGAACATGTTAAGGTTTTTCGAATACAAGTAACACTCAAAAGAATTTAGCGTAGGCCCCATTTTTTTAAACCGATCGGTTCAGAATCACCTTCCCAACCGATTTTTAGCTTACCTGCCCATTCGTTTTTCTGTCTGTCTTTCTGTCTGAAATTTGACCCTTTACTTTTCGTGTCGAAACTGCAAATTGCAAATTTCAAAATATGTTCACGAGACTTAATACAGTGACTTGTTGTTGACTCAACGCCCACTTTTGCAATCGCTCGCAAAAGCCGTCGTATTTCGCCTCAAGTAAAGAAATTTTTTAGAGAACACCTGAAAGTCTGGCGAGCCTGGCCGCCTGGCAAGTTAACGGCTATATATATAGTGTTATGCTACATACGATATTCTGCCATATTGATAAAAAACTGTTATGCAATGTGATATATACATACAGGACCACCCACGCAGGCACATGTGTGGGATAAGGCGGCCGATATCCAACCAGCTTTGGCAAGGATGATGCCAAACGCTGAAAGAAATGTGATATGCCCGTTAGTCACATCAGTTTCACTGTACGGGAGCCCTGTGTGGATTGACACAACACCATTGAAGTCAAACCACAGGAAGATGGCATCGGCGAAGACGGCATGGTAAGATAAACGATTACCTCACACGGTTCCTTCCTGGTCATGGCTGTTTCAGAAGTTATTTACACACGCTCGATCATGATAGTTCACCGATATGCCCGAACTATGCATACGCAGAAGAAGATGTGATACATACGATATTCCATTGCGCAAGTTTCGTGGCGTATGATCGACCTAGGTTCACACGCGACTGTAAAGAACGTGGGCCCAAAACCGCAAAGTACTGTGGATCGAGGTGATCACGGAAGTGCGACGATTAGAGAGATAGCGGATGGAGAGAAGAAGAAGTGAAAACGAATAGAGTATTCTCCTAAGATCTCATTACATGGAGGGCTTGATATAACTTGATATCAGCCTGTGCGAAATAATACATAAAGGGGCTCCGGCGAAGGTGAGTGGTCGAGGCAATGCGTGCGGGGAGTAGTTTTTAGTACACAGGCGCTATGGATAGCAAATCGTGCACAAGTGCACATATATTCCTTTTTTATTCAGGGATATCCGCTGTTCGTGTAACACGGTCATTGTGAGAAACCAGAAAGGAAGGAGAAAGAAATAGGAAGCTTGTGGCTGCAACCTAGCGGGTGCGTGCCCAATCGAGAGGTGTTATATCTTTACCGAGTGAGCGCTCACTACAGCTACAACTAAAGAAATCTCCCGCAATTGAGATTTAAGTCCGCTAACCCTGACTTGGTAGTTGCGGCTTTTACCTACTCGGCTACTCAGACGAATGTATTGAATGTATGACGTGTATTACGCACAATCACAACTTATTTATGCGTTTTTTTATTAGCGCTCGTCTGATCAATTTATTTTCCAGCTTGACCAGACGACAGTTATAACGAAGATGTACCCGGCTACCTTTTCTTTAGAATAGAGTACGCAAGAAATAATTGTGATGTTAAAGACAGATGGACACGTGTTTGTAATTCACTTTGATCCAGGAATATACTTTGTATAGTGTCTGGACTGGACTGGTTTAAGTTGATAAAAAATAAAAATTATATAACTAATTGATAAATAATTATTTTTTAGGCGTATTTTCGGTGTAATGGCAAACGTTGAAATTTTAATAATTAATACAAATAGGCTTAGGGCGGTATATATTATTTTAGCAAGTCCTACAAGCAAACGCGTTCAATTTATATGAGTTTATATTAAAATCAATTAGGACTCTCTTTAACTTTTGAAGGGTTCCTCAAAGAGAACCCAACTAATATGACATTGTAGTGCAATATATTGCGATAATTCCTTGGCATAATAGGCTATGCATCCGAACATATATTGTGCCAAAAAAGTGTGTACAAACTTGAGCTTCGAATTACGAATGAGTCAAAATCTAACCGTTTACGAAAAGCATTACTCTTCCTACTTACTTCACTAGAGTGAAGTGTTGCTATATCGTGATGGATGAGAGCCAAAAACTATGATGAATGTCAGGCGAACCATAGAAAACCATATACCGTCCAGATCATGTTTTGCATTATATTTATGAGACCCAACAGAGGGCAGTACATTATAAATTCCTCTAACAACAACACCTGCATTCTGGTAAATACAACAACATAATTAAGTTAATTAATAAAGTCCAAAGAACAACCACAATATCGACGACACTTTGTACTCTGTAATAGTTTTCTCAGTTCGACTAAGATATTCTTCGATGTTGAAAAATTGAACTCTAGCAAAAAATCTTCGAACACGAAACCACAAAAGTTTATATAAGTCGACGGAACTACGGAATCAAGACTGTTTTCATCCCTCCTCTGCCCCCCTCTCCCGCCTTAACCAAACAACGTCAGCAAAATCAAGACCAAACATTTGCTTTTTAAAAAATTGAATCTTAGTCTGCTAATACTCATCCCATTTTAGTCATAGACCTGACTTCGTTGGCCTAAATAATGGTATAAACCCGTATTAGATCGTTGGATATGACGCAGATGAATGATTTTTGGGATCAACCTTTGCAGCAAAAACTGTCTATAAAAAGACTTATGCAAAAATAGAGAGAAACGAAAATGGTTCCAGAAAAAAGTTTCGTTTACAAAATAACTTGCAAGAAAGCTGCATGGCAGCAGGAAAGCTAATGAACTAAGCTAACAATCGTCACCAAGTTGGATAACGGTAAGTTAAACCATTGCTGTGTTAGAAGATATTTGCAGATCAATAAGCTGGACCTAGGCAGACTTATTCATAAACTCAAAAATAGCCGGCAAGTGCACGTGTCTGTGTCTGTTGTTGTAACAAAAGAAATTATTTTTAAAACCTGCTGCAATATTTTAAATACAGAAGAACTCTGTAGCAGTCTTTTGTTTATAACTTGTGCATGCCCTTACGTTTACTTAGAACGATGGAGTGACTTCTAGAACCTTCTTTTCAATGCAGTCACCATCACCGATTCATTTTGTCAAAACGATTGCAACACGTGGAAGGTAGCACCAGATACTTCGTATTCTTGATCAGCCCCAAATTTTAAAGCGATTTAGCCAAATCCGTCTATGTGCATAAAGTCTATGGCAAACATTCCTATGGTCGCAAACATATGCAACAATCGGCACAAGGATTGACATTCTCCCACCAAGTGAGACAAATTGGTCAGCGGACACCACCGCAGCACTACTTGACCTGAGCCCTTTTACACTTTCGAAAATTAAAAAAAAGTTTGGTTTTTTACTCGTTACTCGTAAACCACAAGAACGATATAACGATAAGAATTTGTATTTATATTCTATAGGTAGCCGTGCAGCACTTGTACAAAATGGAAAAAATCTGCCACGCCTACTCAATATTCACATTTCGTTCCAGTTATTAGAACGTTTACAACCAACAGAAAGAAGCTTCAAAAAGCATAGCAAGTCTGCATACTATCGATCAGAATTAAGCGGTGATGGGTATAAAAGATTTGCTTGCCAGCGAATGTAATTTTCGTACGTTTTTATTTTTATTTTACGTAATCAACAAAAGTTGTTCACTGTATCCAGCTGCGAGTTGAAAAGTGAAACAACATAAATTTATTTCAAATATTATGTTATGTAGTTGTAAAGCGCTTCCCTTTGGTTTTATTTATGTAAGCGGTGCTGACATGAAACGAAATTCGATATGACAGCTCAACAAACCCCAAACTGAACTCTATAAGCAAATGTATGACAAGTCTTTTAAAATCTTATACATATATACGTACATAGATCGTATGCAAAGGTGAATGTGTTTATTCTGTTTCGTATGTCAAAAGCACACCTATACATGACCACATACATGTCTACACGCAAACCAACATTCTATTTGAACACGTAAAACAATTTAACACATAATTAGTGAGAAAAAAAGAAGAAAAACAAGAGAAAAAATTAGAAAAACAAAAATTAAAAAAATATCGTTCGCTGATATTTATTAACTGTGAAATGTGCGGCTAAAGCAAACAATCAAAAGCAAAAAAAAAAAACATACATACATATGAAAAGAAAAGCCCCACATATCAGCAGTAAAAAATAAAAAGCATAGTCTGCAGTGTTGCGAAGAAAATACAAAAAGAAAAACGAGACCACATACGGTTTATGACGAATTTTTCGAACTCGCTTGTTATGACACTAATACAATACTTTATACTGATAAAATTCATATACCATTTTCATCCTTAAATATCAAAGCGTAGATAATAGGAACCGCTAGCTAGCTTTTGCCTTTAAGCAACTGAACAAATTTGCAAGACAACTGAGCTAACTTCCTTGCATCGGTTAAACGACAGCATGCTTTAGATAACGTCATGTCACTGATGATATCATTTCGCATTTTCTCTTTTATCGATCAACACATTACTGAATTTAACTTCATCTCGTCGATAAAATTGTTTCCTTTTGTTATTCCTACTTTACCGAACAATGGAATGAATTTTTTTTTTAACTTCACATCGTCGATAAAATCTCGTCTTTCTTCTCTTCCATATCGCTTTGAAAGTCGTCTCGCCACATAGCTTTAGTTAACTTCATATCGTTGGTAACATTGCCTCGTTACGTGACTTTAGTTAACTACACATCGTTAGTAAAGACGTCCAGTTATTCACGCGGTTCGCCCCGTGTCGCTCGGTATATTTCTAAGCTTATCTTCGTATCTCCAATAGATACGAGCCGTTAATAACAAGGTCGATGCGTTGCTTTAATTAATTTTTATATCGCTTTTCTCGTTAATTTACTTTAGCTAACTTTATATCGTTGGTAAACCATTTCCTTCAACGATCTGCTATCTCTCAATTATCAATAGACATATTATTCTAGTTAACTTTGCAACTCGCCCAGCAAATCGTACGGTCAATGAGGCAACTTTTCCATCATCGAATGAATGAATGAATGAAATCGCCTCGTTGACAATACAATCGCTTCATTATCTATTGATTGCTTTTGCACTTTTAAGATTGCGCCATAAACGGCGATTCGTAACCGATGAACAACCGGTTCTCTCTGTCTATTGGTGCCGGTGTATAAAGAGTGCATAATGCACGATTTCTTTCCAAAGTTAACCTTTCACATGCAGCCATTCTAATAGAGCAGCAAAAATATTGAACTGTAGGTTAGACTTTCTTTCGTTGTGTATTCCTTTTACTGGTTTCCAATGTTTTTTCAAACTTTAGAATAATTATGAACGAATTAACGCTCTACTTAATTCAGGTTTAAGTTTTACACCGGCCAGAGAAAGGAAAAGAGACAAAAGCTTCATACACTCGCTTCAGCAGCTTGGTAAATGCACAGACGAACTTGATTGATCCCTCTGAGCAAAGCTATAAACGAGTCTGACAATGCATTAAACAAAGTTAACATGTCTTCCAGTGTGGATCTGACAATGCGTTTAACAAAGTTAAGATGTCTTCCAGTGTGGATCTGACAATGCGTTTAACAAAGTTAAGATGTCTTCTAGCGTGGATCTGACAATGCATTAAACAAAGTTAAGATGTCTTCCAGTGTGGATCTGACAATGCATTTAACAAAGTTAATTTATCTTCCGTTTTGCGCATAGAATCATCCAAATACTGAATAAAAATACGCAGAGCATTAAGCATTAAGTCGGGAGAGTGTATGGTCGAATGCGTTTGTGTAGGTGTAAATGGAACACCTGCCAAAACGTATACATTCTTTTTTTCGGAGGTATTTATTTTGAAATGTTCCAAAACATAAACCAAAAGCAAGAATAAAGTAAACAAACAATGGCTACATGTACGTAAATTCAATACGTAGGCAGGTGGCCTGCATGTGTTTTCATTTACCGCACATATATGTGCCTTGTTGTATGTATATTGTAAGCAATCGAAGCAAAGACAAGTTTAATTTTCATTAATATTTAGGGCATCAAAAATATTTCGTTTTAATGGTGTCAGCGTAGTTCATACCTCTAACCGTGTTTTCCTTAAGTTCCAATTAGTTTTTCTCTTGTTTTTTGTTGGAGTGGCGGAGGAAAGTTGTTATCGATTAAAATAAATAAAAATACAAATCCAATGAACAATGAAAAAATTCGTAGAGAAATTCACATAAATGCATATAAAAATTCTTAAGAATTTTATTCTTTACATTTACATGATTGAACAAGTGAAAGTAATAAAGAGAGTGAGAGAGAAAGGGAGTACACAAAAATAGCAAAACTTACATTTCAATTTCCTGAACAAACAAAATTTTGTAAAGTCATGGCTGCATTGTTATGTGTATATACTGCCTAAAGCACACTTCTCCATACGCTTGCTTGCTTGCTTGCTTGCTTGCTTGCTTGCTTGCTCTTATATTACTGCAGAATGTTATTAACATTAAAGTGACTGCTTTTATAGGCACACATACAAACGCACAAGCACACAAACATACTTGCAATAGTAATAGAAACATTAAGCATACGCTACGATATCCAACATTTCATTATAGGAATTTGTATTTTCTCAAAAATATTTTATGTATGACAGAATTCAGAGAAAAGTGTTAGTTGATGTGGAACTACAGCGACTACAACGCATTGCAAAGACCTACAACAGACCTACATGCGAGTGCCATTCCAGAAAAATATATCCTACGTGTTTTAAATATGATTGCCTAACGTATCAGCTAAAGCCTTAAGAATACAATCAGCTTCAAAAGTAGATTAATACGATTTCTGTTGATTCATTTAATTAAACAGTTCACGCTTATACAGTTGCCTATACAGTTGTTTTTGTGCTCTAAAATTTAAACTAAATAAATATTTTCTTTCTTTAGGTTTTGCAGACTATAGGTTTTTGTTTTTCTAATGACCATGCGGTTTGGAGCCAGAATAGTTTTTGATTAATAACACTTCTGAATTGAAAAGTGGAGCTTTGGTGTATTGGAGGGATGTTTTCAGTACAATTTCAGATGGCTTTCCTAGCAGTAAACTTCAACTTTCACTTTTTCTGCAGTTATTTTATTCTGTAGAATCACGCATTTTAACGCTCTGTCCGCTTTTAGAATAAGTCAAAATCCTAGTTTCTGAATAAAGTCCGATATGCTTTATTGAGGTGAATCAAGCCTTTCCAATATCATCGTTAATCAAATATAGTCGCCTGGAGCGTGACTGTCCAGCCATATTCTACATGTTCTATCAGAAAACGTATCTTCACTACACACTTTCAATAAATATTTGCATGCTTCTGTAGCATTTCTCCCTTGTTGGCATAAATGAATTTCGTCAGCAGCCTTGGGTACACGATCACGTCTCACTTAATGCTGACATGAATCATTTTCGTTTCGCATGCTTGTTAAAACTTTCTATAAGCAGAACGGACAGTGCTTCCCGGTAGACCTGTTAGGTAATATGTGAAGTTTCGGTCTCAGTTATTGCGAATGTTTCAATAACAGCCGGCAGACCGTATGACGGAGAGACGGACCCAGACACTTTGTCTACACACAGTCGAAATTACATTAAATTGACAACATTCCAAATTCGCATGTTGCCCAATCGAGCACTAATTTCGCGCAAAAACGGTAAAATGAAATCATCGCTTTTAAGGCGACTTTACTACAATTACTATTTTGTTGCAATTAGTGTTCAGATTCCTTATATATCGAAAATGTAATTGTTTGAGTTTTTTTTTTACTTTATTTAGATCTGCCAGCAACGATTCGGTTCGTTTCTGTTAGTATCAGATATCTTTCTTTGTTGTCCCTTAACACTAGGCCTCTCTTACACAATTCATAAAAGGGTAATGCAACGTTGACATCTTTATAGATATAGTTAAGCCAGATATTAGATTTAAATTCAACATTTAAACCCAATATTGGAATTTGGTGCCATGAGACAGTATGAGTTTGAAAATTGGTATAATGTGAGAGTATGAGTTTGATGCATACAGTACACACTTGCAAGTATATACAAGTATGGCGGCGCACATTTGTTGTTGTTGTATTAGAAAGAGAAGGTGAAAAATTTATATAAAATTAAATAAAAAAAAAAAAAAACAAAAAATTGTAAAATTATAAACAAAATTTAGTGTATTAGAAAAGTTTAGAGGAAGAAAAGTTAATAAGTTAAATAAGTGTAAGGAATTTGATAATAAAAGTTGAATAAATTTAAGTAACTTAAACAAATAAAAGCTTATAGAATAAGTATAAAAAAGTGTACCCTAAAGCAATATAAGAGCATTGACGGTAAGTGCATTTATTTACAATTTCGTATATTTAATTTTTTGCCAAGGAGACCCATCTGAGATTCACATAGTTTCCCTGGGAATCGCGTTGAAGTCTCCTTATTGCCTAGGAATAATAATAACAGAATTAGAAGCTCCACAATACAAAAAAAAAAAAAAACAGTTTACAACATATAGTGACAATTCATATTGACGCCATTATAACAATAAGTGTGTGTGCCGTTATATGCGATTTTTTTTCACTTTTTTGATGTTTTTTGTTTATTGCTCGCAAGATAAACAAGACAGAAGTTATGGTGATGGGTGTAAAAGATTCGGCCGCGCCCAAACATAATTTGTTTACTTGTTTTTACCATATGTTTTTCTTAGAAATGTACTACCAAGGCCGCAGTCCAAACATTGCTTTACAACTCCTATAATTTTGATAACTTATTTCAGCGACAATGCAGTTGCAAAACCTATTTTTAACGTAGCGCAACATACATTGGAATTTCTTACGACGTTGAGTCTTTGCGTTACATCGGCGACATAATACTGGTTTCGAAATGCGGCTTTCCCGTGTTCCTACTTTTCTGATTTCAAACATACTTTTCTCATCATTTTTTCATCGCCTGTCCCTAACAATTCGCTAAATGGGGCCGTGCGGAGGTGCGAAATATCTGACGGGGAAGTATTGAAATAATCAGCTTGAAAACATATTTACCGGTTAGACGATAAATGTATGAACAAATGTTTTAATTTTGAAGAAATTTAATTTTTTTTATGTTGAAATCGTGGGCTTACCCTGCACCACTTGTGGTGCAAGAATGTATGGATGTATGCAACACCCAAAAAGACTTGACATAGACCCGCCTATTATTATATCGATCGATTCAGCGATACTTTTTGCTTGTATGTCCATTCGCCCGTCGGCCCGTCTTCTTTGCTAGCGCTTTGCTTAAAATAATCTAAAGCCAGAATGCGCACTATTAGGTATGCGTGCTGTACCATGCCTACCATCTTTATGCAAAAACACGGTAATCACGGATATAATCTTCCTGAATGTTATTTGGGTACGCTTGACGTCCTGCAGCAAGTGTCATTCGGAAATTAAATTTCGGGTCATTGAAGGTTCGCAATAGAACCAAATCTCATTGATTGTTAGCAGAAGTCAATCATCGGCTTCAGAGTCGTACACGTCAAGACTCAATTGATTCGGCGTCAACCTTTTTCTTTTTTTTGCTCACCACGTGAGGATCTTACCATTCACTTGGCCCATCTTTCGATATGATGCGAGCGCTTACTTGCAAGCTTCTACAACACAAGTGAAGTAATAACACCTCAGTTAGGGAAAAGCGTTATTTAATATCAAACCTTTTGCGCTAAGGGCATTCCACGCGTACTTGTCGTTTACTTCATACTTATTAAGAAAAATTTCTATTATAAATTTCTTCTTCTTTCTCTTTCGCAAGTTTCAGCGAATTTTTAAAAAGAAATTTATTTGTCGTTAATTATTTAGTCCCTCTTCGTCATCCTAATCATCGACTCAATATCATATAAAATATGATTTCGTTGTAATTTTATTAAAACAGAGTTTATAATAATGTCAATTGTTATTGTTTGTTATTGTTCCTGTTTCGTTCAATTTTATCTAAAGTAATAATTCAAGTGGTGGCTCGTATAAGCAAAAAAAAAAATAAAAATATAATAATAACGACAACAACAATAACAATGATTCAACGTAAGTATAACATGTGCATGCAAACAATCTCAACATTGTACTTATATATGCATTCAAGTGCACACATAATCACTACACAACACATACATATGCACACACACAACGTTTGCCTAAAGGGGAAAAGTGAAACTTTAAGAAAACTAACTAATAGTTAGTGGCTTTCTTTTTTCTCTATCAATAAAATGCAAAATTTTTCAAGTGTATTCGTAAAGTAGAAGAAGCATTGGATTTTTGTTTAAAGCAAAATGTTGCAAAAATGAAAACCAAACAAAATGCGACACAACCGTGTATAGTTTTACATGAAAAAAGGAAAAACAAAAAAGAAAAACAAAAAAACATAAACAAACTTAAACACATTTATACGAAGAGTTGGTAGACATTTCTGATGATTTATTGGATTAAAAACATACATGAATGTGTGTGTATGCATGTATGTAAGAATAAAAAAAAATAATTTTGGCATTTGAACAAGTTTTTTTGGAAGAAAATTGAGACATATTTTATATTTTACATAAATTAAAATTTCTTTAAAAATTTTATTTATTTTATTAAGAAAAATTTTAATTTGCAACAAAAAATTTAAATTTATTTTTTTCAATTGTTACTAAGACTTTCTCGCGTGACTATTTTCATTTTTGGATGTAGCGCCCACGAATCTTAGACCTATGCTTGCTATTCCCAATTTAAGGAGAGTCCTGTGCTCTACTCTGCTCTGCTTAATATTAAAACATTTATTTTTACTAACATTGAACCACGTTGGCTCACGTTTTGCGTTCGTTTAAGAATTTTCGCGGAAAGTAAGCCCCTATACAACGACAAGGTAGAATCTCTGATATTCTGTAATGGAGACGGATACAGAATTGGAAATGGGAAACTTATAAAAGATGCAAGATTGCACCGTTATGTGGAGCTTATAACCCTTTCAGAGATGTGCGTTAAACGTGTGCTGTAACCTTCTAAGTGGTATAAGAATTCACTATCTACAAACAAGCTTCTAAGTGGTGCAAGAATCCATCGTTATTTGAGCAGTGAAAACTCTTAGAAAGTACACGAATCCACCGTTACTAAGGGAGTAACAAACTTCCAAGGAACAGGGGAATGCATCATTATATGGAGATATAATTTTCTACAAAGTGCAAAAATCCACTATCAGGCTGTAAGCTTCTAAGCCGAGCAACAGTCCATCGTTACCTGAGCGCTATCCACTATTACCCGGGAATTGTAAGCTTCTCAGGGAAGCAAGAATCTACCATTACTTGGGGATCACTTGGGGATTTAAGAAGTCCGAATGTCGACCTTCACTTCCCAGTAGTAGAAATCCACTGTTACCTTTGAATTGTGGCTTTCTAGGAGTCCTCAATTTTTGTTGCGTTCGTTTGAAACGCTTTAGATTTCTTAAGCAATAAAAGTGGTCTGCACTGATTGACCGGTTATATATTTTTATTTATTCCATCACAGACTAACGAATGTGTGCACGTGTGCTTGCGAATATTTTCAGTAGATTTAAAAGCGCTGTAAACGTTATATGTTACCCGCATTCTTTAATCATAAGCCGTGTTGCCATGGGACTTATATTTTCAAAAATTGTCCCATCTGCAAGTTATCCTCGTTACGCTCGTGTTATCACTTTTGGTTAAAAGTAGCCTCTGCTAGCCACGAGCTGATCTCGCAAAGCAGTCACATGTACTTCTGTTCCTATGACGAAAATATCTCATCGCAGCAAAAAGGCTGCAACCATTTTATGAATGCGAAAGTGAGTATTTAGTTGGCCATGAGTATTTAGCATGGAACGGGCCACTTAGTCACCTGCCATTTTGGTTCTTTTTTTTTGGTCGATGGCTTTTCCGCTTACAACTTAATTTCAATGAGGTTTTTTTAGCGTCTGCTTTACGCAACATTCGGTGTAAAGTGGATGTGTGTCTCAGTTCTTGTACTGAAATAGGCTTTCAGTGTTACAGGTTTTCGGTTCAATTAACTAATTTTTATATCTTACATTTTATTAATGTTATTATTATCTTCATTATTACACTTTAAATGTCAACACAAATTCTTAGTTACAATTATTTATTTTCAGTCAAGTACATTTTTATAAAATTGCTAACAAGAATCAAAACATAAGCGTTTTCATTGCTGGGCATTTTTTTTTTTTTGTTTCTCTTTCTCTTTATGAATTAGTGTGTGAGTAGAGAAAGAAGGACATTAATTGCGAAAGTCTTGTAAAGAAATTTTATTTGCATTTTTTGCGTTTTGGCCTTTTTTTATTAGTTTCTGTTTCTTGTTCTTCTCTTTTCATGCGTTGAGTACTTAGGGCATAGGCAGTCACTCGAAAGGATAATAAAGTAATTTTTATATTTGTCGGTCATTATTTCTACAGCTAAGCGAAAGGAAAAGAGATATAATAAAAAGCTAATAAAATTGAATTATTTGAACTTTATTAAACGCTATTTTAAGAACGCATTCTGAAATGTCTGTAGATTAAATGTAGACAAAGAGAAAAAAAAGAAAATCCACAAGCAATCAAATCATAATAAAAACGAGAAAAGCAACTTATCTAACCTTCAAATTTTAATTTTAAAATTCTTATTTAAATCCAGAATGCATGAATGCTAAGCTATTTGAATTCTTTTTTCATTTTTTTTTTTTTTTTTTTAATAAATAAAACTCTTTATGTAAACGATGAAAACAGAAATTTTATTATTCCTTTTTTACTCAAATCAGTAAATAATCCGTTATTAATTTGAAGAAGAACAAGAAGAAGAAGAAGAAATTTTAATATTTGTCGGCAGTGTTTCCAAGTGCTACTTCTTGATTGGTGTTGAATACAAATAACATCGTCGATGCAATCGTTTATTTACCTTTCAACAACCAATGTGTCAATCGTTAAGGAAGTTCATAACCTAATGCATAAGTCCTATTATAAAGAAGAGAAGAAGATTCGGGATCCTCATTGTCTAACAAATTGCTAACAAGACAATAAACTTATATGACTTCTCTGAGAAACTTCGTAACCTGGAGCATATGGACAATGATTAGCACGCAATACTGGGCTCAGGGGGTTATAAACGCGATAATAAATAGAGAGGGGATATTAAGTACATCGCGCCATGCAGAAACCCCATAGTTTGACACATCATATATGTAACCATATATATATATATATATATATATGTATATTTCACGTTATCGAAAAAACCTCAAAGCCTGAAGCATACGGAGATACACCAGCAAGCAAAAGCGCAGCTTTAACTTATCATTTATCTGACATCGCGGTTTTGTAAGTCCGATATTAAATTTATCATTTCGTTCAGGAAGTTCATAACCTAACACCCAGGTTCCATTATAAAGAAAGTAAGAAGATTCAGAAACTTCATTGCATTCAACGCATTATTGAGGAAACAATAAATGTATGTAAATGTCTGGAGGACATACACTAGCAAGCAAAGGGGTAGCTCTGGCTTATCTCTTCATTCTGGGGTCATGAAATTATGAATGCGACAATAAATGTATTACACCGTTCATAACCTTATACATAGGTCCGAACAAGACAATACGTCATAACGTACTTTCGTCTTTTGTTACTTTACGTTTTTACTCGATTCCTTTTACTATTAAGTTCGTACAACTGAATTCCGATTTTTAGGACAGTATAGGTTTCATTTACAATTCTTAGGAGATCTCTTTACAAATTATTCGCAGCAGCTTATATCTGCAACGCTTCAATTCGCGCTCTCGCCTTCTCCGTTCGATTATTGCAATTGAACTCTCTCGACTAGACTCGACTTTACCTTCACTGAGTTTACATTCCGCAGATATTCTGCTTTTGCAAGCAAGTTGCCATTACCCAAAGTTAACCGCTACCGCTAAGTTTCTGCCAAGTGTTGTTAATCTGCTCGCCACTCCCAGCTGCATGACGTAGATAACGCGCCATGAATGTGTACTTGCTTATCCTGTTTGTTTGGAATGTGGTTTTGGTTAGAAAATCGACTAATTTTCATGAAAACTCAAATCATCAAAAACGACATTTTCGTAACAATTTCCAATTCAATTATCGGCGGAATTTTTATCTAAGTAATCTGAACGAAGATCGCATGCTTCAATGCACCTCTTTTCATGCTACATTAAGCTGATAGTTGATTGAAGATAAAAGATTTTTTTCTAATCAACACCGTTTGAAAAGAAAGAATGTGGTTGTAAAAAAGAAGTCATCCTAAAAGGATGATTCGATGCAATCTATTTGGAACGCATCAAATGGACAGAGGAACAGACATGCTTACATTGATTTAGAAGATAATTTTAAATCTACTGGTGCAGTAACAGTCGACTCGATATCAAGTCATCCTGCATCTCGCGCACATTCGCATTAACTTCATAACTTTGTGAACGAAGCTTTGTAGCACAAGTGGTATGCAAGATGCAATTAGAACCTTAAAAACACCTGATACTCATCTTTAAGCTTTTAAATGCGGTTTACCAACTATGAAATTCATATGAAGTAAAATCGAAATACGTAAACATTAACCGCAAAAATACCTTACGAGTAAATTCATTAATGTCGACCCACAAACAATCAGCATGAAAACCAATAAAAACTTAATTGTAAAGAGAGATTAATTTCAATTAATTAGACGTATACATATGTATAAGCACCTGCAGCGCACATGATAAAATCCATTAAAAACTATTCATTGCCAATTTTGTGGCTTCTAAACATTAATTCGGTCAAAGCGTTTGAGGTTAATCCCCTACACTAGTATTCCCTATTTAGGCTCCAAAAATGTGTTACATTACATGTGTACCCACATCGTGTCAAAGTTAGTTAAAAAATAACAATAAAACGAGGAAAAAGATTATAGTGATCCGCTTAATACAGTTGTTCATATGACGACTTTTCGAAGGAAAGCATCATACACGAAGTGGTTGAAAAACCGGTTCGGGCATTTGCAATAGTGTTCGTCCTTGGTCGCCGATGCACCGACCGAATTCATCAAACTTTTTCAAAAGTTTTATGTGCGTTGAATACAAGAATACAAGACGGACAGACGAACGGACATGTTTAAATCGATTCAGGAACTAATACTGAATCGATCAATATAATCGAAAATATAATAAAAAATGGGTCTATCTCAAATTCTTCTGGGTGTTGTATACGTTCGCAAAAACTCAGTATTTTTTTGCACAATGAGTTATGTAAGATATAACAATTGTTATATATATAGACTTTGAGTAGACTCTTGCAAGTCAAGCTTTACAGCTTGCTTTTGGCAGCAAAGAAAAACGGCCTTAGTTGACAGATCATTAACGAAATTTCAATGAATTATTAGGAACATGAATAAGTTTTTTTCAATTTCCAAAAACAATATCGACCAACACTATTAGCCATTCCGAGCAACAGCGCATAAAACATTTTCTCCTTTGTTGTTTGCGAAGCTTAATCTTGATTTGTAATGAACCTGATAGCGAACGGTTTTCTTAAGACAATTCCTTCGAAATACCAAAGTCGATATGAAATCAAAACATCTATGACAAGAATACAAGAAGATTGTTTTCTTTCATGACCAATCACAGATCACAACGCCGACAGACATACCCCTGTATCGCATTGGAGAGTATTGTGACTTTTTCATGTAAAAAACTACACACAGCAATGAAGTATTTCCCCCTAGAGCGCATCTAGCATAGTTTTAGGACACTTTGCAGAAATCGCGTAAGATACTCGATAAATCGTGACGAAGGCGTCTTGAAGGAATTCGCAGCGATTAGCGAGAGAGCGAGAGGGCAAAAATTATTATACAGTTTAAACGATCTGCTTCCGCTCGATAAAGTCCTCCGAATGTACGAAAATTTACAATTTAAGACCTTCTAAAGTAAGGCTTCATATGTGACACGATCCAAAAAGCAGTCCTATCTAAACTATTTCCAGCAGCGTTCCTCCTTTAGCCGAAACATGTGAGTGTACGAAATTTCATCAAAATATCTCAAGTATTGTGGTTTGCAGGTTGAGCACATGAAAACGAGAGAGGCAAGCGGGCAGACAGAGAAGTCTAGATTGATTCAGAAAATAATTCTGAATGGATCGGTAGTATAAAGTCGGTATAAAGTCCTCCTGGGCTTAATCTACCCTTATGCCATAAATGGCTATTCAAAAACAATATCTAAAGCAGTGCGTAAGAAAACATCTTTCTTAAGGATAACATGGACACCATTTTACGCAGCAGTAGGCGATTTCTTAGGAGATTCTTAGCGACTGCTTTACTTCTTTAAGGCCAATTAAAAAAGAATCTAACGAAAGTTTAACTATACTTATGTTGAGATAACATTTGAAATGTACAATTAAGTTAGAGCAAAAAAAAAAAAAAAAAAAATTCCATGATTCTTGCTTAAGTTTTCGCATTGAAAAACTCTTGAAGCTCTTATCAAGAAATAGTAAGAAAAAAAAGTACACAAGAACCGGCTACTCAAAAAACAAAATCCTTGGAGTTTGTTTGATTAATCAATGTGTGTGTGTGTGTGTGTCTGAGTTTTGTATGTAGGTCAGACCTATTTTTTTGTATGTAAATTAAATAGACATCAAAAATTCTCGTGGAAATTTCTTATTCAGTGACCTAAAATGCAATTCAACTATTGTTACACGAACGTATATAAATGTCGTTGATGGTTATTAAAGCAATACCATGACTATTAATAACTACCGATGTTAAGCATAAGGATATTCAATAAAGTCTGCCGATAAACTGTGAGACAAACTTATAAAATTTAATTTAGTCTTCAACGTCACAGAGCAAGAGAACGTCACATAGCTTATTGTTGAATATGGAAATTTCTTGGAAAATCAACTTTTTTTTATTGGCTCAACAGATGCTTTTGAGCTTGTAGAGTGTGTGCAAGAAAATTCATTACCCTTAGGAAATTTTTTCCTTAAAATTTTGTGCTTTTTCCGGAAGAAGCCACCTACTACCTACTGTAAATAATGTTGAAAGATTACGACCTAACGTTTTACATGTTGATTTCTAACTTTTCTTGTACACTAACCGATGACTTTAGAGACTATTTATGTTCCCTTAAAACTATTTCCAAACGAAATTGCGTTATTGCCGCTTCAGCAAGGCGGCCTTTGAGTAGACACGAGGCCGAGAACGATTCGGGAAACGAAATGCTTGGAATGCAGTTTCTGTTAAATTACTCTGTGTCTCGCCATTCGCAACACGTGCGTGCATCGGTATTGTATTCTTGTGTTCAGCCTCCAGTTCGCAAGTTATCAGATGTTTCGATGAAATTTGGTACGCCGACTTGTTTGAGCTCAAGAACAACCCCTGTTAACAATGGTTCGCATCGAACCACATTTCGCATATGGCGTCTCATGTTAAATGTCGCTGTGGGAATAACTGTATTAAGTCAACCAGCCCAGCTGTTGCCCACTATAATATTTTTACTTGTACTCCTTTGGCTACGCTCCCAGCAGCTTAAAAGTGGCCTATCATGTTTGAATATTCTTCTTCATTTCCTTTCCTCGACTATGTTTGCTTGAAATTTTTTTTTTATATTTTTTTAATATGACCAACTTCTCAGGAGGTGCTCCTTATACGTGTAACACGGTGACGGTCAGAAAGAAGTGAGGAAAGAAGGAGGGATAGGAAGATGGCTGTAGCCTAGTGGGTGTGTGCGCACTCGACATTGTCATGACCAAAGTATAATGTACCGCCTTTTAGATTTGAGCTCAAGAGCATTGACTTGGTAGTCGCAACTTTTAGCTGCTCGGCACGCGGTAAGTGCCTTTTTTGTTGCGTCTCTCAACGACGGAATCGTACCTTATCCACTTTACTACTGCGAAACGATGGAGAAAACAGGAAAAAAATTTATAACCCTATAGTCGAATTCATAATCAACCCAGAAAACTTCCTCCCAAAATTTTTAGACGCATTGAAAGCTTTCAAATCATTCTCCGCCCTGTATCTACACAACAGCTGCCTTGAGAAGACTGCGCAAATATGTACTTATTTAGAAATAGTTTAAAGTGAACCTACATAACCTGTAGAGAAAAAATATCTTTAAGGGGACGAATTATTTCCATCCATTCTACAAGGTGCAAAGCGTCTATTGAGCCAATGAAATGGACATTTTTTCCGAAAAATTTGCAGTACGATTATCCCTCAATGTAAGTGAAGTTCGCAGGGAAAAAAGCTAACCTGAATCAAGAATTCTGGTTACATTCTAAGAGTTTTTCAAACGTATTTTATTTTATGGGGAAATATTAGAAGAGAAACCACTAGAAATATTTCCATAAAATGACAACGGGACGCTTCGATGAAGACTTACATATGTATACAAAATAAAGGTATATTTATAAAAGATAGAGAGAAAGATATCTTTATGTTCTATATGGTAGACGATTTGGCCAAGTCCATGTCTTCGTTAGCCCGTCTATCCATCGTTTGAGGTTGCAACGCAACAATCGAATGGGGTTTACGCTACACTGTGAATTATTAAATCTACATTTTATGGTTATGCTTACGCAACAAATGGATAAACAGACGGACCTAACGCACTGCAACGGCTAAATGAACGACGAAGCTGATGTACCTTCGACCCTGCCTACCTTGGCGACTGGAATGGGAAGTCATAACATTTTTTTGTAGTGGGCTAACTAGAGTTCGCATCACTTTTTCCCATTCGTTTTTTTCATAATCCCGATAAGAATTGTGCCTACAATCTAAATATATTCCTGCTACAGATCGAGATTGTCTTAAGCTTTTTGCTGTGGTAGCCGAATCAAGAATTTATAATAAGTAGAACGTTAAGGCTCCGAATAACAATCGATACCAAGTACCATATGCTTATGGAAATACCACATCATATATATATGTACATGTGTTATATATCTATATCTTAATCTGAGTAGGGGTTTAGAGGTCGATGTATCGTTTAATCATTCTCGCGACTATACATCTATATGCATACATACGTATATATATCAACATGCAGATGCATTCACCTAAAATTGTTTCTCTTTGTATTCCTTATTAACATTAGTGTTTAAAAAAAATCCATAGTTAACTGTTTCTCATACGCAGTGTGGTCATCAAGTTATTAAACATTCTTTCTAAATAGAAATTTGCGGTCAATGGGTTTTACTACACCTCACGACAATTTAAACCACAAGCTAACTCACTATCCGCACATTAATTATTGTATACACAAATGTTATTTTCCTTTAACACAATCATAATAATTGTTTTATATGTTAAATAAAAATTTATTTAATTTCTCTCTTTTAATTAGTTTAGAGATATTCGTTTACTGTTACTTAAATATGTTTGTATCTGTTAAACACGCATTGCATTGCACGCGAATTTTATTATTAATATTTACTTGTCATCAGCAACGTACACCAGAAATAAATCCATTTAGGCTCATTCTTGTTTTTTACTATATTTTTACTTTTTTTCTGATTAATTGCTTTTCATGACTCTCCTTTTTTTCTTTCATCTTCATGGGGCATACAATGAACTATTGCTTTAAAATAAAACAACAACAACAAAAACAACAACAACAGACCAACAACATCGTACGGATTTTTTTTGTTGTTTTTTTTTTGCTTAAATGCATATTTCCTATTACAACATACGGGGTAGGCAAACTGTGATATATATAAGGAAAATACACTCACTTTTCTAGATATTAAAAAAAAAATAAAAATAAAAAAAGAATTGTTTACATATTCACTGCGTTAATTGTTGTAGTTTTTTTTTACTTTCCCGTTAGAAAACACATATTACGACGACCGGCAGATTAAAACTAAAAAAAATTTTCATATTCTAGCTTCGTTCATGAAGTTTTGTTTCGCCAAATGTGAGCCGTTCATCGCACAAATCGATTAACTTCATAAAACAAAAAGTCGAAAAATACGTACCTCTCATCTAGCGTTGCAATAAGAAAGAATGGCCAAAAAATAATCGTCAGTTATGTTACAATTTTTATGCGACGAGCGGTGTTAAACGATTCAGCACGTGAAGAGAGTAATGAAAGAGAGTAATAAAAGTTAAATAATTAATATGTATTTTCTTTACAGGTTCTCCATAAAAGCGCCCGTTGTAAAGGGTAAAGTGTTATGAAAATATATTATTTGTGATTACTTCATCCATCAGTCTTCTCCATCAGCTGGGTTTGAGGACTTGCCATGTTTAACACACATGGAATACATTTTTAGCAGGTAAACGTAACGTAATTTAAACATTTCTCCTCTACTCCGGGATTCCAAACCTTCTGTTCTTTTATGTTTTTGATAATTTTGTAAATTATCGCTACCACGACTTCTTTTCCCATCGATCAATGTGTTTGTTGAGATATTTTTACTATTGCAATCAAATGAATTTGAAGGACACCATAAACGATTCCTTGAGCCAGCGTTTCTGTTGATAAATCGTATTGGAGAACCATCAGAGGATTCGCACATCCACGTCGTCCATCTTATTAGTCTCACCCATTTTGATTACAACGGTATAATATTTATTGCTAATGCGACTTCACGACTCCTTGGCCCTCCTACGGCCATTAAACTGTAACTGATTAACTTATTTTGCTTTAATTCTGATCAAGTTTAAAAAGCACAGAAATTCCGCCATCATTTAGCACTTGCTAAAGCATTTGAGTTCCATTTTTTGCAACGAGTTAATCAACGTTGCCTCTGAAATAAATTATTTATTATTCAATTGCGAAAAAAAAATGTTGTCTTTTAGTGATGTTAATCTTTATGACTCGGGAAGGTTTTTATATTATAAAAAAAGCTATTCCTTTGTCAAATGCTTTGAGACTGAAATTTTAGGTTTTTTCAGAAAACGGAGTTAATCGGTTTGTGCAGTGAACGGCACATATATCAATATAGAAATTCTCACTCTCTTGAAAGGAGAAGACATATCAACACATTTACTCACACACACAAACGCATAAAACAAAACAAACCACAAATAGGAAAATGTATTTTCAATTCACTTTCTTTTTCGTTATCATGATAACAATGAAGAGAGACGCAATGTATCTCTCTCTCTCTCTCTCTCTCTGTATTATTTATGTAAAGGAGAACACAGTAATATTACTTAATTCTCTTTTCGAAATTGAGAGAAACTAAACTGCTATCTCTTCGATTGTTCCACATTTTGTGCTTATTGCACTTTACTTTGCTTTGCCAATGGTGTTGCATAAAATTGCTTATGCAGCAGCATATTTTAAAAATACGCACAATACATGCAAAGTGCAGTTTGCGTTCTTATATGTGTAAGACGAAAGCTTTGCCGGCTTTTCGATATAAATTTGATTTCTAATAAGCGCTAATAGGTCAGCGAACAATTTTGAAGAGAAAATCATTTCTGTTATTTCTTACTTTTTGCTACGTTTTAAATTTATGTTAGAACTGACAAGTGAGAGCTGGTTTTAAGCTATATTTAAAACGGAGATACCTTATAAATCTTTGAGGTCTTACTTTGAAGCAGATGTGAAATTTTATATTTCATGCTATTTTTGTACAAGCAACATACAGCTGTCATTGCGATGACATATGTAAGACAAAAATTAGAAGGTCTGCAAATATATTTACTGCACATTCGCTACGCATTCGCTAATTAAGTACTGGAACGTATAATTTAAAGGAAACACGTAAGAAAATTATATTCGGTCGTGACCGAATCTTTTATACCTACTAACAAACACTTAAAAAAAACACATAATGCAAAGGAGGTCACTTTTTTTTTTGCGTAGGTGTATGAGCGCTGTGGGTGTGCCCTTTAGTTAGGGTGTGCCTAGGTTTAGGTCATCTTCACTTTCTTTTGCAAATTTGTAAGCGATATCTTCATTTTTGTGAACGGAAAAATGTTTCCCACAGATACTACGCACACGTACAGATGGACAGATGAACAGGCGGGCAGACGAACATGCTTAGGTGCATTTCGAATTTGAAACTGGCCGGGGTTTTTGAAGCGTGTTTCTGCGCGTTATAAAGGTATTGACAAAAAATTGAATTTTGATACACTATAAAATTGGGTAAGGGTGGCCAACTTTCCTCCTTTTGTCCAAGTACTGCAGGATCCACCACAGAACACACGTTCAAATTTTTGTATATTTTTGACAACTACATTGCTGTAGTTTATGAATAAAGAGCGAAAAATCAATTTTTGTACGTTTTGAAAAGCAGGTGTGTTCTCAGTTTACGTAGTACTGTAGGCGTGTTCTTTGACCTATTTGGTCCATTGTTTCTGCCAAATTTTAAATCGAAACTCTCCTTTTTGCGGCCATGAGATTATTTACAATAAATATTTCATAGACGGACAGACGGACAGGCGGACATTCTGAAATCTATTCAGAATGTAATGCTGATTAAGAAAGTACATAGTTTGCGGGCTCTGTACATTGCGAACGTTTTGACAACATGAATACACCCCTCATCCTTCGGTGATGGGCACAAAAATCGTTCTGAATTGTGGGATTCATTTTCAGCTGTCTGAGTGCGTAAACACGCAACACTGTCATATCGGAAGCTTCGTTTGTGAAATACTTATTTCATAGTTATTTCATAGACGGACAGACGGACAGGCGGACATTCTGAAATCTATTCAGAATGTAATGCTGATTAAGAACGTACATAGTTTGCGGGCTCTGTACACTGCGAACGTTTTGACAACATGAATACACCCCTCATCCTTCGACGATGGGCACAAAAATCGTTCTGAATTGTGGGATTCATTTTCAGCTGTCTGAGTGCGTAAACACGCAAAACTGTCATATCGGAAGCTTCGTTTGTGAAATACTTATTTCATAGTTATTTCATAGAATCTACGTCACTTCAATGTATAGGCAGTAAAGCTCAACATTCAGCATTTACTCATTCATTGAATTATCCTTTACGTCTTATTTTGTGATTTTCAAAATATTGTGATCTCGAATCAGCGAAATATTTGCTACTGGTACAGTTGCATTAATTAGTTATATTCTATTTTCAAATTACTGTTGAAACTCTTAAAGTGCAGTCACTTATTTCATCACCACTTATGCGGCTACGAACTCCGAGGCGAATATGTCAGAACTTACTTCCTATATTTCCTCATGTATCGCTCTCTAATGATTTCAATCATTCTAAGACTGCAGATCAAATTTCAAATTAATTAAAATATTTTAATGAGATTTGCTACACTGACGTGTTTTGACCCATTATTGACTGACGGACACTATTCAGATCAGATCGGACCACTTCTCATATAACACCTTGTTTTAAAAAATCGTTATCTGAATAACTGTAAGGTGGCGTAGGGTGTTAATGGTGGGGTTTTGCTTAAGGAACGGAAAATTATTATAATCTCCGAATGGAGGGGCGTGGATATGTTACAAATATATCCAGAATGCGTATACTCGAATTTTCCTGTTTTGAGTACTCGGAGTTCGTGTTGGATTGCGCTTAGGTTGCTTTTCTTCTAAAATTTTTTCCCAGACTTTTTCATTTTCTGCTTTTTTTGTTTCTATTTTTTCTATTTTGCTGCTCACGCTAGACATTTTCTTTTTGTAGTGTGATAAATTTAGTGCATGCAAATATTTGTTTTGGCTTTTCAACGTGCATCATACAGACAACTGTTTTCAAATAATGGGGTCGACCGGCTGTCATTTGTACAAATGTCTATATAGAAATTGTAAATACCGAGAAGAAATGGCGTCTGACGTGGTGCTTCGTATATATATATATATAGATTTTATATATATGTATATGTTATGTTTTATGTCAGTACCATATCTATATACGATTACTAAGATCTCATTAATAAGTTCGATTAACAAATAAAAACCTAGATAGTTTTACTTTATTACTATTAACAATAATCTGTTTTTCTTTCATACCCATCTCTTTAAAATTTATGATTGTTTCGTTTTACGAAATTTTTAATAGCATCTTGAATGTAACACCCGAACCTTCTCTGTTGACGATTAGTAGGATATCATATCTATTAGCAGTAAAATTTTCCATAATTTTTACACAAGAGTAAACAAAATCGAAAACGACAAATGTATAAAGCATTCTTATGCGTTATTGCATAATAAGAGCAATTTGCTTGATTCTCTCTTAAAACTCTTGGATTAACATTAAATTATTACTCGGGCATTTTGCTTTTCATTATTTTTTATTGTTTTGCGTTTGCAATGCATGGGAAATCGTTTCTTTCTCTTTTTTCCTTTCACGATTTAAAATTGCGAAGAGAGAGCGTAACTTTTGCTGCATATACTTTTGCGTCTTTTTTTTTTATTTTGTTAAAATGAGCTGTGCTCTTGTCGCCCTGGATCTAACAAAAGTATTTGACAGAGTGACATCGACTGAGCTTATTAACAAATTGTACGATAGATTCAACTTTTCCCGAATTGTTTGCAAGCTTTCGGATCGTAAAGAGTTTGTTTCAGTGAAGAACTCGAACTGCTCGCTCGCACGCCTGGTGTGCCGCAAGATTCCATTTTGGCCCACTTATTGTTTAATCTCTTCGTAAACGATCTTCGGGATGTGGTTGGTAACGAATGCGCTTTTTCTGCATATGCAGATCGCATGTTTACGCTTTATGAAGATGATGCAAATAATTTGCATTCGTTCCAAGTCTTTGAATTGAAGGCCTGTACTTCCTCAGATCGTGTAGAAACCCCTTCATATTAATACCGCCGAACGATCTTTTACTGTTCATGTTGTTAGATTGTTAGATATTGGAATGCCTTACGACCGAGTCTGACATCCTTCGATGATCTTTTGAATATGTTTAGAAGAAAGTTGACCGCATTGCTAAACTCACAATGCACATTTTGCTGCTGGCAGGAATTGATTATCAAGCAAGATGATTGCAATTCTGTTGTAGTTTCTTTTTGCACATGAAATGAATGTATATAAATAAGTAGTAGGCCTATGGCTTTCTGGTTGCTTAATAAATGCAATAAGTGAAAAAATGAAATACATTTTTCAAGATACGCGATGCAAATGCATTCATTATGTTCTGCGCTTCATCTCGTTAGGAATTTAGAGTAATTTCATGTCACTGGTAAACTAACTTCTATTTATACCCTACGTCACTTGTGTTTGATGTATTAAGTTTGTGCGGAAGACAGATCAACCTGTTAGTATGTCGATCGATTCAGAAAATGATTCCAAGTTTATCTCCTGCCTGGGCGTCTATACATCCTGCATGCTGCATTTTTGGGATATTTTTAAGAAATTTGGTACACTGACGTGTTTCTACTCAAGCACAAATACTATTGTTGACTAGGTTCGCAATAGCACTATTATTTAAAACCTTTTCACTTGGAACACGGGCCTATCGACTAAATTGATCGATCGGGACGCATTTCTGCCTTAACAATTTATTTATTTCTCTATTAAGAGGACTGTTAAGAGATAGTTCTCATAAATATTTTTTAATTGAATTTTAATCTTTTCCCCATTTTAAGCGTAACTTGGGCATTTTCCAAATTCAGAGTCGCCATTGTAATCAAACAAGAGCAACAAGTGCTAATTCGGGCTCGCTCATTTAAAAGTCAGTGTTGCCATTGTAATGCAACAAGTGCTAATTTTCACATCAACAAATGTGAAGCAATTTTTTATTATTAAAAGAAATTGTGTTGGAGTCTATTCTATTTATCTTTATTTAATTTACTTATTTATATGTTTATTAATACAAATAATTATTAATGTAAAAAATGGTTCGGATAACGTCTTATTTTGAAAAGTCGTTATGTGGAAAATCATGTCAATTTTCAATATTTTTCAAAAAGATTCGCGGAGTAATAGTAGTTTGGCAAATTTGGTTTCGCCAGGGAAATTTTTTGAACGCCCTCTCATATAACCGTTCTTACGAAAACTGAATGTTTTTACAGTAAAAGGGTATAATTTTAATATTTCATGGTGAAAATAAGTTCGTAATAGTAAATTGACAAAGGAATCAAGCTTACCGACCACTTAGACCCATTTATTGTATTTAGAAATTCTCAGGATATGTAAACATTTATATGCCAAAAAGATCTAATTGTTAATGTTTGATAATGAAAATTTCTTCGAAAACTGAATGTTTTTACAGTAAAAGGGTATAATTTTCATATTTCATGGTGAAAATAAGTTCGTAATAGTAAATTGACAAAGGAATCAAGCTTACCGACCACTTAGACCCATTTATTGTATTTAGAAATTCTCAGGATATGTAAACCTTTATATGCCAAAAAGATCTAATTGTTAATGTTTGATAATGAAAATTTCTTCATTATAGTCACTTAACATAAAAACTGACTAGACCACATTTGAAACACATAGGTCTGTTTATTGGATCTTACTCCATATAAGATTTCTCCTGAATAGTAATCCCTTCGAAAAAATTTTAATTTTTTGCATTTTATGATGAAAAAGTGTCCTTAGTAGCAATTAAGCAAAAAAAAAAAAACAAGTGAAAATATTACAGTAGTGCTAGACCGATTTTTAAATATCCTACACCACATTGTCTAAACAAAATTCTTATTTTTAGAACGCAAAAACGACATGCGGTTTTTATATGAACTTATTATTATGCAACTGTATATTAAAAATTTCACCCCTTTGCAAATAAAGGCTGACCTTCCGTAAGAATTGTTGTGCCCAAGAGGTTTCTTACTATCATCAAGTGTCATAATAAAATAAAAAAACCTAGACTTCTCCGAATTGAAAATTAGACGTTTTTGTCACATAAACTTCTGTTTTCACTATACGAGAGTTTAGAATGCTGAAATACTATTACTGCAATTCTTTCCATAGAACGACTTTTCAAAATAGGGTGCTATTTGGGGAGTGGCCGCAAAAATGGGTCAAAACAGTTAATGTACCAAATTTCATCAAAATATCTCAAAAAATGCAACCTGTAGCTTGAATAAAAATTTACATGAACAGACATCAGACGGGTGGCCGACCAGATGGGCAGATGGATAGACGGACAGACAGTCTTAGATTGACTCACAAAATGATTCTCAACCGATCGGTGTAATAAAAGGTGGGCCTGTCTTAAGCTCTTGAACGTTTTACATACGTCCACACAAAGTTAACATACCGCCTACTACAAGTGGTTGTAGGATATAATTAACGATTAGGAAGGTGGATAAGATCGGTCTACTTTTTAGACCCTAGCATATATAGGGGCCATCAATAAAAGTAAAATTTTATGCGGAGAAACAGCGTAGTTTCTGGTTTTTTATGACGAAAACTGGATACAATTTTTAGGAAGCAAAGTAAGCTTTCTAAATTTAGATCGAGTCATGTGATGTTTCGGGGATGCTCCAATGTGCGTGTTTTAATGAAAAATATGCCTTTGCATGAAAATAATGTTTAATTTTTGGTGTAAACGCGTAGTAATCGAGTGAATAACTGTACTAGGCGAAATGGTGGCGGGTACTTAATAACCGGCCTTCTTCTATGATGTTCTTACTAATTTTATATGATTTGTAATCCGGCAATCCAATGTAAGCTTCAGCGTGCAGGTCTGGCACTTCTGTTTCCGGCCTGAATATAAAAGTTAAGCATATTTGTTTATTCATTTTCAATATTGGCTGCAACATACATACATTTGGCCGAATTGAGCAACAGTCTTAAAATTAAGTTACGACATTCTAGACAAGATAACCGATTAAAAGCACAGAAGCCAATAGCGAATTTATAGTAAACTGTATGCGATATTTCCAGACTTAAGACAGGTAAGCCAACGCAAGTCAAAGTCACGTAGCCATTTGCAAAGCATGGCGCACCGCACCGAGATTCGAACCCTAGTACAGCGATCAAGCTCCGAAGTGAATATTAGCTTAGATTTTAAAAAACTAAGAATTCCAATAATTATTAAAACGTTCGCGAATAGTACAAATTTCAGTGACGTCCAAAAATTGAGAGTCAGTTCATTCTGAAATTAGTTACCATATCCTAAATTTGACTAAACACGACAGAACCTGTAGGGTAATCACGTATCTGAAAGTTATCTTTCGTTCGTAATGAAACCGATAATATTTTCCATTATTTTCTACAACTGCTTCCCATCTTTCTGGAAACATACGAACGAAACATATTGCTTTCGTAGCGATCCAATCATCGACCCATTTTCGCACTTCTTCAGCATTTTAAAACCGCATGCCACTCAAGCCGCGCTGTATCGATCGATCTCAACAATTGGTAATCAAAAGGGCTGTGTCTGGTGAGCGCGCTGGGTGTGGCAGAACTTTCCATTCGAGGTGCAACAGACGAGCGTTGTCATGCAGTTCTTTTTTGCAAGAATATATCGTTCAATCTTTTCAATTGATGTCCATAGACATCCGCAGTAACAACTTCGTTCGGTTTTAGCAGCGGTAATGCACTAACTCGTCCACCCCAATACATATACAGCAAAACTTTATCGCCATGAATATTCCGTGTCGATGTCTATCTGGCAGGCTCGCCTTGACTAACCCATGACGTTTCGGGTGCTTGGGATTGTCGCAAAGTACTGTTGGGTACTGGTTTCTCATCGCCAGTCAGAACACGCCACAAAAAACTCTTCCTTTTTTGCAAGGTTTGTGCCTTGCAATGATACCGCAATGCTAAAACAGTTCGAAATGACATTTTCAGTTAATTCGTATGGTAGCCTTTTTCCGTCCTTTTGAACCTAGAAACAGTTGACTCATCAGCTGCTAAGCAGTTCCTTGCCTTCGAACTTTTTCGGTCCTCCAGGCAGTTCTTTGCCTTTGACATCGAAATCACTTCTTTTAAAGCGTTGAGACCAAAACTGGAATGTTGGGATATGATGGAGCAGCATTACCATAGGCTTCTAAAAGAGTTTGATAGCGTTCGGGAGCAGATTTCTTCAAATCAAACAACAACAAAAGTAATGAATGTCGCAAAAGGCAATTTTGAGTGTTCTATGACTTGCGTCCGTATATGCTGAATAGCTCAATAATGGAAAAGTAATATTTTATGTAGAGAAAAATCAAGTCAAGGTCTACATCATCGCATTTACCCGTTGTGTACTTTAATGCTTCGCCTTACTTTATCATTTTCACCGATAAATGTTGCTGATCAAAATACATGCCAGCACCTATTAATAATAATAAAGTTATATAATATTAAACGCAAAATAATTGGCTTCAAAATTGAAAGCTACAGTAAATACGGCGTTTACGTCATTTTGCATCGCAATGAAAACCAATGCTATAGCATTTACGTCCGCAAACTGGTTAAACGTTCATGATGCGCAAATAAAAAATAACTGTTTGGCCCTCTATGCGTTTGCTTTCTAAAATTTATTCATAGTCACCCTGTTGCTAACGCTCCGTCGCCATGACTACATAAAGTCTACGATTTATTTTTTTTTTTCATTTATTCGTTAACATTTAAAACTTTTTGCTGTTTGATCAATAAAAAAATAAATTTTTTTTTCTTACATATATTTCTGAATATTTAAAAGGCGAAAAATTTTCAGAAAGTTTGTTTTTCACATACAAAATGGATGAAGAAGATGTAATATCTGCTGGGGTAGGATTAAGACCCAAAACCATTTACGGTTTGCGCATCGACGTTTTGGGTAACATACAATTTAATCTGCAACAAGAAGTAATTTATCCAGTGGAGGGCGTTTTGGCTTTCCATGATTTTGTTAACAATAAGCAGAGATTTTTGCGTTTGCCCGAAGAAACTGTGCCATTGCTTATACAAATCAGTCCGCACCGAAAAATATTGGCTGTTTTGGAACAAACAAAGCTGTAAATAGAAAACTACAAATGACGTTACATAAAAAAATGTTTAATATATGGGTTTAATATAATTTATGTATATGTATATATACATACATTTTCAGGGGCAAAAGTATTTCGATTTATGACTTGGCCTCTCTTAAGAAACGTCGAGTTTTAGAATTACCAGGTACTTCGAAAAATGCTCAAGTCGGCCAAATTATTTTCACATTTGACTCTAGAGCTTTATTGGTCCTAACAAAGCCACCTGATGGACGTATATACCTATTGATGTTAGACAGAACTAATACAATAGTGGACAGTCGTGCGGCGCCGCCTGCATCACGCAGCATTGCAGAATGCGTAGCTGGTAGTCCCCAAGATGTCAACATGTTTGCGGTGGGTGGCTATCACTTGTTAACTTTAATGACAAAATCGGAGAGAGGCTTTAATATAAGCAATAACTTAAAGTGTCACTACCATATTACGTCTATGACGTTTATGAGCTTCGACTTGCTTATCGTGGGTACGACGCACAATGAATTAATTTTAATAGAAAACGGCGAATTTAAATTGGTGCAGAAAGCCAGCGAAGCTGAAGTTATAGACTTACTTATCGATCAGGAGACTTTTGATCGAGAAAACGAACATCGCATATACACAACAGAAAAATTAGCAGACACACGCGTCGTGTGCATGACATCGTTTAGTCGAGGTTTTGCTTTTGCTATTTCTAACAGGGTTTACGTCTTTGAACGTGTTTCCAAGTTTAAATATGAGCGAAAAACTGTATTAACGGTACCGGTTACATTGTTCGCCGAGAATTTGTATAAAATAAGCAACTTGGCTATAGACAGCAAACAGGAAACCGTTATAGTAACAACGAGACACCCACAAATCTATGTTGGCATATTAATAGTACCAGAAACTCTAAAAACTAAATACCTGACCTTTACACCTTTAGGAGCATTGCTCCACATTGGCGAGATTGTCGACGTTTCAGTGTGTAGTTGGAAACCTATCATAATGACAGCTTGTAAGTAGTATGCTGCGAAATTGGTGCTTCTTCTGCTGTTGTAATCAATGAAATCTCCTTTTAGCTAGTGATCAAACTATACGTATTTGGAACTATGAAACTGAAAAAGTGGAGCTGGTACGTAAATTTCAAGTAGATGTTAACATAGTGGAATTGCATCCAAGTGGTTTAAAGGCAGCCATTGGCTTTTCTGATCAATTACGAATAACTCATATATATATGGATGAATTAAACGTAAGTTGGCGAGTAGAAGAAAATTTATACACAGTGAGATGATCTACGTCTTCTTGCTTAACCGATTTGTTTTAATAGATTGTGAAAACTTATAATCTGCCGCGATGTAAAGATGTCAAGTACTCGAACTTTGGCCATCTAATGGCTGCCGCATTTGATAACACAATTGCTATCTCGTCTGTTTACAATCTCGAGATTGTGATAAGATTAAAGGTTAGTCTGCAACCACGTTTTATTACTATATGAATTTCATTGATTGGTTGCTTTTGCTCCGGGAAAAGGGACATAATGGCATAGTTTTATCAGTGGCTTGGTCAAAAACGGATAAGTATTTATTTTCGGGAGGTGCTGAAGGGGCTATTTATCAGTGGGAAGTGGAGAGTGGAAATCGGTTACAGGAAATAGTTCAAAAAGGAACTGAATACGTTTCAGTGCGTAGTACATTTAATGAGCCACTTTCCATTTATGCGGCCACCGATTCTGGTTTATTACGTGAATTCAAAAACTCTGAGCTTGTACGAGAAATTGTTGTTCCCTCGCACTCTAAATGTCGCTTAACTGACTTGTGCATAACGCGTTCTGATCTTATAATGTTTGTGGCGAACGAGGTCGGAGATTTATTTAATGTACAATTGCCATTAATGGATGCTGGCGGTGGTAGTTGCACCAATTTCCGTTTCTTTGTGACTGCAATACACAAGTTGCGTTTCTCATACGATGGAACCTTATTGATTGCTATTACAAAGGGGGGCACCCTTTCAATCTGGGCAATGGAAAACATTGAAGGTAAAGTTGCCGCAATGGACCAAGATTTACTGCGAAGTCAAGAAGTTTTAATACCGCGAAACATACTTAGTGAGAAAAATGATCAAATTATTAACTTGGAATTACGGCTGCGGCAACAGGCTGAGGAATTTCAATATCAGTTAAGTCAAAATGAAATTTTTGATGGGCAACAATTGGCTGAAGTTCATAAGTCCTATTGCTACGCTTTAGAAGAGTTAAAACGTATGAATAACGAAATCGAGGAACGTCATACCGAAGAGATGAATCTTATTACATTCCAAATACAAGACCTTAAGGAAGAACATAAAAAACAGTTGAACAACCTAGCTACGCAATATTCAGAACGTATGCTTATTGAATATCAAAAATTCTCCAAATTGCGCGAAAGTATGCTCGAGTTGCGGGAAAGTTACGAGGGCAAACTGAAAAAATCTGCGGGTACGCTACAGGATACCGTCGAAGGCCTAGAGCTGGATTACAAGAAACAATTGGATGAAAGAAAAGGACTGATACGCGATTTGATGAAAGAAATGGAAGACAAGAAAGTTGAATTCATTGCTTACTGTCGCCAGGTGGAAGTAGAAAACGATCGTAACATGGTTGAAACTCAAATAGAGTATGAAAAGTGTTTAACCACCGAACGCAACGAAACACAATTATGGCGCGGTCGTGCCGGCGTGTTGCAAAAAAAATATGACACTTTAACGAAGGAAGTAGACAATTTATTGGAGGAGGTCGAAGTCCTCAAAGAAGAACAAATAAAATCTCAAAGGAATATAGCAAAGTTAAATCGCAATATTGAGGATCTACAGAAAGATATATCCGATCGCGATTATGCAATCAACTCTAAGGAGAAACGTATACAAGAGTTGTTGCATAAGAATCAAGAATTAGATAAGTACAAGCAAGTCTTGAACCATAAAATAGCTGAACTTAAAGCTCAGATAGAACCCCGCGAATTTCAAATAAACGATAAACGTAAGCACATTTTAGAAATGGAACATGAACTGGCTGGCTTAAATCAAAATAATGCCCAGCTCGAGTTACAGCTGAAGGAACTCAAGGATAAGTATATCAGCAACGTGGCGGACTTGAAACTAGAACGTCATCGAGCTCGTGCCGCACGCGAATGTATTCAAAATATATGTACTGAAATTTATCATGTAGCTAATCATATCAATTCTCCTAGTCAATTGAAAGTGGCCGTAAAAAATCTCTTTCAACGTCATGCGAGCGATGATGAACTTAAACGTTTCATATCCTTGGACGCGAACGTGCGCGATGAGTTTCAACGTCAGCGCGGGCAAATCGAACGAGTTTTGGAAATTTATAAACATCGCTCGGAGGATCGAGATGAAAAACGGAAGTACGAGAAAATATTTAAGGAAAATGTTTTGCTTCTGGAAGAGGTTGATAAGCTACGAGAAGATAATCACGCTGTACGTGCACTGCTGAAAAAGGAAATCAATTTAAATAAGAGATTTAAAAAAACAGCTGACAAAAACAAACCTCCTCAAGAAACGCAATCAGGGATAGAAAAATCGGCAGGAAAATTAAAATAAAGATATTTTGGTTTTTTATTTTTTTAATTATTCGACACAAATGTTATTAAATATATTTGGCAAATTTAAACCGAAACGTTGCTTCTTTACTTATAGTTGCCATATTGCATTATTTTTCATGCACTTGAAATTTGAAGTCGGCAATGCCGTAAGTTATTTATTGTTTTTGTGGGGAAGAAAGTACTTGTGCGGAATTTATTCTAAACAGAGAACTAAGAATTATATGAAATATTTAATGAGGAAATTACCAGGTGTAGGCATATCTGGTGCAAATAGGTGGAATAAATATATAAAATAAAAATTCGCTGACAACTAAACTTCATACAAGAGAGGAGAATAAGTTCAAGTAATTTTTTTCTCCATATTTTGAGGACTTGCTTTTCTTAATCATTATAATTATATGGATTGATTTATTTTACTTCAGGAAATGTTACCGGGTGTAGGCGTATTTGGAACTGGTACCATTTCGAAAGTATTGGTGCCAATTTTACGTGAAAAAGGTTTTGAAATTAAAGCTCTTTGGGGACGAACCGTAAAAGAAGCGGAAGAGTTTTCATCGTCCCAAAATATCGCTTTTTTTACCAACAAAATTGATGATGTTCTATTACGAAAGGACGTGGATTTAGTGTTTGTAGTATGTCAACCGTTTTTGCACGCTGAAATTTCTGTAAAGGCGCTAGGTATTGAAATGTTCGTTTATATGTAGCCTGTATATTTATCTTACTGCTTTGGAAAATGTGCGCTAGGTATTGGGAAACATGTTGTGTGCGATAAGCCAATGAGCCTGAATCAATCGGATGCTATGAAAATGGTGAGGGCAGCCCAGTATTACCCTACATTGATTTCTTTGGTAAATCATTCTCTGCGTTTTCTGCCAGGTAAATTTACCCTTATTCTTTAATTGAAACCAAATAGAGATATATCACTGTCAATTAAATAATTGATATAGTCTCCAATTAAAAAAGTATGAAGTTCAAGTAAAAGCTGCTAACTTTTAACTTTTAATGGTTAAATTCCATTTATACTTCTATATTTATATAGTTTAAGTAAAACATTACATTTTCATTGCCAGCATTCACGCATATGAAACGTTGTTTGCAAGATGGCATGATTGGTCCGATGAGTGAAATATCTTTAATAGATGTGCGTGTTCAATTGGGCACGATTTTTCCTGATAAATATGATTGGATGTGTGATGCAGCTATGGGTGGAGGAGCTTTAAATTTAGTTGGCAGCCATGTTATAGATTTAGTAAGTTTTTTATTAAAACAACACGTCGTTCGAGTGCATGGTGTAGTGAAATCTTATACTAAATCAACGCCGGGAATAAATGGCATAAGACAAATATCCGCTCCTGATTTTTGCAATTTTCAAATGGAACTAATAAATGGTACTTTGATAACCACTTCCATCCAAAGCCACACGGTGCCGGCTAAAACATTCTCCCAAGAGGTCTTAATATGTGGAAGTTTAGGTAAACACAATTTAAGTAAACACTATACCATATCCCATATACCATTTTTAGGGCATTTGGTAGTCCGCGGAGGTGATCTTTTCTTATTCAAGAGTAAAGGAGAGACAACACAAAAAGAAGAAGCCGTTTATGTTGATGTCCAAGATTTGCATTTTGCCACTTCAGAAACCTTACTGCCCCGTTTATATATAAAGGGCTTATGTAAAATGGTGGGTGCTCTAAAGGAATCATTTGCTAGCAAGGAATCCAATTGGATTAAAGAACCAGTGCAAGCGGCCGCTAATTTTGAAGATGGTCTTTATGTGCAAGCTGTGCTAGAAGCAATACGAAAATCGAGTGAGACGAAGTCTTGGCAGAGAGTACAAATCAATTCCGATTCTCCTTCAAATCATGATCAAATTATGCGTTTTGCTCGCATGTCTACCATGTAAGGAGAGATAAAATGAGATTATTAAAGAGTATTTTTTAATTTTAATCATAAATGTAAAATTTTAGCTTATTAACATATGAAGAAAATTAAGTAAAACTATTAATATGTATGTCACAAATCGTAATAAACATTGTGGGCTATACTAGGCCTCTATTAGAATCTTTGTTGGTTTTTCTATAATGGCAGGTTTGCTTTCTTTCAGCGTTTCATCTGCTGAAGACAGAGACAGCTTGTCTTGAGGAACTTCAGGTAATTTAAGCTTTTCCGCTTCCTCCTCAGCAACTAAGGCATCTAGTTCTATTAAAACATCATTTTCATCCTGTTCAGATAGTGCCTCCGAAAGTAAAGAGTCAATTTCTTGTTGCTTTTCTACGCCTTCGCGCGTCTCATCCATAATTCTTTCAATTTCATTGATATCAACCATTGCGTGCATTTTCTTAAGAGCTTCATTGCCATGCTTTAAAGCGTCGACTATATTCATCTCCACTTGGGCATATTCAATATCTGTTGCTAATTTTTCAAGATTTTCCAATTGTTTGTCGGTATTAATCAGTAAAGTTTCCTGAAACTTTTTCTTGCGCAATAATAGCTTTGCCCGCCTAGATGGAGTAAAGAAAGCGGATTTTATTTACTAAAATATAATTCGATAATATATAAATAGCAATACTCTTTGCGGCCACTAGCTAAACATTTCTTAGCTAATTGACGATCATTTTCCAAACTCAGTTCTATCCGCTTTTGATATCGCTTTAAGAGATCACGTTGGTGCTTCAACTGCTAAAAAATAATTTTAAATGGTTGATAATAATTAAATTCTTTGTCTGAAATCTCTTATTTTTACCAACACAGCTTTGTCTTGCTCAGTGACGCAGCTCCTAGGTGTTTTATTTTTAGTAAAAAAACTTCCCATTTTCTACGTTTAAATATCTATAATTTGAAGTCTAATTTTATAAATTTTTAATACTAGATATTACAAATGTTCTAATATAGTTTTTTTGGATATTGAGTTCGAATAAACTAAAGATGGTTTCACTCAATTTATAAAAAATGCTTATTTTTCCCGATTTTGTTATTCACAAAGTAAACAGTAAATAAAAGTCAGCTGATTTGAAAGGCAGAATTGCCATGTTTGTAACGCATTAAATTTGGGAAAGTTCAATTAAGAAAGAATTTGCTTATAAAACGATTATCAAAATCCTTAAAGCATGACACAGCGACGAAACGGAGAGAAAGATTTCGTTTAGTGCTATCTTAACAGATAGTTTGATTGCATTCATCATCTCTTTAACAAAAAATATCTTTTGCTCCGTTAGTAATTTTCTTAAGTGAGTCAAAGTATCGATTATATTTTTGAAAAGGTATTTTATTTAATCTAAAAAATATCGCACCCCCAATCATAATCAGGCAGAATTATTTGATTTTGATGAAAGTGAAAGGGTGTTGTAGTGCTCGAAAGCAAAGAATAGATATTAATATCTCTTAAACTTTTTATACGGCATTTTAAAGGAACAGAAGATGCCTTAATGAAAAGCTTATTAAACTTGGCCCATCACCTGTACCGGAAAAAATGACTGTCAGGGCCATCTCAAACGCTTTGAGACTTCGTAAAAGATAAGGAAACACATATCTGTATAGATGTATATCATCCAAGCGTATAATCGCATAAGCCTTTTTGACCAATAGAAGATTGCTCAAGGTTAATTCGAGGCTTACGAGTCTTCGTGTAATAAAGGCATTAAGGGAAGCCAGTAGTTGCTCAACAAGAGCTTTACAAAACTTAAATGTACAATTATATATTTGATTACTATTACCTATTTCATATCTTTGTTTGGACCATGACATCCCATTAAGCATAACCTTTGCATTGTGGATTTTATTTACTCATTACGAGAAGTTTTCCAGAAACTGTTTTGTTAATATTCACTTCAGTATTCAATGCTTATTATGCAGGATTTTTGTCTTGTTTCTTTGTCACGGCCATTCATTACAATATATGATGGTGTACGCAACATATAATATTGTAGCTTAGACGCCCATTACGTTTGCTTTCCTTAGTAAATATAGCGACATTTTACATCGGGGAGCAAACAGCATTTGGGTTGTTAGTCAATTTTGGAATTAAGGCCGGGAGCAGATTTGTTTATCACAGGTTTTCTACATATATTATAAAGAATACATTATACTGATAGCATATTAATTATTAACAATTATTTTTTATTAATTAAAATTATTAATTATTATTAAATAGTAAAACAATAAAGAAAATAAAGGGATCTTCCTTCTTTACAAAGCAACTTTGTAAACCGTTCCATTTCATTCGAATTATACGGCTTAGTTCGAATTATCGAATAGCGATGTGAAGTCCTTTTCGAAATTGGGGAAAATGCTGAAGGAACATAATACATTTTGGGCGAAGAGGGGCTCCAGCCCACCATCATGCTACCAGAGCATGGATGCACATATAAACTATCGATTGCCAGTCAGCAATGTTACACGAGTCAGTGTAGTGAGATCTTCAATACCACCTTAGGTAAGCGTTTACTATTTTATGCATGTCGTGGCGGTCGTTTAGATTCGGGCATTAAACTACAAAAGACTGAAACGGATGTCGATGGCTTATCGATATCCTCTATAAGCTATAAAATGCCCATACATCCTGTTCCACAATACCGGGTAAGTCTTTCTTATTATTGAACAATAGATCGATGCAATAAAAATATTGTTAATTAAAAAAAAAAAAAAAACGAAAACGTTTCTATTCTTGGCGCAACACCAGCAATGGTTCATGATTTATACAATGTTTGGTAGAAGAGTTGAATACATATGGCAAGGAATATGATATCTTAACCTTGCTGGCATTTGTCAATCAACGCTCGCCCAACAATGGATCAACAAAAACAAATACCATGCATTACATCGATGCTAACGCGTATAGCGCGTTTTAGAGGTAAAAGTAAAAATTGTAGCCGTTTAAAGAGGTAAGGGGCAGACATTTTAAGAATTTATGATTCTATACAAAAATTGCATAAGTTTCAACTCCTTAGCCAGTTTTTAAAACAAGTTTGTAATCTTTTGCCTTCTTTGCCTAAATTTAATTAACAATTTTTTTTTTTTTTTGCTAATAAAAGAACAGAAAGTGAATTAATCAGAAGAAAAAACTTGGAAAGCATTGCTGGCTTATTCACTAACCATTAATTTCATGAGTAAAAAACGGTAAAAGGCATTTTTTTTTTTTATTGCAACAAACAATCGTACAAATTTACATGAATAAAAAATGTATGGCAGGAACTTTCAGAAAACAAAGTAAAAAGAAAAGAAAAAAATCAACGAAATGTTAATATTTTTACACAACTTTAAGAAACATATAAGAAAAATAAGAATTAAATCAATTTTTATTTTTAGAATATTTAAAATATTCTCTTAAATACATATAACAATTATCTAAATTATAAACTAGATGCTGGGTGTAAAAAGTATGCAAGACGTTCGTTACAAACGAATTTGTTCTTTTTCAATAACTGTACTTTCGCAATTGTTACATTTTTAAACAATAATTTATTGTTCATTCATTCAAGCATTAGCTAAATGATACTACCCGGAATTATGAACTAATTAAAGGTAATTACTAAGGAATAACAACATTTACATTAAAAGAGAATAAACAAATTTTAATTTATAGAAGACGAAAACAAAGAAAAAATGGCTTAAGAAGAACAAAGTTCTTTAAAGCATAATAAGACCAAATGTGTGTGTGCCAGCATTCGACCAATCAACAATGTCTATAATGTCCACACAAAAGAGTCTCTGTTACGAAGTGCGTAGGCCCTCATCTCGTGAAGTTAGCGGTATCATCCTCGGTCCACTTGGAAGTATTCGTCTATGCGATTAAACAAATAGAAGTTTTCAACAATTCTGAAAACTTATTTTGATTGATTGACGAAAATGCTAGGAAAGCTTCACGCACAGGCATGGTAATCAATTTTTTACTCAACAAGCGCAACTTACGAAGGCGATTGAAAGCTCAATTGAAAATATTAACTAATTTCAATTATTTGATGTCCCAATATGATAACGCGCTCACGCGTTTGTACAATCAAAGCACAGGAACAATGAGAAAAATTAAATGAGCGAGTCTGAATTTGCACTTGTTGGCGTTTGTTATTTTCTATTTCTCTCTAAAGGTCGGTGAAGTCGTCATATTTGTCAAATTTGCGCTATAACAAAACGATTTGTTAATTCATTATTTTAAATTTTAAATTTAATGCTTTGAATGATTCGTTAATTATTCAGATTTATTTCAATCCAGCAAAGTATTGCACTTCGGACATATAAGCCGCAAATTTATTGGCTTAGTCCAACTTGACTCAACAACCCAAAATAAAATATATATATATATATTTATTATATTATTATTGTTCTATTTACAATGGAAAATAGATATTGTCTGTTGCGAACTCGCTTGGAAATAAGACAGCCTGGGCCGACCGGGAAGCTAACCAGCGGTGGTGGGGAAAGCTGTGAAACCACAAAATGTAGAAAGCTTTGCGTTTAGAGCAAGATTTTACAGATCGTTTAGATGGATGCATTTTTGTGATCATTGAGCCGTTTTAAAGTTTCTTTTTCGAAAACGCAACAAGTTTGAACCAGACTCAGTTGCCTTGTCTGTTATCACTCCAGAAAAGTCTTTGTTGTCATCGAGAATTTACATAAATTACTGGAAACTAATGGTGTAGTGTCACTTAGCGATCACAGTCTCTACGATATGGCCCAGCTAAGGTTTTAATCAGGTTTACAAATTATTTTATTCTGTTCGTGAGTATTGACTTCGCTTAAGTTCGCTCTTGTTATGCGCTCTCTTTGGAATCTTAACAGAAGTTGGTTATAATTTGTATTCGTTTAATAGAAAATATCTTTTGCTCTGTTATTGGTTTAACTCATTGATTCACTGATGTTTGTTTCGCAACTCTCTTTGCGCTAACGGTATGTAAACAGATTTTTTTGGCTCTGAAATGAAATTTTACTTATATCTGAGAAAACAAGTGTTTCGTTGCCTTTGCTGGGATTAAAATGTTATATCATTTAATAGCGAATAGCTGTAGGTCTAAAAGCTTTGTTAGACGCATCCATGAGAAGGTAAACGTTGCTATGCTTTTGAAGTGTTCCAGTAAAAGCGTAAATTGATTGTACATTTTTAGTGCACAAAATTGATCAAAGTTCAAGTTAAACAAGGTATTGTTGTGGGTGAAGAGCGGAATTTGCCTAATGGTGGTGGTTATCATAGTTTTCAGGGTATACCATATGCAATACCACCGACGGGAGAATTACGTTTCAAGGTAATTAAGTCAGTGCAATATGAAGGTTGCATGTGTGCGTTGTATCTTTTTACATTAAACAGTCACCTCTGCCTTTGGAACGTTTCGATCAACCCGAGTTGTTTTGCCTTAAGGAAAGGGACGTATGTCATCAACGTGAATCTTTTACAGGTGAAGCAATCGGCTCAGAAAATTGCTTGTTTTTGAATGTTTATGCTCCTAAGGCGCGTAGCGATGTCGCAAAAAACTTACCCGTTATGGTTTTTTTACATGGTGGGGGTTTTTGGTTTGGCAGTGGAAATAGTGATTAGTAAGTGAAAAGTGCTTTAAAAAATACCTTTAAAAAATGCCGTTCAACATTATATTTAAAGCTACTTACCATTGTACCTTATGCAAGAAGATGTCATAGTGGTCACGTTAAATTACCGTTTGGGTGCTTGGGGTTTTCTGGTCTTACCCGAGGAAGGCGTGTGGGGTAATGCTGGTCTGAAAGATCAGGTAAAATGTCAAAATACCATTATCGTCTGAGAATCACATTTGCTTATTACTTTAGCGTTTAGCCTTGAAATGGGTAGCAGATAACATCTCATCATTTAATGGTAATCCCGGCAATGTAACCTTATTTGGAGAATCGGCTGGCGCTGCGGCCGTACATTTGCATTTATGTTCGCAATACGATAATAAATTTTTCCATAAAGCTATCATGCAAAGCGGCAGTGCCAATATGGAATGGGTGTTTCAGGAGAACCCCGCTTACAAAACTCGACGTTTAGCTGAACTGTGTGGCTTCCAGCAATCTTGCAACGATGCGAAAAATTTGCTTAAATTTTTGCAATCACCTTCAGTCACACCAGAAAAAATACTGGCTAAAACTGTTGATACCTTAACGGCAGAAGAACGGCGTAAGGCTTTGCCATTTGCCTTTAAACCCGTCATCGAAGACAATCAAAGTCCGGATTGTTTCATATCTATACCTATAATGGAAAAGCTAAAACAGCATAATTTTTTGCTTAATGTACCCGTAATAATGGGTTACAATTCGGCTGAAGGTTGCCCAATGTTAGTTAATGTACGCAAGAAGACGGACTTGTATGAAAATGATTTTGCACGCTTAGTGCCGCGAAATCTCCCGTTAGAAACTGAAGAAGATATACAAGCAATGGCTCAGAAAATGCGTGACTTTTATCTAAAGGGTGAACCAATATGTAATGAAAATCTTGATCAAGTAAAAAACCTTTTAAGCGATAATCATTTCGTATTTGAGTTACAAAATGCAGCGGAACACATGGTGAGATATCAGCCTGAAGCACGCCTATACTTTTATCGCTTCGATTACGTAGGTGGGCGTAATTTCTACAAAACTTTATTGCAAATGAACGACTTAGAAGGAGCTTGTCATGGTGACGAGCTATTCTATCTGTTTCAAATGGCCGCTGATGAGATGAAATACAATGCGAATGACGTAAAAGTTACCCAGCAATTGTGTAAATTGTGGGCGAATTTTGCCTACGCCGGGCAGCCCACTCATTCGGATTTTGAAAATCCCTTAGTCTGCGATTGGCGTCATGTAAAAGCAGCAGAAAATGTAGAATCGTCTACGTTCAGATTAGACTATCTAAATATAGATGGCAGTGATGGACAAATGAAATGTAATCCTGATCAAGAGAGAATGGAATTTTGGCGTGAAATTTATAAAATTTATGAACCAAATGATTATTCCAAACTAAGTATGAAGAACTAATAATAGCCGCTTACAAACTTGCAGCCTAAAAATGTTACTAAAAACACCTACAAATAGTGCTCTTGTTAACAGTGTGAACATATAAGTTAGCCGATCAAACAGAACGAGTTTTTCGATGAACATCTTCTATGAACTCTTGTCCTATTTGTGGTATGCTCATGAATGTCTTATAAGTGTCAAATGTGAAGCCTTCCTTTTCATTTTTTTCATAATTCATCAGAAAATTTTACTCCGAGTGCCTAGAATTTAACTGACCTCTAATGGGAAGTTCTAGTCTGGTTACGAAGGGACGTAAATTTATATTTTTATACCATATTTTTATACCATACCACTTTTGGTACAAGGATACAACGAGCTTGCCTGGACCTATTCAACACACAAAAAAGACTTGAAATACAACCACCTTTTATTATACCCACCAAAAAACAAAATGATTCTATGGCCAAATCGTGTCTGCTCGTCTGTTCATTTGTTTTCTTGCATTCAATCCATAGCCCGTAATTATTCATATATATTTTGACGAAATTTGGCACACTGACGTGCTTTAATCCGAGGACGACTGTTATTGAAAATGGTTCGGATCGGTCCACTTTTACGATACGTTTTCGAAGAAAATTGCAATTCTCAAACTTTCCCGACAAAAGTCGCTGAAAGATTTGGTTCGGCTGGGGCAATTTTTTGTATCCTCTCTCATATAACTAACGTATCTATGAAAACTGAAACTGAAACAAGCCCTTATATGGAGAAAAAGTCTAATATTTAGTTTTTCGTGATGAAAACTGAAAAATAATAAAATTTTCCCTATATATGGATTACATCGTGTATTATTATCAAAACTAATGAAGAATTGTACTAAGCGAGATGGTGTAGGGTATCTTGGTCTCTAGTTGGTCTTTCACAACCTTAAGGTTCTTACTTGTTTCAGACAAGGAAATATTTGTTTAATGATTTCTTCATCCGGCTGTAAATTGTCTTCATATTTGGAGACATACTTTAATGCCTTAATCGAAATAATCGTATAAACAACATTTTTTAATTAATGGAGATTCAAATCTGATTTGCAGTTGCCTCTGGATCTTTATTGTTTGTTTGCATCTAGTTGACAAATAAAAAATTTAAATAAATTTTAATATATTTGGTTTTCTTTTCACATTACACTTAAATTTGTTTGAATTAATTTTCAAAATACTTGGTATTATTATTTTTAATATTGTTATTACTGTTATTATTATTTTATTTATTATTATTACAGATTTTTTTATTATTCTTCAGATTTTAAATTATTTGACTAGTTTTGGTTTGTTGTTGTTGTTTTCCTTAAAAGTTAAAAATCTTACAGACAATAAAAAAAAGAAAAAAAAATTTTAGCAAATTTTTGCAAATGTCGTTATAACTAAAAATTTTTCCTCGTAATACAAAAAAAAAAAATTAAATTTTCGGTTTTCCTATATATGTTTTCTTAATACTAAGGGAACTTTGGGGCACGGTATGTACGTAAGATTGTAGTTTTGTGTAACATTCATATAAAATAATAAAACATGTACGCACATCAATAGAATTGTTTTTCGTTTGTTTTCTCTTCATTTTTTTTTTTATACAAATACATAATCTTCGCTATTAACTTTTGCAAATTTTTATACTAAAATTTATAATATTTTTAGTTAACTTAAGCCTATTTAAAAAAAACAAAATCGTAAGTTAATTGAAATTTTCTAAGCAAAATATTTTAATATGGTGTTCTTTTTTTTGTTGTTGTTATATATTTTCTATATATCTCTTTTTTTTTTTTTAATTTAGCTAATAGAAGCTTTAAAGAACAAGATAAGACAGACGTCACAGCAAAAACTTTTAAGCTTGATTGAAAATAAAGCTTTAATCGCTTTGTTTTTATTTTTTTTATTTTTTTAGTTTTTAAGATTGTCTTGTATTTTCTTTTTTTTTTTTATTCACTCTTCAGTTACTTTTTTCTTTCTAAAATCTTTTTAAAGCAAACATTCTTTTCAAGTACACACAGACTGCCCTATGTATAAGTTCGTATTGCTCGGAATTTTGAACCATACCTCCACGTTGTAAGCGTAGATTACAAACGATACCTAAGATATCTACGAATATATTTGGTTTTTTTGGAAGATCTGTTAATGCCGGCAATTTCCAAGTATAGTCTTCATGACTTTGCTTATCGCTTCCTTTTGCATTGTCAAACAGATCCACTATGTAACATATATAAAGCAAAGTATTACGTGTGAAACTACAATCGACATCGGTAGGGAGAGGTGAGAGATCCTTATGAAGCCAAGATTGTTGCTCAAGAAAATTTGTGGGCAAACAAAAGTCAACGGGACTTAAAGCTTGGGAGCAAGTTGCCTGTTTGGCTGCAGCTGCAGCCATCGAAGACAAAGAATAGGCCAATGATTGACGTACCTGTCGTATTCCATTTAAAATGGCCGTTAGACATCCGGTACGTCCTATACCAGCCGAGCAATGTATTACCGGTAAAGGTTGTAAGGCATTAAATATATCCTGCTGGTACAATTCGACTGCCTGAGCTTCTAAATGCGTTATCGGACTATTGGTAGAAGTGTCATCATTGTTAAAACTCTCAAACTCAGCTTCGCATTTACCCAAATTTATGACATGCAAGGCAATGTCCAGCAAAGTGTTTATATCTCTTGGTGAACGATGATCAGGCCAATCCGGATACCAGTAATGATAGCAATAAAATTGTTGAATTAACAAACGTTTACATCCAGGTAGAACATTAGCGCAATATAAGATAAGCAATTTGCGTATAGAGAAGCCGTTCTTTCGCACGATACCCACATTCTTTATAATGAAGAAACCACTATTTTGAGGTAAATCGTTATGCAGGCCCTCTGGTATTTCCATTTTAAATGTTTTCAGACCTATATTTGTTTCAAGTGTCGTCTTTTCCGCTCTTTCCTCTTGCACTTCCAGATATTTCCCAAGAATTTCCTTTAAATAGTCCTTAGATTTTGTTAGTTCTTCACGGGAAGCGCTCACAAAAATCTCGTTTAATTCGGTTGGAAAATAAATCGAGCATTTTTGCCGATTATTTTCAATAAAGTTTGTAAGCATTATGATTTTTTGATAATACTGCTGCAGGAACTTTCCTTGTCGACGACTCGGACTTTCGGGCCCTTCCGCTATTTCTATATACTTTTGAGTATTTTGGTAAATCATTAGCCAAAATTCGTATATTGTGTTTGGTAAAGGACCTTGTGTTGCTATATAACATTTGGAAGTGTAGTCGGGACCCTGAAATGGCAAGAAAAATGTCAAATACTATGTGCCAAGATATATATATATATTTATATATGCACGTCTTACCTTAATGTAGTTGGCATTTATGTAGGGCTGTTCATCTGTCGCTAAATGAAAATCCTTGGTAGCGTGTTCAGTTTCTGCTATAATTTCTTTCCATAATTTCGACTCTTTTTCGAGTATCACTCTGGAATTTTCATTCGGCAATATCGTCTTGTAACGGTTTTTTGTCTGCGAACCAAAAACCATAGGCTTTTCTTGATGATTCAACGGCAAATCCCAAAATTCTTTATGCAGATTACGAAAAAGCCGTTTTTGTTCATCTTCATCGGGTTTCGAAGTTTTCAAAACGTCATTCACTACTTCCAGATAACGGTTGATTATTTCACAATCTTCCGAGGTGGTGATTAAAGCCGGTGGGGTTCCCATTTCTTTATTGGCGCTATGCATGTTCAAGATAGGTATCGTTTGTTCCGTTAGACTCTTGGCGTTGGCTACATAGCTATGATCAAAGATATAGTTAAGCTTAATTAAATCATTCTGATTAAGGGCATTGGATGCATTCTGTAGCATTTGTATGTTGGCCAAATAAATTTTGAATTCCTCGCTGGTGGTTTGTGGCGACAACGGCTTAGTCATAATGTTGCGAACTCCCGTGCAGGTACAAACAGAGCTTTCTTGGAAATTGAAATGTTCTACTCGAGCAGTTTGCTCTCTACTGACGACGGCAGTTGTCTCGCGATCACTTGGTTTTAGATCTGAAACTGATCCAAAGCACACCTGATTGGCATTCCTTCTATGCGCTTGATTCAGATCAGAAAATTGTGTATTTGAACGGTTTAGACTTTCGCTACTAAAGAATTTGCGTTGATGAGTGTGCACATTGCACGGTGGCATGAATGTGGGGTTGTTTAAATTGTCTTCTACACGCGAGTCGCCCAAGTTCAAGCTGCTTATTCCCAAATTTGTACGTTCAGTTTCCAGACCGCCAAAGGAAGCGCTCATATTCAAGGTAAGATTTTGATTGGAACCTCGCCGTTCCAATAGACCTTTGCGTGGGGTTGTCATTATTGAAGAGGAGCTATTGAGTGGCCGCGGTAATGTAGTTATCTGAGGTTTTTCCATGGTCAGTGAGGTTTGGCTAGAAAAAGAATTTAAGTTTCCGCAAGAGGTTGCTGTTAGATTTGTCAGTGTGAGACTTTGATTTGAGCCACGTCTACGAAATAAAGTTTGCTTAGCTCCCTGACTGTGAAGCGAATTAATGCTGTGTGTGGTGGTGTTACTGTGTGTTGCTTGACAACTGGTTAAGTTGCCGCTTGATTTCGAGTTTAAATTATTATTCGAGCTGCCAACCGAGCCTAGGCTATAGTTGGAAACACTAAGACCTGTGCGACAACTTCCCAAAAGGTTACTGCAAGAACCGTGTAAGTTAAGTGTAAGGCTATGATTTGAGCCTCGCCTCTGTAAAAGATTGGTGGACGATGTAGAACTTGCTGATCGCACCGCCGGTGTGGCCGTTGCTGATGTCGCTGAACTTGGCAACTCCATGGACTTTTGTTTGAAAGGATGTTGATCATGTGTATGGGAGGGTGTAGAAAATTCCACTAAAGTTAAAAACTCGGGTAAGGTTTTTAAATTAGTATTCGAAGTGTGTAACAAAGGATTATGCTTATGCGCTGTGCGGTAATTTAAAGATGGCGTTGAGTTGCACGTGCTAGCATTTGAAGCTTCTATATCCTCTTTAAGTATAATAACAGTCTTTTTGTCCGGTTGTATTTCGTCAGCAACTTTCTTGGACAAATCAGGTATTGTGAACGGATGCTGCTTTCGGCGATATAGTTGCCATTCCGCACTTGATGAATTTGGTAGACGACGTCGTATATTTTTCGCTAACATACCCGTTTGCGAAGTGGTTGGCTTGTTAGCGCTTCCACTAACATGGCCTGACAATTGGGACATGGATATAGAGCGATTGGTCGCCCCACTGGCAGATCTTAAGCGTTCTCTAATCAACTCAGCCTTACATTCCGATGGCTGAGAGTCCAATTGGTCGTAACTAGAGTGAAGGGGTGTTTGTTTGGTTGTAGCTATTGACTTATTTGCATCGGATGCTTTGGCCGCCGAATCTAAAGAAAGAGCCTTTTCTTTAGTGCATTTAAGGGTGGGTGTTTTGGGATTTGGCGAGGATAATGACACAGATTTATCTGACTGTGCGCTTTGATTTGTAGTACTACTTAACGAACTGTTCGCTATTTTTATAGTTAAATTATTTTTATTTTTACGATTTCTTTTAGCATCAATTTTACCAGGAATTGCACTTTGTTTATTGGAGGTTTCCTCATGGAATATTTTTGTCTCCACATCAGCTTTCGTAAGAATGTCAAACGCAAATGGTTTCGCTGTATTCGAGAAGGATGCAGATGAACTATTACTACTTAGTTTTTTGGACGGTGGGCGACTTTTTAAGAGATGATTGTCCCAGCTAGTACTAGATGCTTCCAGCTGCGTTGGGTTCGTTAAAGAAAATCCTTGATCAATTTCAGGAAACTTGAAATAATTGCCATTCTTATAACCAGCAGAGCTTATGACACCTAGCGGAGAATTCAAATTCAGATTGTTGATCGACGTCAACAGCTTAGGAGAATAGGCGAGACGTGTATTATTACCACCAACACTGCCGCTTAACAACGCTGCCTCCGCACTGGTGAGTATACGAGGCGAGCCTGATTCATCGATAATCATACTTGGTGAGTTATTGCCACTACTGCTACTTTCCTTCCTATCTGACAAAAATTTTGGTTTTGCATTCTCCTTGTCCGTTTCCATAGCACATTCAACTGACGCAGCATTTTTAATTATCAAATGTTGCGGCGAGCATGAGCGTCGTTCGTAAAGAGAAAAGCGACGAAATTTACGATTTATAGCCGGAGATGTCGGCTCCAAATGTTTGCTAAATGCTCTGACACTTGATGTTTGAAAAATACGTGGGCTTTGATTGCCGACTTCATGGTGTATGGTTTCTGTTAAAGCCATTTGTGGCTTTGATATGTCGTTACCTTGTGAAATTAACAACAAATTTTCAGTATCTGCTAAGCGCGGTGAAGGAAACTCAAATGGACTGTGAATAAATTCCATAGGTGTATAATATGGAGTACTTTTATTACTTTCGGCATCTTCATCATCATCATCATCATCATCATCGTCATCCTCATCATCATCGTCATCTTCATTGGTGGGTAATGTATACTCAAAGGCGGCCGTGCGCATCAAATCCTCTTGACCTCTTTGCATCGTATCTGCGTTATAACTGTTGTTATTGTTTTTGCTATTGTTAACATGAAGCGGAAAATTGTCCATACTGAGAATCCTTAATGAATAATCAATCGTTTTATCGAACAACAAGTAAATCGTCCATAGTAAAGGTAATAGAGATAAACAAGAAGAAAAAGGTAATATCTACAAGAAATTATTAATAAATAAAGAGAAAGTAAAAGAAATCCACAACAAAAAATACTTACTTGTCTATCCTGTAGCTTGTGAAAGAAATTTTTAGAAACAATCAAGAGCGAGTTAACTATCACCTCTTTTTGTGATAGGTTGGCTTAAATAATTGATGAATTTATCATCCACAGGTAGTTTCATAATGCCCGGGTCAATGTTTATCCGCTTAACGCATTTCATTTAAATGTTTCAATCTGTTGAGGGACTTTCACATTCATTGTCTGCAAGCGCGTTAGATGCCGTTCTAAAAAAATTCTTAATGGCATTGCTTACGTGTATTTACCCACCTCTCTACTTCTATATACAAATGTATGTATGTATATGGGTAATTTTGTAAGCTCGTTTTGTTTTTCTTTCTATTACCGATGCATAGACAGTTTCATATATATGTAAATTAAGGGTATAACAACAACGATTATGGGAACATGAATTGTGTTATTATTACTAATATTACTAATAATGGAATAAGAAAGTGTAAAGAAATACTTGAAGCGAAAAAGTTGTTGCACAAGTAAAGTTCGTTTTCTCGATGTATTTTATAGATTATAGATTCTGTTATATATGCGTTTGTAGATTTTACTTTTCGTCTTTATAAAGCATCTATAGTTCATTGTTAAGTGGCCACTTATAAAATCAGTGAAATGTATGCACTACTACCATGTTAACGGCAATAGCAGCAATAACATCATTAAATTTTAGCGTAGAATATTGAAAAAGTACAAGATCTCATTTAAATCAATATTAGGATTTTAAATTTCTTTCATTTTCTTTTTTTATTTTCTTATTTCTGTTTGTTTAAACGAAACAGTTGACCATTCTCCAAATAAATAATTTAGTGCTAGCGTAACCCGTTTTAGTATCTAATGGAACACTAATGCAATGCATTAACATGTTTGCAAAATTGATAGCGAAAAATAATTTTACATTTATTTTGTTATTGTAGACATTTAAATTATTTGAATTGGTTTCCTTTTTACTTGTACAATTAAAAATTTTTTATTTTAATTAATTTAATTGGTGTTAATTCTTTTTTTCCGTATTTAACAAATAATGAATACTTTACAGTGAAAAAATCACTAATGGACACAATAGTGAACTGATTCTAGTAATAACGAGTATCCAACAGATAAATTTTAGCGAGTTAGCTGTGTTTAATAATTAAATCAAAAGATACTTTATTGTTGAAGAGTTTTTTTAAAAAAAATTTCCCTATTTTAAAGAATTAAAAAAAAATTGTTTGAAATATCGCTTTAGTAGATAATAATTATTTTTATCTTTAAAAACTATAATTTTAATTAATAAAATATTAAACGATTTAGTTTCACTTAACATACACAATACTCTTTATTTCCTTGTATTTTATTTGTTATTCTAAATTATAGAAAAAAGTATTGCCAATGTTTCGTTTTTATAAAATTGACTTTGCTGACTTTGTTGTACATTACACAGGAGCTAAAATAAATGCTGAGAGAACTTAGAGAATTGTTGTGTTTGTTGTTTTTCTTTTTAAATTATTCATTTTGCTGCTGGCAATATACATACATTTACGCAAAACAATGGCAACTCCTGTTTATTTTCTGTAAATTTTTAGTATGAAGAAGAGAAAAATTTTTAGTTGACTTAATTAAATTTGGAAAATTTTGTTACACCGTGAAGAAAAGGTGGCAAAAAATTGCAAGAAATTTAATTAAAAAAAGAAAAAAGTAAATAAATTAAACAGAAATAACTAAGCTTGCGCTTGGTTTAAAAAAACAAAATACGAAAGTAATGAAATAATACAAAACGGAAAATATGTTATCAATGTGAGATCAATGCGAAAATATGAAAGAAAATTCTTCCAATAAGAAGATAAATGGGATTTTTCATGGATCTGATCTCAGTGTGATCAGAAATCAGATGATTTACTATCGATGTAAATCGATGTAAACAAAAACAAATTGTTAAATTTTGCTGTAGTTGGGTTGGAAAAGGCATAATTGTCGACGACGAACATACATAAACGAATGATTCATCATCGTCAATAATTATTAAATACAAGCAGATAACATACGTACATACATTCATACATAAGTACACTATATATCTTCAAACGGCTGAAATAAAGTGTAACTGTTCAACCAACCAGGTGTTGTTAATATCTAAAATTCTTCGGACATTGTCGCTGCTTTTTGCACCGGTAGCTGATAAATAACACAATTTACAAAAACAACAGTAGTACAGCAGTGCAGTATTCATATGATTTAATATTTGAGGTCACTTTTGATTTTTTTTTTTTTCAATATGGATTTGGTGGATATTGATCAAGTTTTAGACAACCTGGAGTTACATGAAGAGGCTGCAAACGAACGTCAAAAGGTTGAAGAACAATTAGTAAAGGACTTGGCTCGAACCTCTACTAATGGTGTGGTGGCGTTACCCAGTATTTCGACCTTGAAAACTAACTTAATCGCAGATAAAGAAAAAACTTTAACGAATTTGTCTGCTATAACTGCGCAAACACGTAAAGCATTGGAAGAGAGAGATGAATCTGATAGCATTGGGTTTCAGCCATCCAGGTCCAGACAGCTTTTGGCTACGTGCAAGCAAGAATTGGCTGAGTATGAAAATGAAGTGGAACAAAGTCACGATATACAAAAGTTTACAGAGAAACTAAAAAAGAAAACAAGTGATAGTCAAGATTTAATTGACAATAATTCGTCTAATAGTTCAGAATCTTTAACCACTTCCTCGCCCTCAACATTTTCTTCGGGACCTTCGTTGGGCGAAGACACCAGCCCTGAAGAGTTAGAGCCTAAAGAAGATGATTTTCCTCAAAGCGTTAGCAGAAAGCTAATAAATAAACCGGAAGTAACTACTCAAAGTGAAACACTAGAAGATTTGGCTCAAGGATTATCTTCTATATCCATTAACACAAGCGCCAATCTCCAAACTCAGTCAATTTTACCCCTAGAAACCTCAGTTTCTTCCTCATCATTAGGTAGGGTTTTGGAAAATCTAAGTGAGACAAGTGTCTCGAATTCTGTTCTCAGTCAGATACGCGACGATTTGGAAATATCCAAAAAGCCGGATACATTAGAAAGGAGAGACAAAGCACAGAGTAAAAGTGCAGAAAATTCTGTAGAAATAATGCCTAACAAGCCCTTGCCTTATAATGTCGTACCCTTCAAAGATCCACAGACGTCTCATCTGCAACCTGTAACATTCTGTTCGACAATGGATGACATTTCTGATACTGAGTTAGACAGTATGCTTCAGGAAATGGATATTGACGACGACATGGATAATGGTTTAACGAAACCTTTAACGATCAATATTAAAGAACAAAGAGGACAAATTTTGGGAGCAACGTCAGTTGGCCAGTTGTGCAACGAGGAAGCACTTTCGGAGAGTAGTACGAGTGACCATCCGAATGGCGATAGTTTCTCACAAGCCTCTACTGTTGAATTCTCGGAGATACGTGCACCCGCTCGTAGTCTCGAAACTAATTCTGTAGCTTCCTCTTACACTACTACAAGTAGTAGCGGCAGCAACAGCGAATCTTCCTCTTTAGACGGTGATATTATACACACTAAAACGCCTCCGGAAACTAATGGTGATATCAATGCGGAAGGAATAGAACAACACAACAGAGAAAAAGAGGAAGAAGGCGATGACAATGAGTCCTGTAGACCTCAACGTCCTACCACTCTTGACATACCAGCTTTACAATCTTTGGATTTATATTCTAACGCGGGGCAAACACCACCCGGTAACGACAAACAAGTTAATGAGTTGGACCAAAGCCCTCAGAGTCCTACACCCGAAGAACAAATCCAAACGACTGCATTAGCTCAAAATCCTTTAAAGAATGATATAGCAGAAGCCACCGGTTACAGTGAAGATCCTCACGCTAATGTCGGGAAAATTCCACCTATTTGGGTGCCCGATAATATGGCCACCGGTTGCATGAATTGTGCAGCCAAATTTACAATGATTAAGCGTCGTCATCACTGCCGAGCATGTGGTAAAGTTTTATGCTCTGTGTGCTGCTCACAAAAATATAAATTAGAATTCCTGGTAGAACCGGAATCGAGAGTTTGTGTTCAATGTTACTTGATTTTAATGCAGCGATATGATGATTCTGCCCCTCGGCCAGAAAAGGAAGGAGAGAATTCGCATACTAAAGCGTTGTCTAATACGCCGTTGGCTAATACGGCAACTTGTTCTTCCCCGCCCTTAACCCGTTCACCAAACCCTAATAATCCAATGGAATATTGTTCTACTATACCGCCTCATAAGCAAGTTAGTGGAGAACACAAGGATCCGCCTAGTGTTATAGTGCCTGTCGGTGTGTTGAAAAAGGACAATGCTGGTAGCCATTCCTCGAACTCCTCTAATTCCAGTGGCCAAAAAGCTCGAAAACGTAAATCGGTGATGTTTAGTGACGGGATAGCACCTGGCAGTGATTTAGCCATCATCGATCAGTGGAATGAGCCTAAACAGCCGAGACGTCAAAGTGAACGTACTCATCAACGGCAGTCAAATAGCAATAATATTAAGCCGCCAACCCCTGGAGGACGTGCGGAACAAATAACGGACGCATCCACGTTAGGTTTAATGGCCCAACTATTTCGTGGTTCCATACCGCCAGTCATAGCGGCCAACACTGTCAATATAGCGCAACAATCGACAGGAACTAAAGGTAAGAAAGCAACCGATGTTAAGAATAACAAAAGAAGAGAAAGTCAAATGGTTCTCAACATCATGTTCATTGCTTTAGTTAACAAGGTTATAGCAGAAGCCACACCTACACTGGCAAACACATCTAGTGGCAAATCCAACGATGCAAATCGATCCAAGCCACGTTTGCCGCCTTCCGGTTGCGACGAGCTTGGCTGCTTCATACCTGCTGAGCATGATCATAGTTTGCCGCCTATTATTTTGTTTAGGGATGAAAGCGGTTGTGATTTCGATTACAAAGACGTTGTTAACAATTATGAATTGTTGCTGCGTTTGCAAAAAGAAACTTTAAAATTTGCTGTGCAAAAAAATTTCCTTGTTTACGTCAAGATTGTGAATTGTAAGTATAATGATGCCCAAAAGAATTGTTAGTTCTTAGAACATTTTATCGGCTTTGTTTTTTCAGTAAAATGTTGCTTAAATCGAACGGTTATCAATTTCACAACAGAAGGTATGCATCATGTGGGCAATGATGAAATTATAATATTATTGGAATGTGATATACCCGCAAGTAAAGAGGAGTTGCATAATCCTCTAATACCTAAAGATGTTTTTGTCCATCTTAATGAAATTTACAATAACGCCGATAAAGGCAATCGAATCGCAGAACTTTCACATACGAGTCCTGCAGGTAACACATTTCTCGGTTCTCGCAACTACGGAGGTTTCATATATATACGACCGACTTTCCAATGTATGCAAGATGTGATAGTACCCGAGAATCCCTATTTAATAGGTATATTGATACACCGGCATGAAGTGCCTTGGGCCAAAGTGTTTCCGCTACGTTTGATGTTAAGGCTCGGAGCTCAATATCGTTATTATCCCTGTCCCCATATTAGCATGTGCAATCGAGAGTCCGTGTACGCTGAAATAGCGCAAACAATAATCAATTTTTTGGCGGTAAATCAAACGAGCATCAGGTACTGTTAGCTTTCGTTTGAAAATCTAATTTACTTTTTTAGGATTTTCGCAATTATTCTTATACACTGCCGTTTATTCACGGCATGTACATACACATGGAAGATCGTCAAACTACAGTAGTGATACCTCGTAACCGTTTAGAGGATGTTGTCAAGGCTATAAATAACTCAAGTGATCATATTCTGGCTTTCGGCGGAAATTTCTCTAAAACAGCTGACGGTCATTTGGTGTGCATGCAAAACCTGCACGACGACCATTCTGAAATGTATGCTTATTCCACACAAGCAATAAATATCCAAGGACAACCTAGAAAAGGTTGAAAAGTCAAGATTTCGAATATTTATTGTAAATGGAATTTCATTCAAATGCTTTTCAGTGACCGGGGCAAGTTTTTTCGTTTTAAATGAGTCTTTGAAAACGTCAAGCGGTCTTTCCGGAAAGTGTAGTATAGTTGAAGACGGCCTAATGGTTCAAATCTTACCCGCGAAAATGGAAGAGATACGTAACGCTTTAAAAAATCAGAACGATGTGACCATTGTATGTGGTCCAGTAAATGCTGATGAGCAACAAACCGAAATTGTTTGTCTTAAATGGGTGGACAATGATAAAGAAATTAATATAGGGTAAGAAGTGTATATATTTTTGACAATACTAAAAGGAAAACAAAGTAACTAATAAAAAAATATGTTTTAGAGTCAAATCGCCCATTGATGAGCGTTTAATGGATGGCATTTCCAGTATGCGCGTACACGCTAGTTTCAATTATTCTAATACAAACTATGCGATACGATTAACTGATATTTATGTGCTTAAGGTAAACTAAGGGTTGTATAGATTTTGTTCGTTTTTTTTTTTATATATTTTGTAAGAAACTTTCGAACACATTTCTGAAATTGAGATTAATATAATGGCTTCCCTCTCCTTCCGCAAAACAAAATAATGGTTTTTTCAAATGAAAAAATTCTCAAATGTTTAGTTTTTCAAGACATACAAAATTTCTTACATAAATAATAGTTTGTTATGTCATTGCAGTACGATGAGTGGTATGCCAGCGCCTCAACATTAACGCCCATAGAAATAACACTTCTGACAGAACAAATAGCGCGTAGCACTTCGATAGCGCTAGTACCGTTTCTCGATTTGTTGACAGCCAGTAAACATACAAAAATCGGTCTACGCTTTACTCTGCATCAAGATAGCGTAAGTAAAAGATTTTTCCTTCACAAAACTTCCATTTGTATGCCGTTCATAAAAAAATGTTCCATTAATTGTTGATTATTATGCAAAAAACACTTCGTTCTAAGAGCGATTTCTATATACTCTCTAAAGAAAAGAAGAAGAAAAGCGAAATCTCCGATCTATAATCACTTTCAATTGATAACAGGACATGAAGAGTCAAGTAAATTTGTCCATATATATAAACACTGGATTTCTCGCTAATTCCCATAAAATCCTCCTAATACGGATAAGTTCGTTTTTCATCATCAAATGTGACATCTTATTAAAAGAAATTTTGTAAGGGCCCTTTAAAGATTTTTTTAACGGGTTTCGCCAGCGGTCATACCGAACCTTCATACCAAAAACCTTTACACAACCGTAACACCAAAAAATATCACATTAAACTATCATAGCAAAAAACCCAGAAACTTCATTATTCCGTAACTAAAAAATCGTCATGTTTGTAATTGGAGATTGAACAGTCCTACTAAACTAGTTAGCTCGAGCCTGCCACGGATTGCAATTGCAATAATGCAACCAAAGAAATACCAAGAAAGCTCCTTGAAAGTATTTGGATATCACGTGAATTTGCGAGAAAAACTGAAATTGATCACACAAGACCAAGAACGATTTGAGCTTTACAGAGATTGTTTATATCTTGCGATATAAATTGGGCTGGGATAAACCGTGCTGAGTTTGACCGATGTAGACTTAATTTTCGAAGCTCTTATCTAACTACAAGGAAAACAAACCTTTTTGTGATAATAAGATAGCATTTTTGATGTTTTGTGGCGAAAATAGGCGAGAGGTTGTATTAGACGATGTAGAGCGGAGTATTTAATAGCCACAGGAGACCGGTCTTTTGAAATGTTTTTACGTAATTTAATGGTAAGTGATCAATTGCGGGGAAGTACGGCTATGGGCTCAAGTGCTGAGCTGTGTGGCAACTTTAGCCACAGAAAAGCAAAGATAATAATTAGATATTGTCCTCACGCAACGAGAAGACAGAAATAGCAAGTGGTCGGTAAAGCAAACCTCATTGCTTCTACCATTGGACCTCCTAGAATTAAACCTCCAGGGCAAGACTTAAACGAAGTTTTTTTACTTGTTGAAAGTAAAAATTTCTCTTAACCTGTGTTTTTCCATCGAATTTGTCTCTATTTTCACATTAGGAAAAATGGAAACGCTTGCTCCGATATCATTTAAGTTTTTTGCAAATTGTTGAAATAATAATACAAACAATAATTTTCCAGGTTTGCTACGAAGCTGGAGCTGGCGGCTCTAAGTTACCACCTCTGTATATGAATGCATTGGATAATCATTTAATTCCTACATTGCATAGCATTTCGGCAAATATTGAAGATGCTATTATCTTAGAGTTAATCTTTTACATTTTAAATGTTTAGTAAATGAATGTTTTCATGGATGGATGTGTGTGTCTGCGTGCTTGTGTAAAAATGAACGAAAGCGAAGCGAAATGAAAACAATAGAAATACCAAACCTTCTTATTATTGAGAAATTTTCAGTTTCAATGGCTGCTTCCGATTTATGGAATTATTTCAATACTTTTAAGTTTTTTTTTTAAAGATTGTCTTTTACCTAAAATTTATTGTTAACATTTTTAAAACCTTCACATGAAATGTGCATAAACCATTTGAATTTTTAATAAATATTCCCTCTTATCCTCCCTATTCTTCCCCATCCTTCCCTCCCTACATCCGCAAAAATATGTATAAAATTTGCCTCTCCTTAAATCGCCCTAAATTAAAAATTGTATTTCACAAAAAAAAAAAAACGAAAAATATCTAAGAGTAATTTAGATATAAAATCAAAAAATTGTTTTTCGAAGAAAAAAAAATTTCATTCAGCTACGCATGTATAACGTAATTAACATATTTATCAGATAACGTACCTAACGAAAGAAAAAAGTGATTAAAAAAAATTCAGATGATTTCAAATTTGATTTTAAATAAATGACTTTATTTAATATTACAAAAAAAAAAACTGATTTTTTCTCTTTTTATATATATAAAAAAATTGTGTGTGAAAATTTAATAAGTATTACTATTCCTCAAAATTATGAACAAAGAGCTTTTGTTTTACTTCCTCCACATTTACTTAACTACAGTTATAATTAATGGAAACAATTGGAAAACAACCCACATATCTTATGTATAAATAATAAGATTATTTTTTCTTTTCTTTTGAAGAGACGTTGTAAAGAGAAAGAGACAGGGATGAGACTGAAAGAAAGAGTAAATAAGCAAATCTTATAGCTCGTCATGCTTGGGCCCTGAAAATTCATCATGTGATATAAAACCATTTTTATCTTTGTCTTCGTGCTGGAATATCTCTTCCACAAGTTTATCATTCTCTTTCAACATATTTTTCAACTCGTCCGAATCTTGACCATCAACGGCTGTCATCTGTTTTTTCAAATACTCACTAACCTGAAATGCAAGAGAAAGAAAAGACATCTTTTGTGAAATGAAAAATTACATAAAAAGTTTAAATTACTTATTTTTAAAGTGCATTAGATGATATAATGAAAGTGTTAATTAAATGCGAATATCGATGTAAGCGATTTTGATATTTCTACACCCACCACCAAATGAAAATGTAAACGTAAAAGCTTTTTTTTTTTAATATTTCCTTAAAAAAAAAAGAAAAGGTCCGGAAACTTCATTATTATTATCCCCCTCAACTCGCTTATCTCATGCACACTTTTCCAATCAATAATCTTTTTTTAGATCGTGCAAAGCAATATGTTTCCTCCACACACGACGAAATCGATTTTCATATATTGCTTCAAAATATTCCTTGAAATTTTGTATTTCGATTTTTGTCGTGTATGGAGGAAATATTTTGTTCAGAATGGAAGCATCCATGTTCAAAATATCGACTCGAAATCGCTTCATACCTTTGTTTAACGGTAAGTAACTCAGCACAGTCAATCATCTGCTGTTAATTTGCTGAATTATTAGAAGAAGAAGAGATGAAGGAAAAATTCTAGAGGATATATGTCGTTTCATCCGTCCTTTTAACTATCTGTCATCCGCTGAGATCCCTTGGACTTGAAAGCTTAGCAAACAAATTCTTAGCCGGCGATCATAGACCGCACTCGATACGCCCACAATTGACCTTTAATTCATAATCCGCATCATCTATGCATCCTGAAGTTATTACAAATATTTACGAGGGCAATAAAACGGTAAGTGATTTGCCGACAAGTGACGCAATAAGTATGCGTAGCAAACACAGGCAAAACAAAACTCCACCCAAATATTGAATACGATCTTTAAAAGGGTGAGTATGAAAGAGGTTCAGATTGTCTACAGGCCATGTCTTTTCGATTTTATAAAATTCTTTGCAGTTCCAACCTTGCATTCACTTGAGGTATGGTAACCTGTAACTATCCTTTATTTTGTGTCCGAATGATACCCAAACATAAGGGATATATCCATTTTATTAAAACGTTTGGAACGCACAGCTTCATAGTCCCCACAAAGTATATACATTCTCGATCAGCATTAAATCGTGAATCGATTTAAGCATGTTCGTCTGTCTATCTTTCTGTGTACTGCAAACATTCTCCCTGCCGCGAAGACGAACCTATAGACCTCAAATTTGACAGAAATAATGGAAGCTCTTGCACGCATGTTGGGCCAAATCCACCAAAGAACACACCTACAATACTACATAGACTGAGAACACCTCTATTTTTCAAATGAAAAAAAAAAATTGTTCTTTTGCTTATTATCCTTAAACTACAGCACATAAACGCACTAGAATTTGCACGTATGTTGTATGGGCGACGCTGTAGCACTTGTACAAAAAGGAGAAAATTGATCACGTCCGCCCTATGTTATAATAAATTAAAATTTAATTCTTTTTTCAATGCCTTTTTAATGCACAGAATGATGCAAATTTCGAAAATCCCACAAAGTGTTTTACATTTTATGTTCACCAGAAAATTTCGAATTGCTTTTTAAGATATAGAGACAAATCGGATAACAAACCCAAACCAAATGAGGAGTGGGGTTTCAAAGCTTAGTTTAGGGCTTCTCCAGATGAATACGTGTCGAAATTTGAGATGTACCAAAAATCTGCACAGCATGTAGTCATTGTGGACACAGTGTTGCGACGTGGAGATGTACATATGTTTGATCACATAACAGCACGCTATCACCCCATATATATATGTGTCGAAAAATTTGCAAAACAATTACTTTTCAATATTTAAACGTATCCGTTGTTAATTTATGGATACCCGGTAAGTATGAAATCATTTCGTTCATAAATTACCACCAAGCACACGCACACAAAACCACAAAAGTGGACATTATTCATTCTTTTTTCTGTATTTTTATTGTTTGCCGTCTTTTTATTTTCCCCATTTTCCCGATTTTTGTCTCTTTGTAATAGGAAATGAATAAATCGTATAAAAAACAAGGTAACCTTTATTTGCTATAAAAAGTCGTCCCTGAAAAGGTTAAGTGTTATCAGCGCTTTTAAATTTCTAAACAAAATTTAAAAAAAAAAAATTTCTTATCGCTTGAAAATCTTTGTTATATGTGCGGATTTTAATCTAAAATGTCATAAAAAAGGAAAGCAAAAAATCGAAAAATATTTTTTCGATTTTTTATAAAAGAGCAACCGGCACCAGAAATCCCATGCAAAAGAAGAACAACATCCGCAAGCAATAACAAAACCGAACGAAAACGAACAGAATGAATATGCAAAAGGTGCGATCCATACATATTGGTTTACCTCTTCGCGGCTCAATTGTTTGTCGCCGTTTTCATCGATCTCCTTGAACACGTTTGTGGTGGGCGGACTGTTGCTAATATTAATCAGTTCTACTTCGAAGACCAATGTAGCCTTAGGCGGTATTACGTTGCCAGCACCACGATCACCGTAACCTAATTCCGGTGGTATCACAAGTTTGCGCTTCTCTCCTATATAATGGAAATTTGGCAAAGCATTAAAACTTGGCTTTTCGAAAACGCATTCAATTGCACAATACACTTACCTACACACATATCCACCAGGCCTTGATCCCAACCTTTAATAACTTGACCGGCACCTAATTGAAAGGTGAACGGCTGGTCACGATCCAAACTGCACAAAAAACAAGAAGAAAGAAAAATGCACATAAGTTGAAAAAATGACACAAAACGAAAAAAAAAATAAAAAAATGAATTGAGAAAAAAGTTATTCAAATGAAAAAAGGTTTTTAAAAGCACTTGTAACCGCATTTTAACGGTACTTAAAGCAACACAGACATATGTTCTCTAATATGTGAAGATTTTTTCCCTCTTTTCCATCACAAGTATCATCGTCGTCGTTATCATCAACTACGTGTGAATAACAATCCATCACTAGAGAGCACAGAAGGGGTTTGTTGAAAAATAGCAAAACATGATGATTGCGGCGCTATATGTACGAGCAGAAAAAAGTCCAAACAAAAATTGGAGAACATTTTTCATAGTCAACCGTACACATCATAACCATCAAGAAATAATTTTATGGATTTAATTTCAAATTAATTAAACGTAAGAGAATTATATTCGTCTGCGACCGAAGAATCTTTCATCTCTATGAGCGTCATTTTAACAAGGACTAAGAAAAGGAAGAACAGATTCTTTCTATTTTTGTAGAATAAGAGTGAAGATTTATGTCGTGTGTCTGTTGTTGTTTATGGGCACAAAATCCAAACACCCAAAATGTATTCAATCGGTGAAGGGACTCGTCTTTATATTACACTGCGGTAGGACACTTAGTCGGTAAAGGAAGGAAGGTCGCAATCAATAATACCCAGTTAGTAAAAGGACCCGGCCACACTGTAATATAAGAACGAAATCTTTTGCCTTCATTTGGACCAATACCCACTTCCGAGCAACGACTTTCAACGTTTTTGAAAAATTCGAAGCAGACATCTCCATTTTTGCGATCATGAATGCGTTTAACACAGCGTTTAACGGGTGCACGGACAGACGGACATTTCTAGAATGAATGAATAATATGCAGACTTTTCAATATTTCATAATATTGAGTGGAATATTGAATAATTTTTCTTCTTCTTCTTCTTCTTCTTCTTCTTCTTCTTCGTCTTTTGGCCGCATTCTTTGACTGATCTGGCTCAATTTCAATATCAGCCTGGCTGCAAGAACTTGCAATCTTTCTGCCCAATTTGAGGCCAGTTTCTGCCTTTTTGCAATAAGGAGAACGTTTACCACAAAGACAGAAGGATACGCTTACACCGGTTTAGAATTTAACGCTAATCAAGAATATATGTACTTTATAGCGGCTCTCGGGCTTACTTCTGGCTGTTGCAAACGTTTCGACAAAACGAATATACTCCCCATGCTTCGGTGGCGGCTACAAAAAAAAGGCCAAATTTTTCTTTTTTTAAATCCTTCGGGATAATTATAAATTTTCTAATAAACTTCTTAAGAAAGTCTTCCAATTTTTCTGCTTAATTATCGTATGGTTTGCGGAAAGCAAAAAAAAAAAGGAAAGAAAAAACAAAAACAAAAACGCCCTCAACTCAAGTCAAGAGTTCAAGTTTAAACAAACAAACGACTCCTACGGGAGTAAATAAAAAATTATTATTATAACTTGTGTAACATAATATCAAATAGTAACAATATTAACAAGAATAACAAGCAACAACAATAGACGCAGGCAACTTTTTAAACATTTCCATCTATAGTCATCCATAGTAGTCTATCACATCGCGTTGTACATGTCGCTACAACATCTCTAAGGACATGTTTGGTAAACATTTTAATGTTCGACTTTGAATATCTTGAAATGATGAGGAGAAGACATGCGGCAACGATAGTAACAACAGCTATTGTTGGTAACAGAAATTGTTTAGCATTTTTTACAAGATTTCTTAAGTTTGTTCTTTCCTTTCTTCTTTGTTATCTTTACAATTTTTTTTTGTTTTGTCTACAAATGGATTGCAAGATAGCACAGCGTCTTAAAGAGAATAAGAAGAGAATCGAAAAAAACTTTGAAGGATAAGATATTTGGAAAAATTGGAAAAAGGATTTCATTCCTTGGAGATGGAGGAGATGGGCCACCTTTTTAGGTTCGGAGCGCCAAATACATGGTATTTGATCTAGCAGATGATCGCGTATTCGCACAGGATATAACGACACGTTTCTTTCGTCCCGTCGCAGAATCCGCATGGTTCGGTATTTGAGACACCAATACTTTTCAGACGGTACCTGAGCGAGTTATGACCCGTGTAGAAGCCATTTACGAGACATATGTCGCCCGTTCGTAGTTCCAGTAGCTTGTATGCTGTGCCGTAGGGTTTGATGGATCTTTCAGGTTGCCGTTGTCCCGCACTTTACTTTTAATGACTTATTGGTTGTTTCGGTGCCCATTCCGGAAGCTGCTTGTGGCTTCTTGGTACCCCACAGAACGGTCGCTTCGTGCTCCCCTATTGGCTGCACAGTCAGCCCTTTCATTGGCTTTGATGCCTCAATGTTCAAGAATCCAAGATAGATCCACTTCATTGCGCTCCCGTAGCTCATTCAGGATTTGAAAGCACTCCAACATGAGCTTAGAGGGTATTATAAGACCTTTCAGGGCATTTAGAGGAGCAGATTAGGTCTTTCTTGCATTGTCTTCTTAAACAGCGCAAATAGCGAACTGCAAGCAACTGTGGAGAAATACTCTCCGACTGCCATGCTTCCCAAGAGTATGTTGTTCTGAGTTACACCCCACGCGGCTTAAAGCACTGGCAGTCAACTTCTCCAAAAAGAAGCATATCCGCACAGCATTGCTTTGCCTTCAGCCACTCAATAACCTTTTTCGTCACAGAGTTGTTGAAGTACATGGACCTCGGACCCCCGTAGGAGCTAACTATGCAGAAGAGAAGACAATTAGAGCGATTCATAAGAACTGGAAGGAAGTCAACTTGGCCTATGAGCTTAACACATATATACAATTTGCATCGCGGATTCCGAAGAACCCTCAGGATTGCATTACGCCACGCCTTGCATTTTGCTCTTATGAAATAATTATAACTTTGACCCATTCACTCTCAACTAAGCGCGCGATATCGCGTGCTTCTGCTTACAAGTTTGCAGCATAGAAATTTGATTCCATTACGTCAATTGCCAGTTACTTGATGGTGTTTGTTTTCATTCTCAAATGGCTATAAACGCCATTTCAAGGCTTTATCTGTAACTTAACATTATTATATTTTGGGAAATTTCGTGTTTTCTTTAAAAAAATAAAATACAGCCGTCGAAGAATGCGGCCGTTGTTTTATCATAGATTTTGTAACGACGAACGAATAAATGTATATTTCCAGTTCTGGCGTCTATGTGCTCCATGGAGTACTAACTGAGCGCATAATATGATCAATAACACGCCCTTAATTAAATAATAAACGAAATTTTTTAATGCAATTCTTAGGTAGAGCGTATTCAAAGTCCATCATAAGGCGAATGAATGAGTAATTTTTTCTCATAGATTTTTTCTTTAATTTTTTTTTCTTTTCTTTCCTATTCGCAATGAAATGAAAAGCAACAAATAACTGTTGTACTGTACAACTATTTATGCAGCATGTTGTCTGTATGCCTCTGGTAGAGTCAATGCCAACCGTACGATTATCACTTGAATAAAATGAAATTTTTTACTGGTTGGCTGTCTATGCAATATTTGTGCCACTGCCTACAAAAAGCCAGGGAACTTGTGTAAAAAGTTACATTTTTCATGGCTGGTATCAAGTGTTTAAATATTTTATTTTTACTCATCCTTGGGTGGGGAACGGTCTGTTGGGATTGAAGCTAAAGCTAAAAGAAAACGTGTACTTTTGTTTCGAAAATGGCAAAAAATAAGTTTAGCATTTGTTGTTTATTGCACAACATCAGAGTATATATGGTAGAAGATCGTCTCTTAATGTCCTGAAGGTGTGAGTATTTGCTTGGGGAAGGTTTGAGATTAAAGTGGAGTGGGAAACAAATCTCTTAACCGAAAGGAAAGCAGCTTAACATGACTAAGCAAGCGGTAAGTAATTCGAATAAACAAGCATGAAATGCGCGTTCCACACACGCTTGCCTGCCTGCCTGCATGCATGCATGTATGTATATATGATTTAACTGTCATGGCTAAAATGATAATATTCGCGATGTTTTTTAACGGATTACCGGAAACGGAAAAGCAATCGCTTTATAAACATATATTTACGGCTGTTATAAATTCGCGTGTTTGTGCGTGCATACCTTGAATTTTTATTGGAAAACATTTTTTTTCTCTTGTAATTTTTTTTTATCTATGTTTTGTTTCATTTTTCCTAAGCATGTGAAATTTTTATAAACTTGTCAAACTCGAGTTTCCGCTCACTTGTCTTATGAGTTGCGATGATATTCAAGTTCATCTTATTGTAATCTTTCGCACATGCATGCGACGATATCGTTCTCCATTTGCCAGTGCAAGTGGCTGCGTATTTGTTCAGACATGAAATCCATGCATAGATAATAATGTTATGCTTTTCTACAAAAATTCATTTCATCCGATGTTTTATCTCTAAATCTAAAGCTATGGCGTTTTGTATTTGTTTGTTACGTAGCGGTGAATTTATGGTTTTTATATTAATGTCGTTTATATTTTACAATGCGTTCACCTACATACAAATGTTTACTCAGGATGGATGAATAAATGAATGAATGAATGGATGGATCTATGCTTAGCGCAATGCCGACACTAATTTATGTTTCACACAATCCGATAATTATTTTTATAGCTATGCAGACTTATGCGTCATGGAAGCATACGCTTTCACCAAATTTGTTATCTCGTTTGCAATACCATTCAATAGCCAGCATTAGATACCCCGAAAAAGTGATGTTATTATTGTCCGCGGCAACTTTTTGACCCGTTTTAATTATGTCCTCTTATTCTTACGTTTGTCTCTGAGAGTTCACAAGTTCACCAGCTCCCATAAGCTATGTACTATTGATTGACGCCAGATATCCAGTTGACATGGTGCAGCTAGTCATCCACACGTTCATCTGTTGTTGGCATTTCAAAAGTCCTTAAATTGCCATAAGGTGTTTATTGCAGATTGGTGGGAAGTTCTCAGTGGATTTGGCTATGTCCGTTCATGCATCCACCTGTTGCCCGGGCCTCTATCACCCTACAGCATACAACAGAATATCGGCCGCGGTTAGATCTTTAGTTAATATTTGCTCACAAACTTACATGTAGCCGTCCAGGTATTCATGTGTTAGTGGATATGCAAAAGTCGGAAAATGTACTGGAAGGTTAATATTATTGTCGACGGAAAGACGTCCAGACAATTTTGCTGTCTGTCTACTTTTCGCTCGGTTACTAGAAATCTAGAAATCCTTAATATACCGCAAATTATAAATTGTTGGCAGCCTCAAGTTACAGATGAACGTGTGGTATTTACGTTCCTTCGCGCGGCTGTTTCCGGGGCTTTAATCATATCATAAGACACATATTAATTGCCGATATTCGATTTCCAATCAATTTAGCTATGTCCATACGTGCGTCTACCTAGAAATCGCTGCACTCTAAATAAAAAGTTAAAATTTCATAAATATATCCGTCAGTCAATGCCGTAAATTAATTTTGGAAAGTCAACGTAATACAACCAACACACGCCTGAAATGAAATGGAAAACGAAGACATAATAATTTCTTCACTAACTTACTGTCTATGGTCTATGGTAAATGTGAAAATTTGAATAAAATATCTGCAAACATATAAAGTTTGTGGCTCTTGTGATAAAACTATCAATCGATGCTCGAGAGGGCAGACAAAGTCATTAAACTAATTCCACCATCAAGAAAAAAAATACTTGCGACTTATCACGTCTCTGCGATGATGTTTGTAAGGCCACCTTTAAGTTATCCTAATCATATCCAACTGACAGTTTCAGATACATTTTCATAATGTTTAACATAATTAACATATTTCTTAAAAAAAAAAAAAATAAAAAAATAGTCGTAACAATAAAAATCCTCTTGAAAAGTAATTTATAAATTATTAACTGAGCGACCAGTACAACGTGTGGTCACGTTCTTGCTGTAGCTCCTCCTCTCTTCACTTTTTCCTTGTTACGCATCTAACATCAAATCATTATAAAAGCAAAACCATTTATGCACAAACGTTGAAGGAAAAAAAATCATAACAGTTCAACAGCATGCGGCTTGAGAAGGAAAACACATTAAAAGCACGTGCAGCTCTATAATATGTATGTACAATATATGTGTGCAACGGCGAAACAAACAACGATACACCTAAAGACTAGATTTATAAATGTGTTACATAAATGCCTGCAAATATTATTTATAGGAAAATTAACTGAGAACCTTTTTACAAATTTTTTACAAATTAAAAACTATTTTTTTATTTTTAAGAATTAAAAACGATTATCTAAAAATTTTTTTAAAAATTAAAAAAATGATGTGTCTGTCAAAAGACAAGTCAAGACGCAATAGTGGACCGCGGTTCACTATTAAACACCCCTCATAATCCCTCAGTTATTCATATAACAACCCGCAAAAGTCGCTCGATCTGAACCATTTTCAATAGCGCTCGTCTTCATCAAATTTCATCAAAATATCTTAAAAATTGCGACCTCTAGGTTGAAGGAAAGAAAACAAGACGTACAGACGGACAAAAAAGCTTAAATCGATTTGATCAATAATTCCAAATCATTCGGTGTAATAAAAGATGGGTCGGTCTATCGCAACTTCTTCTGGGCGCTACATACAACCGCACAAACGTAATATTACCTTAACCCGAAGCGCTCCAGGGCATAATAATTTCTATATTATTATTATTACTGTAATAAACAAACAACAACAACACAAATAAATTCTAAGACCGAAGTCTTGAAGTACAAACACCCACGATTATCGACTTTATTGAAAATTCTACCGTTATTGAAATTCGAACCTTTTGAGTTGTAAGTCGGGACCCTTTGCCTGCTCGGTCATTCAGACGGATCACTTCTTTTCTAGTAATTTAATAAATTTTGTCACAACAAAGCATTTTTTTGCCATAACATCTGGGACACATAAATAAAGCAAAACACTCATATACTCATACACTCGGTTTAAGCCGATATACGATATGCGGTATGTTTTGACACGCGTTTCCTTTATAGTACTTAAAAAAAGTAGGGAGCCATTCACTCATTCTACGCTTATAGGCCCCTAAGCTTGAAGATAATGATTTTTTCTTACTATTGCTTTATGCAACGCTTCAGGAAAAGGTTTACAGGTCCTTCTTCTGGTAACACTTAAGTTTATCTCTTTGATTTCCACAAAAGTACTTAAGCTAGACTTCAACGTTCTCTGCAGATGGAATTTAATGAAAAATGTTTGTGGGAAGTTTCGCTTTTCTGATTTTTGCAACTCTCAAAACAGACAGACGGTCAGATCTATCACCTGAAGACATACAAAAATTTTCACCCTGTCCATAATACGCTTAACTACATATCAACGCACTTACTACAGTTACTCTTCATAGCAAAAACAGCCAACCAATACTTCCTCAATACTGCTTCATACAAGTCCGGTTTTACACCCTACATTACCTACGACGCAACCACTTTATTCTACAAATCCTTTCAGAAACGTCTACTGATCGATATCCGATTGTCTGTCTATCCGTATCTTTGGCTTAAACGTTCGAGGGCTTTGAAAAAACACTGTCGAAGAAGAGGTTCACGTGTTTTTTCATCGCTCCGTCACTTTTATTGCAGTTTGCGAAGTGATCGGACGTATTCTTCTTCTTTCTTTCTAATTCTTTATATATACAAAAATTATAGAAAAAACAACAGCAAAATAGAAATTTTCATTTTTTAATATATTTTTGCACTACTATAGTACTATTTCACCGATTGTAATTGTATTGCGCTCGACTTCGACAATACGTAACCCACCGTCAGTTGTCGACAATGCTCGAAATGTGCTGGGTTTTCTCGACATAAAATCTGAACAGCGCGATCGCGCTGCTTGGTACTCAAAACGGTTAAGGATAAAATCTATCGAAAATGGATTGGTTGGGACCATATAAAGGGTTATTTTTAAGAATGTTATGAATGAAAAGGATTTTCAAGAGGTTTTTACTATTTTAGTTACGCTGGGCGTGCTCTTGAGTGGATCACGGCCTTATAAAATATATATTTGGACAAGCCTTTCTCCCCACATCTGCTTAACTTCTCGGAAATAAAAGCTAAGTTAAACAGAGTAAATCGTCGAATTAGGAGAAAAATTATATTTTCGTTGTTTTTTTTAAGATACCCGTCAACCTTTGACTTCCATAGCTATGCGGAAGAAATATGCTGAAGAAATACGCAAAGAGTGTAGCGAACACTTGTTGCTTCTTTTCTCTTTGCACGTTGCTTGTTATTGCCATTATTGTTTTTATTGTTTTATTGTTGTTAGTGTTGCTGCCGTTGTTGGTGTAATAGCTGTTGCTCGATCAAAACCATTAGGAGGCAGACTTTTGATGTTTAATTATTTTCTTTATTTAACCTCTGCAGTGAGTTTTTTAAAAAATGTTACAACAAGACAAACAAATCATAGAAAACGACGTCTACGGTGAACGAAACATGCACAAGAAGAAGTTAAAGAAAAAAGTGTGGTTGATGTCGCATGAAAGGGAGAGGAGTGGAGAGTAAGGGATTATTTGCGCTGCGAGCTCAAACAGGCTATTACTTTATAATAATATCTGTAAAGCCGGGTCTTGTTCTATGCCACATTTATTTTAGACTTCGCAGTTTCAATTGGGGGAAGCGCGTTCCTTTCAACGCTTAATGTCAGCTGAAATGATGTTTTGCTGAGCTGCAGTTAAACTTTAAAGCACTTCGTTGTGTGCATTTTTCTCTTTTCTTCAAGTTAAAGTAAAAAACTAGAAATGTCTTGAAAGACAGGCGAAGAAGCCGCACATTTTTACCTCAAGCTAAAATCACCCAAGCAGATAAACAACATTTACGCTATTTTGGCTGCTCCGGAAATTAGCAACAACAGCAACAGTAGCAACCGCTATAAAAAATCTAAGGCAATTATTATGTGGGTTTTGAAGGATTTTTTTTTTTTGTTTTTTTTGTTTTGCTGTTCCACTCTCATTAAGCTCTTTCTTGCACAACTCACAGGTACAACAACATCTAACCAAAGTAAGATGTTTTTCTGTTTTTTTTTTCCTTTCTTTGCTTCACTTTTAAATATCATGTCAACGTAAATTTCAGCTTTGGCTTACGAAGTGTTTTTGATTTACTTGAAATGTAACAATAAAGCATTAAACCCTCGTTTACTTGAACTAATTAATAACAATTCTTTTTTTCTTTCTTTTTAAATTGTGCTGAGGAAATGAATTTCATTTTGTATGGCATTCAACTTTAAATGTTGAATAAAGCATTTCAAGTATTCTCTCAACCATGTTTACGAATGCAAATGACACTTGAAACAATTATTTGCTGGTAGATATATATATCTGTGTGTATGAATGTCTTCGTTACAAAACAGAATAATCGTCAATAGAACCGAACATGTTTTGAACACTTATTTCACTTATTATCTCCTTATGCACTGCAGTTATCGATCGAGAGAAATGTAGTCATCTTGTTATGCAAGCAAGGAAATGCGGCGTCCATGATATTTAATTTAGAATTGGCACACCGTGCCTTGTCGCGTCCTACTCTCCAAGTCCTTTCAAGGATGGCCGAGAAAGCAAGAACCGCGACTAAGAAGTCACTATTCGCGACTTGAAGTCGCTGTGCGGAAGAATCTACTTTAGTATAGTGAGTTTTCGTTCCATCGGTAAAAGCATAACACTTACCGATTGGGCACACGGACCCACTAGACTGCGCCAATCTGCCTATATGTTTCCCTTTCTTCTTCGCCCCGTCTTCTTTCTGACCGTCACCGCTGACGTCGATTGTATTGCTAAGAAAAAACGAATCCTCCACCTTGCGCGGTCCACTATTATTTATATTAGACTTGACTCATTTTTAGAAAGATATCCTCATTCGAGGAAGGCGCAGAATAATTTTCAAATGAAAATTTGGTCACTAATAACCTTGCGTAGCCGTGCACGATTTTTTGCAGTTTTGACAGGTAATGCAGAACGATCCACAGGATATAAATGCAAATTTTTATCAATGTATCTGTAATGGCTTTTAAGTAACGAGAAAGGGATCGAGGGACGAGCAAAGTTGATCTAAGTTTATCTTGTACTGCGGTCGTTTGCTTCAACCGATTTGTCGCATTTTCAATACCAATCTGCGGGCAGGAACATGCAAGGTTTCTGTCGAATTTGAAGTCGACAGCTTCATTTTCGCGAGGAGGAGGATGATCAGGAGACATTAGACAGACAGACCGGCTTGCTTAGACCGATTTAGAATTTGGTGCTGATCAAGAATATGGTATACTTTGTGGGGTCTCTGAAGCGTTTTTCTGGGTGTCGTAAACGTTTCGACAAATGAATCTGGGGGAATCGGGGATGAATACGGAGGGTCAAAATGACTTTCTCGCTAATCATAGTGTCAATACTTTATATATAAAATTAAATGAAAAATAGATGGCTTCAAAATTGAAATGCTATGTCACTTACGTCCATCGTTGTGTTAATAGTTATTTTTTGCTTAGTTACCCGTACTGGTTTGTCGTGGTTATACAGAGTCATTTGTTAGTTGGCATTGGGAAACAACTAGTTGTTACTTTGCTCTGTAAACTTCGAGAAAGGCTTAAAATGGAAACACTTGTTAAGTCTTTGATTATTTTCTGTTAGTCTGATAGCCAAGAAGGCAAATTTTCACCAGCTAGCCTCCCCCATAAGTACGCACAGAATATGTTATGAAGGCCGGGCGGTAAAGTGTTATTATTACAATAATGTAGGGTATGGACGTCCGTAAAAATAAAAGCATTGATTCGTTTATGCCAAACGTGTCGCTTTAATTATAAAAGGGATTAATAGCATATGGATTTCTTTTACCAAAGTTTAATTAAACGAATTTTCTTGTATGTTTAGGTAAAATCGAGTAAATTTTGTTTTAAAAAACATTTTTTTTCCTTTTTTTTTTTTCAATTTTTACTGACGTTGCTATCAATCACAACTTATGGTACGAACACATGTGTTTTGTTGTCACTACAGGGATATTCAGCTTTTGTTCTTCACTTTCGGTGTCTATCTATCCCTCTCTCTCCCTCTCTCTCGCTTTCTTTGTATATATATATCGGTGAAATATTTTTATTAAATTGCCTTTAAAAAAAGGAATTGCACCACAATTCAATTTATTTGTTTTCATAGCATTAATTATTTAAATCTTCTCTGCAAGCTATCAATAACAAATGATGACGACGATGATAATGATGATGATGATGATGATGACTGAAGACACGTATTTATGTGCGGAGAAGTAAAAACAGGTAAGAAATTATTGCATTGGCGAGGCGAATCCCAAATACCCTTCAAGTAGGGTTGTCACCCATTGCTTGGAAAAATCAAAAAAAAGAAAAAAAAAAAAAATATATATATATATATGGTGTAATATGCATGTATGTAATATTTTTAATGCTCCCAAAAGAGCTTAGACTGTGGATGCTGCAAGAGCGAGGAAGTGGGTATAAAACTGCTGCCCATCCAGTGAAAGTATATATATAATCGAACTTATTGGATTCGATATCGATTCGTAGTCATGTCCCAGCTTCTATATTCGCCTGACTTGGCTTCACCCGATTTTTTCCTGTTTCTAAATCTGAAAAAACGCACGAAACGGCGGAGTCTTCCACGACTAAGGAGTTAAAGGCCGCATAGCTGGAAGAGCTCAAGGCCATACCAAAGAAGCATATCAAAAATGCTTCGAGGATTGGAAAAAGTGCTGGCACAAGGCGGATTACTTTGCGGAGGACAAAGAACATTTTTTGAGAAAAATAAAAAGTCAAAGCAATGGGAAATTAAGTTAATACTCGAAAGAACTTCGGTGAAAATTTAGCACAAATTTTCAAATTGTTATACGATGTGATATGAAAATCTTCGACAAAATATGCCGATATTTTCGCTGTTTTTGACACTCCCACAAAAGCCTACCGCTACACTCTATAGGGTAGTGTATGGGGGAAGAGCTGCATGTGAGTGTAATATGTAGAAGTGAACTTATTTGATCCGAATCTTTTTATGTCCACCGCAGGAGCTTAGTGATATGGTAGTTAAATCTACCGTCCTTCTGTTTGTGCCCCCATAGATCCCATAGAAGATATTTAACATATTCCTTATCACCTCATCAGTGAAGCACAAGTTTCTATCAACTTTCGGCTTTCAATCGTAAAATTGCCACTTTGGGTAGTGTAGGCTCGATGTGGACTTAGCAAGTTTGCTTAGAAAATTTTTAAACTTGATCGGTACCTGAAATCAAGACGAGATAAGATGGAGACCCGACTATGAATTTTGCAGATAAATTTTTCCTCACTGTCTAATATATGCCTCAACCTTTTTAGGGTGTACTTTTAGGACTACTCATACCTGAAAAATTTGTTGTCCTTGAATTTCCGGGACTGTACTATATTTTTAGTGTTTTTATTCGTTTTTTTTATAGAACCGATCTATGCTGGGTTGCAATGGCATGTTGCTATGCGTGTTCTTGCTCATATTTATTTCTCCATACGCGATCGGTTTGAACCGAATATTAAAATGCATTCCATTTACCGGTTTACATTTGTCATACAATTCTCCTATTTACAGGCAGACCCTTAATAATTTTTTATTTACTTTTTCCGTTTTTTTTTTTTCTTTTTTCTTTTTTTTTAATTTAACTGGTTACCTAAATAATTAATAAGCTTCGATTTTCACTGAATAATATAATAATAATAAAAAAAAAAAAAAGAAAAAATAAAAGCAATCAACATGAATGCTATGATTACTGTTTTTGGTCTGTGCCAACGCATGTCTGTGCAATGCTTGTGCACTGTTGGAATGTTAAATAGTCAACAGTTGGGGCTGACTATTGCATTGAAACGGATAACAGCGGCGAAGGCGGATGTTGTTTTTATTTTATTCATTAACGTTTACTACTATACGAATGTAAACGCAACGCGAATGAAATCGCTTTAAAAAAAGAAAAGAAAAGAAAAAACAACAGTTAGGGGGATCAATCATTTGGCCATACCTAAGAGAATTTTATACATCCGTTTTGTTTTATTTGCGTTGGCCAAAAATAAAAAAAGGAAAAGCAAAAGGAAAATGCAAAAACCAAAAACCAAAAAGACAATAAGAGAAACATTCGACATCACATTCAAAAGAAAGAAGAAAAATCTCTTTTCATGCCTGAGAGTGAAGTGTGTGTAAAATCATGACAACATCCGTAACACGATTTACTAAATAATAAAATACGTATCGATAGGGTTTTTAATACAACGACGACAAGTTGTAAGCGTTTTGTCCTTCAGATCAGTTGTCCTTCTCTAGTCGTTACCAATCCATTTTGCACTTCTTATGGTTTTCAATGCCTTGTTGCCCTGCCCTTTGGGATTAATCACTTAAGTTGAGCACCTGAAAAATTTTTCCTTTCATGTTCAACTTTTGATTTTTGTTGCTTTCTTCTTCTTCTTCTTCTTTTTCGGTTTCTTGTTTTTTTGTTTTTTTGGTCAATATGTTTTATGCAAGTTTATATCTGGTTAAAAGAAAAACACGTTCATCCTGTCGAGCATAAAAATTTCTCTGCCGCATATTTTCTTAAATTTTAAATAGAGACGAAACAAGAATTTCTTCCGCTTTTTATTGCCGTAGCTTTTAAATAATTCAAAGTAAGCAGAAGGTTGTATTATATGCGAGTGTAATAACAAGAGGCAAGTTATAAATGCTAAGCACAAGAGCACGAAGATAAAGCAGCATATGTGTGCTGTTGCTTTGCAATTCCATTACAATCGCATCTATGTGCGAAAGTATAAAAATCCAAAGTCAATAAAATAAAAAATGTTTTCCAAAATGTAAACATTAATGTGTCTGCAGAAACAATTGTAGAAAGAAATTTTTTTATTTTTTTTTTTTCATAAGAATTGTATATTAGAATGCATAGGATATGTAATGATATGTAGATAAGTGTTTAGAAAGTTTCAGATCGATACAATGATCGTGTCAACCAACGAACTTTGGAAGCAAAACTTCACCATTTCTTTTTTCCGCGCGACTGCGTAGTCGAGAGGATAAGACCCCCGACTGCCAAGTCTGTGGTCAGGGATTCCAAACCTGCGGGCGGCAGAGCATATATATAAAGTTACTTGAATTACTTGGACTTGCATGGACACTTAAGGGTTAAAAAAACGCTGTGCAAAGAGATATGAGGTTTTAAAAATGCGATTGCAATTATATGGCTATGCATTTATGCATTTAAGGGTGAACTCTCCTTTGAACTTTGCTGCGCTTCTGATTTCGATGACCTTCTCTACAATTGCGTAGCGTAAGACTTTAACCTTAAAAGTGTTGTTTAATGCGGCTGAAAGTGTATTGTAGTCAGTAATGATGAAATGAATAGATGTTAAAAAAATTAGTCCTCTGTCTTCGAATTTTTAAGGCCGCCAATATTAGTTTGCTTCTTGCCATTTTTGTACGCGATTCAAAGGTCAAGCAATCGATGAAGGTTTAGGGTTTCAACTATTTCTCGTCAAGAATGACTGAAATCAATGATATTTTACCTCACTAAATGAAAGCGGACAATTTGAATGGAACGCGGCCACTTTTTAAGCCCCCCACCCCCGCCTCCTCCCCCTTCCGCTCACTCCAAAGTAGTGATGTAAGATACAAGTTTACAGTGCTAAATATAGACTGCATTGGTTTAGATTGGTAAGATTTTTATGATGAGAAGTAAGCCTTTATGAAAACTAGCCCAATAGATTAGGATTGCCAGGAGGTTGGCGGATACGAATGCCATCATTTGTTTTGACCATAATTGCTCGTAGCTACAGCGAGTGCTCGGTTGCATGCACTCACATGGCAACACATGGCGATTGGAGGCACATCCATTAGGCTGATGCCTTTCTCTCTATCTCTCTTTCTCTTTTCCCACTTATTTTTGCAAGCAGATTTCCTGATGATAAACAAATTGAAAAACAAAATCTAATTTCTAGCAACTCACAACAAAAATGAGCGAACAGGTGCGTTGTGGCAAACGGTGTAGAGCATTTTATAGTCGATCTTGACCGTCTGTGAATATGTTAAGTTGTTTCTTACTATATTAAACAGTATTTTAGGGATTGTTTGCCTTTTTTGCTCTCCATTGCCGTTAAAATTTTCTGGTTCAATGCATTCTCAATTAGGTTCGCCTTTGGGTCAAAACAAGTTATTGTACGAAATTTCATCAAAATATCTCAGAAATTTCAACTTGAGCAGGCAGGCTTTTGCATCTAAGTCTGATTGACATAATAAAAGGTGAGGGATGGGGGTAACATGCTATGTACCACAAGTGTCTAGGGCACAAAACTATCCACGATGTGCCTTCACTTTGAAGGACACAATATTCTATTAAAAACATATGTCTTGATGAGATCTCTGTGATGTTATATAAGACCTTCAGTATCGATAAGCCGAATTTTTGGTCTATTTTGGCTATAAGCCGCATTTCATCTTGTCTTCAATGGATTTATTTTACTCCTATGAAAAAACTTTATGCAGTTAACTTACTAGTCCGACCTTCTCTAAACAAGAAACTGAGTAAAAGATTTGACCAGACATGCGAGGTGTTTTATTTTCCTCGACAAAAATTTATTCACTTGTCTATATCTATTTTGCTCTCTTCAAAGTAATCCGCCTTAGGTATAATACACTTTGGCCAGCGCTTTTTCCAATCTCCGAAACACTTCCGATACCCGCGAACGCGCGGCCTTAGATTATAATAATTAACTGTGTCACGGTTTTTTTTGGCCGAAAAATGTGTTAACTCAGGTCATAGCCTTAGCGAACGGTCGATCGGTTAATGGTATGCCTTTATATATATCTTCCAAGGCGCAGCCGTAACCTATCCTTCTTTCCCTGCGTATTTTTCACTTACCATCATTTTGTTTACAGATACAGGAAATATCTCCTAAACGAGTGGTACTTTCGGGAAAAAAATGGGAGCGGTACGACTAAAATCACGCTTACGTTCAAAAATGGCAGATAAATGAGCTGCCTGTTGCTGACTCGGGTGCCTCCTGGTATTTCTTTGGGATAGTTGAGCGGTCAGTGAAAGACTCGTTCTAAGTGGCCAAAGAACAGGTCCATTCTGCACTACTATCGCATTGGTATAAAAGAGCGTTACGCCAAAGATACGCACCCAAAAAACGTTTCCGATTTTCTTGCTTGTTAGTCTTAGACAACGAGACAATCGCGGTTAAGTCGCCGATCAAGCACAAAGAAACGGAGATTCTTAGAATATATTAAGCTTTCGAGAAAGCGTAAGTTAAGTTAAATCATATATGATTTACATAAACCGCTTGATCGCCTGAAGGCGTACTATTTCCTACATTCACCACCTCATCGTTAGTCTGCGCTCGAAGAACAGAAGTCTCTCTGCAGGGAATTTTTGTCTCTTATGTCGTTTCACTTTTGGGTTATTTCGCGTTCTCAAGCCAATTGCTCTGATAACCTAGTTCTGCCCTAAATGACAAATTAATTTAAATTTATTTGATATGCTTTAGACTTACTACGGATAGAAAAAACTTTTTAAACTAAACAAACTTGGATGACGTTTCATTTTCGCCATATATTACGATGATGTACAACATCCATGCTAGTGACTTAACGTTTTACAAAAAAAAAAAAAAAAAAAACTATAAACATTTAAACGAAAAAAATGTTACTTCACCAACTGTTGACTGGGAGAAAAAGCAAAGAAGAAAAAAAAATAATAATAATAATGATAAAACAAAGACAACGCAAACCTGGCGATAATTTGTGTTATACCGGCACAAGAAGCTTGAAAACTTGGCCATAACTCTTTATTTTACCTTTTTCTCTCGCCCAACGCAAACACGAAATAAAGCTGTTACACGAGTACTTCAGAAAAACAAAAAAAAAGATACGCTGGCCTCTGTGTGTTTATCATTCATGGAGACAAACATGGACAGACTTTACTTCATGATGTTGCTTTGCCAGAAATAAAAACAGTTAAAAAAAAGGTGCAAAAGGTGTTAAGTGAAAGTTTTTCTTTTTCTTTTTGGTTTTTTTAAAAACGAAGAAGAGGAAAGAAAGAAACAAACAACTACGAATCGAGTTTATGTAGTTACCCAAAAGCCATTCAATCGTCACACATGACCACTAAATTAGGTCTGAATTTATTCAAGTGCAGTTATGCGAATTTATCATCAACTTTTAATGCAATCTCCCGTAAATAAATATCCGCGTCACACTGTACACTACTTTGCTTAAAAAATCAAAGTTTTCGTTTTCGTTTTTTTTTTTTTTTTTTTTTTCGTCTGCGAACACATAAGAAATATAATTATGTAAAAGCTTGATCATTATTTGCACATAGTCTGTCTCTGTCTCGTCTGCACTTAAAAGTAAGTAAAAGTGATGCAACATTTATGCCATGGTTAAGATCAGTTCAACACTAGTTTAACTGGATTTTGCGAACATTTTTGCAGTCTCCGCAAATTTAAGACTAAACTTGCCTTCAACATAAACGCTTGCAGGTCAGAAAAAAAATGAAGGCAGAGGAAAAGCATTAATTGAAACTTTCGCAATTAACGTTATTAAGCAGATTAGCTCCCCCATCGATAATGAGACATCTTTTTAGAAAAAAGAAGAAGAATTTTGTTTTTTTTTGCAGCGTACATCACTAGCAGTATAAAGGCATATCAAGCTATCTTTGACTGACCCGATCGATTCAGAATCACTTTCGGAAATGATTTAGGCTTGTCTGCCCTTCTGTCCTGCTTTCCTGCGTTTGCCGTACAGCTCGTAATGTTTGAGATATTTTGTCGAAATTTGGTATACTTTTGTGTTTTGGCCCCATGACGCATGCTATTGAAAGCTGCTTGGATCGAGCAACTTTTTCGACCAATTTCTTATTGTTCTTATTTGTTTTTGTATCAAGCTTCTAATTAGCTTAAAACTGATAATTGCTGTTTAAGTTTAAGTTAAGGTTTATAATCACCGCTTGTTTGTCTGTAGACCAAGCAATCATATTTAAAACTCTCGCCGTCCCTCGTGCAAGAAGAGCCTTTAAGATTTGAAAAGTAGTTATCTCAGTTCATTGGGACCAAGTATGCACAAGTATGCACAGCGAGAGCTAAAACTTCAGAATTAGTTTTACAGCATTTTGAGAGAATTATCAAAATTTGGATTGTGTTGTTTTGCACGGCGATATAGAGAATTATGAGGTCTAAAATTCGTTAATAACATACTCGAGCAGTTGATAGGATGACCAGTTTTCCTCTCTTATTATTATTACTACAATTTATTTAGACCAAAGGAATAAATTCTAGGACTAAAAAGCGTCAAAGAAATCTACAAGCGGAGAGGCTGAAAAATGGGCCGACTGATGGGACAAATCACCTCACTATCTTATGGTATGTACCCAAGTTTCAACTTTCTTTGCGAATTTTTACTACCACAATGTTTTCAAAACTAAGGCACTGGCTGAAACCCGATGAGTGGACCGATTTATCGATTGTTACAGCTGTTCGCTTTTTACACCGTATACTGAGGGATTGGCGAACGCGTGCACGAATGTGACGAACTGGCTCATGGTTTTAGAACGTATACCTAAGATTTGCGAAGGTTTGATAAGGTCTGCTTTACGGGGAAAAGAAAAGAGAGAGAGCGAAAGAAAGAGAGCGAGAAAGAAATTGATTCACTGTCCTATAGCATAGCTAAGATTTTATCTTCTTTATGGAGACAGAGAGGCGGTTGAGAGAATGAACCAAGACGACGTGTCGACCATATGGCATATAAATAAATTTCGCGGTTCCTTTTATCATTAAATTTTGTAACTCCAATTTCATGAAGTATAGGCAACAGGCAGAGGCAACGGCGTACGGATAGGCCATTTTATGGTCATCACGAATATGTGAAAATTTGCGATGTATATTTTCAGAAGCTAGCAGTGGACGGAAATGTCCTCAATATTATCACCCCTCGATGGTGCATGTACAGATATCAGGAAGAGCTTTCGTGAAAAGCATAAAACGGTGTGGATCCAATCATGCGTTCGGTTACATGTTTACTTTCAATCTACCTAACAATTTCGCACTCATATGTACGTTTTCCGGTCTCAGATAATAGCTTGATAGTTTGGCAGTATGTTGTAAACCATCAAATAGTTATAACCCTCCCGCTAGTTTTTCTTATTTAGCGTAATTATGAGGGAAAACTTATGTTTTTCGCACACTTCTGAACTTGAGCTGCAGTAATTAAAAATCACACAAATCCGAAACTGTAGCCAAAACACAATGGAAATATTTTTTTTTTTCTCAACTCCCATCTATGTATATGTACAGTCATGACAATACACAGATAAATAATATCTAGTCGGTATATAATTTAGAAATATTTATGATTAAAGGTCGTGTAGAGCAAAAAATAGGTTTTTTTTTTCTTTAATCTAATATTACTTCCATCAGCGAGCGAAAGAAGGCTTTGTATAGCAGCAAAAGCTACGAAATAACTGCGAAATGATAACCAACAGATTTACACAATACACACACGCACATACACATGCATATATATGCTCATAAATACAGCACTTATAATTTATGATGATAAAAAGACGTTGTATGGCTGGGCATAAGTTACTCGTATAAGTGAAATAAAAGAAATAAATTACGGAAAAAAGTGAAGTTGATTATAAAGCATATTTGTATGTATGCATATAATGAAATAGGTCTCATATATAAGTGCTCTAATTTTACATTGTATGATAATAGTTTCATAACATAGGTGTATATATGTATATATCATATATATGAACGTAATACAAACTAAAACAAAAATTTGATTCGAAGCAAATTAAAAAAATTTAAGAAAACAGGTCACTAAACTCTCTACTGCAGTACTTATTATGGACGTAACGTAAGTAAAACGGTTTTATGTTATCATACCCGTTACGGACCCAGAACGATGCATCCAGAACGACGCTTCAAAGATCCCATGTTCTTGATCGGCATTATATGCTAACGCGATTTAAGCATGTACGTCCGTTTGTCCATCTGTGGTAAATATTCTCCTGGTCGCAAGAAGAAAGCTATCTGCTTAAAAGTTGACAGAAACATTAGAAGATCTTGCATGCGCATTGACATTGAGATTGGGCCAAAGGGGTCACAGGGCAACGTAACCTGAGACTAGCTGTCTCTTTGAAAAAAAAAAAAGAAAAGGGAGTTTTCGATCCTTACTTATAAATCACAACCGATGCAACGATAAAAATTTGTATCGTAGTTCTGTAACACTTGTACAAAAATCGACATATTTGTCAGTCCTTCTGTCCCTCTGTCTGTTAATTGCTATAGTAAACGTATTCATCGTCGCATAAAAAGATCTGCTTCAGACATGCGATATTTTATTCCACATGCACTTTTATTCCACAAAGATAGGAAAAATCAATATGGAATGGATGATGGGTATAAAAGAATCGGTCGCAGCTGAATATAATTTTCTTACTGTTTTCGTACTGTTTTGTTTTACTTTTATTAAACTGATTTAAAATATTGTTTTTATTTCATTTATTTAAAATTTGTTTGTTGAGCAAGAAAATGATTTTATGATTAAATTATATTTGCATATGTGGTGAATGCAATGAAGAGAGATTTTGATGTACGTACATGTCATATACTCGTAGGGTCTTTAACTATTTCAAGTTTTTATGGTCTGTTAAGTAATAATGTAAACTTAGTTAGTGAGTGTCTTCCTTTACTTAGAAAATAGAACAGGAAATATATATTTGGATAATAAGGTTGAAAAGAACGACGATAAAGCATTTATCATCATATCATCCATCCCCACATAAAAAACTGAAAATTGAACGTAAAAATGAAAGAATCTTTTCTTTATGAAAATTTGTTACCTTTAAAAAAGTGTGTCGAATCTTTTTTCCACATATATATACATATATCTATGTGTTCACACATATGTATATATATACTGGACAAAAAGTTGAAATACGTGATTTAAAAAAAAAAAATTAAGACTAGAACGCTAGAATGAAGCTCCTCGACCCAAAAAAAAAAAAGTTACGTCATTTCCATTTTTACGACTGTGCGGAAGCTATGGGTCGTAACGGTGGAAATAGATGTATGTAAAATGTGAGTTATTCTTGTGTTAAGCAAAACCGAAAAAACATTTTTTGTACCCATCACTGAAGGACGTTCAAAACGCTATGTATATTCTTGATCAGCATCAAATTCTGAATCGATTTACGCATTTCCGTCTGTCCGTCTGGTTAATGTTTGTTATAAACTTTCTCCTGGCCGTAGAAAAAGGAGGTAACGACTTCAAATTTGGCGGACACAGTGAAAGCTCTTGCCCGCAGGTTAGTATTGAAAATGTGCCAAATCGGTTGAAGGACACACGCAGAATACCACGTAAACTGAGAATGTCTCTATTTTTCAAAAGGAGTGAAACTCCTTAACTACAGCAGATAAACGTCGAAGCACATTCACGTACATTCTAAGGGTGATGCTGTAGCACCTGTACGAAAAGAGAAAAATTGACCACCCAATGTTATAATGAATCGAAATTTAATTTTACCACTACTTCATAACGCGTAGAAGCAAGTTTCGAAAACCCCATAACGTATGTGAATTCACGGCTAGTTTCAAATTTGGAGTACACCTATGCATGTCCGCCTGTTCACCAGTGCCTCCGCCCAATTATGTAGTTGAAGATACCGTCCACAAATTGCCAACAGACTTTCAAAACGTAAATTTTCCAAAAGACACGCCCAGAATGCCTACGTGCCTGAGCGAGAAAAACTGAGAACACTTTGCTATCCGTGTTTTTTGCTCGCACACATACACTATACAAATTTCCACATTTATTCCGAAAACAGAGAAAATCATTCGCGCCCACCCAAGAGGGTTTCAGAGTATAAAAATTTAGTTCCTTTCCTTTTGTTTAGTTTTTTTTTTATATTAACGGAGATGGGCATAAAAGATTCTCTCACGAGCTAATATTAATTTCTTACTTGTTTATTTTAAGGGAGATGTCTACCACGGCTCCCCCTATAGGAATGAATTCGGAAAAAAAGGCTTTTTCTATTAAATTCCATCAAATTTCACCAAAAGCATGACCAATCTACACGTTTAATGCAAGAATGGAATTCAATTTATTACCGCAGACCTTTGAAACGCTTTGAAATAACCCCAGAGGAACCAGTTTAACCGCTTTTTAGAAGCCATTGGATATCGGAACGTCATGAAGTTATTGCACCATCATCCGTTACGCAATAAATAAATTGCTTGAAGCGCTGTGTGTGACGCTCAGGTGTTCTTTAAGCCAGAATTTAAGCATTTAAGCTTGAAAAAATTCATTCACAACGGTCTCGGGCGCCATCCGGTCACGATAGCCTAGTTCTCAATTTCAAAGATAGCATCGGTCTAAAAGTCGCACCAAACCGTTATTTCTGCGTAAATGTTGCGGCGCCCAATGAATAATTTTCGAATTGGCTGTTGTAAGGCCGTTGTAGTAGACCTAAATCGATAAAAGTGCATGGAAAGTTTCAATATAACGAAACCTATTTCCATAAAATATTTGGATAACATTCACACTTCCTTGAGACACATACATCTTTTCGTAATAAAACTGCTGACTTACTGAATGCAACCGAGAAGGAGAGTGCGATTTCCATTGTCTGTCGAAACCTACCGTGCAGGTTATATTAAAAAAGCCTGCGGCTCTTCTTTGAACACATATTAATTTGGTCTTGTCAGGAAATGGTTATTTTCACGGTCAGCTTGGAGACAATAGATAGAAATATTGCATGCTACCGACATCAATATATCAATATATATCATCAACGTACCTTCCAAGTGATGAAATACTCATTTTATTGAGAAGCTTGGGGAAGGAAGCCTTTGAAGAGAAGTCTTCAACAGCATGGAAATACTTTTCACAAAATGGTTTTAAAAAATGAAATCACAAAATACACAAAAAAAAAAAAAAGAATGCTCCTGAAGTAAATTTTGAAATTTGGTTAGATTTCGTGGGTCGGGGTTGTTGCATATAAATCGTTTTTTCTTTAATATGTTTGTCATGTTCTTCAATAGCGAAAACCAAAGTTGTGTAAACAGCAATAATAATAATAATAACAGCAACAACAACAACGAACAAGGAATAACAATAAAAATGTTGTATGGCTTTTGTGGTCAAAAGCGTATAAAGAGATTTTTATCTTTTTGACTCTAATTTACGATGAAGTGTTAATGCATTGTTTGCGACGGTGGCGATGACGATGATGATGATGACGGTGACGGTGACGGCAACGCATGATTTTGGACGATACGAGGCGGTGAGGAAGTCATATGCAAAAACAAGCCATACGTTCTCTCATTCCCCTAGAAGTACAACTCTTTACGTTTAATACGAAATAAATTACGGATTGAAATGCATTTTTATATGCACCATCGAAATAAACGGGTATCTGCATTTTGCCAAACCGTTTAAAAGGCATAGAAGGAGACTATATAAACTCCCTAACACACACACACACACACACATACTCTGCAGCATTCGCTGGGTATTAAATAGGAATCAATTTAATATCATGTACTTTTTCTGGTTCTCCATTGGTGTCGTGATAGCATTTTCAAGGTCGCGAAGATTGCTAGCAACACTCTATTGCGCATATACACGGTTTAATCATTGCAGCATGCCACTTAATTGCCTAAGTGTAATAAGTAACGTTGCTCAGGGTTTGTACCCTGCATGTGTACGTGAGTGCAGTGAGGATTACAAAAAAGTGTAGAGAGGCAAAGAGATAGGGAGTGACCGCAGCCTACCGGGTGCGTTCCCATGTACCTTTACCGACTAGGCACTGCAGATTTAAGTGTGATCTGTCGCGTTCAGATTTGAACCTGCGAACAGCCACTTGGACGTCGCCGCTGACTATGTACTCGATTATGCGGTGCTTCAGATATTCAGTCAAGTGCAGTTCTCCTCTGAAAAAAGCCCAACAAACAAGTGTTTATCTTAAGCTTTAGCCTTCGATCTTAGATTTATGATTTTGTGACGAATGCGGGCACCATATAAGCTTTAGCAGTTGGGCTTACACCATTTTCAAATTGAATGGCAATCTCAAATATTTGAGATGCTGGCTGTTGTATTTACTTTCACGCTTTTAAGTACTCAAGGCTTCACTTTTATTCCCCATTTTTACCAGTCCAATCAAAATGTAGTAGCATCACATATTCACATAACTTCCCGAGTTTCCGGTAGTACTTTGCACTTTGACCGAATATTGAAATTTGTGTTTACTTTCCAGGAAGATAATAATCGAGATTAGGGGTATATGAAAATATGAACGATCTGTCTGAGTGGCCGTGTAGGCTAGAGATCTCGATTAACAACTCAATGGTCGTGAGTTCAACTCTCAGGTGCGGTAGAGTTTTCAATAAAGCCGATAATGTCAGATACGTTAAGGCTTTAGTCTTGGACTTTATTTCTCTGGAGAAATTAGTCGTAGTAATAATAATAATAATAATAATAATAAGAGTAAAAAGAACGAACATTCAATGCACGTTGCTTTTCAAGTTTTGAAAAAGTCGGAAAGGATTCGTAAAGCCCCCGAAGAGATGCCATGTGCTGAGGAAACATCGCAACAAAATGAACAAAATTTTATTGCGAAGAATTTTACACTGATATTGGTCTTCGCTCCGATCGATCTTTTACTAACTAATCAATTCTAACGCATATTTCACGAATATCGAGATCGGCCTACTATTTCATAAATTTGGTTCTAATCTTGCCAAGCGGTGTTTTTGAGTTGCTGTTGAACTTCAGACACAATATTTTTTAATTATTTCGTTTTGTACTTCCAAAGAGTGTACGGTCTGCACATAATATTTTGTGCTTACATATAGCTCTCTCTCTCTCTCTCTCTCTCTCTCTCTCTCTCTCTCTCTCTCTAGTATTTTAAATTATAAACAAAAAAAACAACTTTTTAATTATTCCAAGATACTCGTAAGTGACTGAGAGTCACATCGTGGTTTGATTCGTTATAAAAAAAAAATTTCGTAACATAGTTAATAATATTGTTTATTGATTTTTTGAATTTTCGGACTTTCTTTATGTATAAAAATATAATAATGTACTGTCCTTACCCTATATAGATAGCAATAATTAATAATTTTATTAACATAAAGTTCTTAGACGCTTCGATTCGTAAGTTGCTATGAATAATTATCGAACCCCTTAAAAAATTGTTAATGCGACCTCAATTTCATTGAACAAAGTACATTTTAATAATATAAGTTTCGTATACGATATCGAGTTTCTACGTATAATTATCGTAGTATCGTGTAATTATTTTTTTATTGTTATTATGTATTTATTTTATTATTAATTTGGTGGAAAAATGATTCTGATCAGCAATAACTGGCTGGCTCTTAATAAAAGGGAAATTTTAGACGATGGAATATTTGCTTGAGATGATTGATTGCCGAAGATCAGCTTTAGGAATGTAGTCTCTCTACGTACCGTTAAAATAGACAAAAGGGAGAAAAACTTACCTGGAATCGAATTTCTTTCCGTCAGTTAAGGTACCCGTGTAATGCATGGTTAACTGGGAATTCAGAATAAAAAAAACTTTTTTTAATAAATTTCTGATTTATAAAAAATAATATAAGAAAGAAATCTTACCGTATCTCCCGCTTTAGATTTCTGTTCACATACTTCGGGTACGCTGATAACATCGACTTTTAATTCTTGACTATGTACAGTAGCCGCGAAAAGGCACAAAGCGATAAGTACTGATTTCAACATGACTGTAAAAAAGTGCAAGAGAATAAATTTTTTAATTAATACACTAACACAATACAACAATTAGTTTATTAGCTTAGGATAAGTAACTAAGATCGAGACCAAGATTTCTTCAAGGTCTTTCTTAAAGCAAGGGCTAAGAAAACGAAGCATCAAGTTTGCATGCAACGAGTGTTGGTTGCATCACACTCTAAGTGGCAACTACACATACTACACTACAGTACAATATGTTTACGTAAAAACGCATCCGTTAAGCAAAGAGTAAAAACCAACGAAGAAGAGCCACAGCTTGCTATAAACAACATTCAGACCAGTTAATCAAACGAGCAAGCGGGCCTCGCCATAACGGTAGTCAAGCATTCAATTCAAAAAGATGCACATCACGACTACGGACAACCAAATTTACAAATTTATACATATATCTATCTATCTATCCATCTTTATGTATGCATCTATATATGCATCTAAGCCTATGTGCACATGTCTGGTTATATCCATACATTGTTATGTAATTTCATTTTGGCTTCATTTCAATACGCATAACAAAAAAATAAGTAAAGACTAAATAAAGCTTAAAAAATAACTTTTTTTTTTTTTTTGCTTTGATTACAATTTTATACGTGTCGAGTCACCTCATTTTCTTTTCTCAAGTTTTATTCATTGAATTTATCATAGAAAACAAAATGCATAGATTAAATAAATGAGAAAATTTCAATGATATTAAGTAAAAGTAAAAAAGAAAAATAAAAAAATTAGAAAATTCCTTAATTATATCAAACAAGAGGAAAAACCCCAAATGAAGTGAAAAATAATGAAAATGTTGATTATGCGGAACCATAAGAAGGTGTTTTAAAATATTGTCCTTGTTTCCGTAAATAGACGAACAATTATTTAATGATACACTTGCTGTTATTAAACGCTACACCGCTTATGGTACTTTTTTGCGGATGTAAGCAACATTCGAGACCACATAAAGTAGTTTACTAGTAGTTTACTATACCAATCGAATTTTCGATTTGAAGCTAGCAAGAGAGAGAAAGAAAGATAAGAAGGAGAGAAAGAAAGATAAGAAGGAGAGAAAGAAAGATAAGAAGGAGAGAACAACTTTTCTCTTTCTAAACCAAGTTCTGAGATCCTGTTCGTGGGTTTTAGGCGGGAAGAAAGGATTATGAATGGGTTGGGCTAGCAAGAGCGAGAAAGAAAGATAAGAAGGAGAGAACAATTTTTCTCTTTCTAAACCAAGTTCTGAGATCCTATTCGTGAATTTTAGGCGGGAAGAAAGGATTATGAATGGGTTGGGCTAGCAAGAGAGAGAAAGAAAGATAAGAAGGAGAGAACAACTTTTCTCTTTCTAAATCAAGTTTTGAGATCCTGTTCGTGGGTTTTAGGCGGGAAGAAAGGATTATGAATGGGTTTCGTTATACACGTTGATCACATATATACGGATCTTAGGGAAATCTATGATCCAAATTTCTTTATTTTATAGACGCGTGAAAGTGGTAAGGAAACTGAAGTTTGCATTGTGCGCTACTTTACACGATTAAGTAATAAATTTGTCCTTTTTTTTTAATAGTAAACGTCTCAGCTCACTATATGCAAATGAAAACTTGTTAATTATGTGATGACGATTCCAAATTTTGGAAATAAGTATTGGAAGCACTAATACTCCCACGCCAGCGTGGGATTTCACGTCTGATAAGCTTTGTTTATAAGTAAGAAGCAAAGAACGACACGTTTTGTTTTTTTCAAAAGCAGTGGCCTAAGAGGTGTAAGAGCTTCCAATGTTTTTTCCAAATTTGATGAAGATGGCTTTCTTTTCGCGACCAGGGGAATGTTTACCACTGATAGACAGAACATACTTAGATCGCTTCAGAATTTGCTGCTGAATTTGTGTAGGGTCTGAAGTTTCCTTCTGGGTGTTGCAAAGGGTTTGACAAAATGAAGATATCGCTCATCCTTCCACACTATATTTCAAGAGATATTGACAGTTTTTCCAAATGACATGACAAAGTTAACACCCAGCTCAACAGTTTTGATGGTCGGAGTAAGGGATTTGAATAAGTAAATCGGGCAAGTAGTAACACTTTAAGAATTTTGAAAAACTTATTAAGAAAAAACTTTTGGAAGATTTTTGCTTCTGTAATTTGCACGATTTTAAAAGCGAACAGAATTAGAAGACAATTTAACGTAGCCTAGCCTAAAGTGATTGCTAGACGCTTACTGGCAAATCTAACTATTGAAAATCATGTACCGCAAGAAGACTTTTTGCTATGCAGGAGACCAAGCGATACAATTCAAAAACTTTCACTTTAACGCCTGCTAAGTATTAAGAATAATTTACATGAGATTAACTTTCTTTTGAAAATCTAAAAAGCACGCGTAAAGAAAAAATGGCCTTAGTACAGAAACTTGTTTAGTAAAATAAAAACATAAGAAAAAACAAAAAAATAATAAAATAAAAAAACATAACTTTTTATATCTAAATAGAAAAGTAAACACAGTAACGCGAAGCGTCAGAAGCATCCAGATCTTCTGGAGTTAATATTAAAACTGCCTAGACATCTTGTTGCGGTCCACACACTCTCTCTCTCTCTCTCTCTCTCTCTCTCTCTTTGTAGGGTTATTAACCCAAATTAAGAATTATTCAAATTTTAAATAAAAAAAGAAATTGTCTAAGAAAAAGTTCTTACACTTAACAAGCGGTTTCTTAAAGCTGCGAGAAAATGCAGGGGAAGATAAACAAAAAAGAATTTCTTGTTTCGTTTTTTGATAGCGAAATATCTGCACGAAAACACTTTTGCTTCTTTACTGAACACCAGTAAAGTTAGAGAGTAATCTCTAAAATTTGTGATTCATTTGACGAGGGAAACGTAATATTGTCTAGAAATGGATTAATATTCAATTCAATTATCTTAGTCCACGTTCTGATTCTCTCTTTCGGTCTCTCCATTTTGTCGAATACAACATATGAATGACTTTGATTCGTTCTCATTAGAACAACATTTAGGAACAACATTAAAAACGTGTGAGAGGGGGAGAGGGAGTGACTGAGTTATTGTTTACGTACACATTTCTCCACACATGTACATTACAATTAGCGTTAATCAGTGAAATTTTTTCTTTCTTTTTTTGGCCCCTACTATAGCTTGAGAAGACGAACGTTTTTATTCCACGTATACTGTCTTACAATCTTTCTTTTTTTCCATCAATTTTATTGCCATCTTATTAGTAGGCTTTTGTCATCCGCATCACTCTTATTAGTTTTTCATTTACCTTTGTATTAATTATTTTCTAAATTTTATGTAATTATTTTTGATAAAAACTTGGAATGTTTTTGGTTATTTTATTATAAGCACCGCAAAGTCCGTAATTTCACTATAAAAACGACCACTCACGTCCGCAATTTCACTAACGCGAGCTGTTTCTCTTCAATAATTAAAATTAAAATTACAAGTACCGAGTAGTTTTATCTGCTCTGAGAGGAGATTTCTTTGATTCCACCATACCCAGCCAGGTTTTCTTGCGTGCACACCATGCCAAACGCTTTTTGTTATTGTACTTTTAGTTTTACTTGCTCTGAGAAGAGACTTCTTTGATTCCACCATACCCAGCCAGGTCTTGTCTGAGCGCACACCATTCTAAAGTCTTTTTGTTATTTTGTTAAGTTAAGTTAAGTGTGCTCTCGCAATGTGGCTTCTCTTCTAAAGTGTGACGAAGAGCAATGTAGAAATATTATAATGATCATGAACGAACACACGACTACACACGTCAGTAACAACGTTCGAACACAACAATACGAATTAATTTGCAAATGTTGTCATCTCTTTTTTTCGCTTTCGATGTGCATTTAGGCGTTTTTTATAAGTAGATAAGTGTGTTAATATATTGCTCTGGATTGCTCCGGACGGGCATTACATACAATTTCATAAAATCTTCTAAACAGAAAATTATATCCTCCACAGAGGACGGAGTGGATTTGTCGTATTTTTGTAATGAAAAACATGCCTCAGAGCTCCTATCATTTATGAGTAGAATGAATTGCGGCAGCAAGTTGACTATATCTGCTCGTTTCCTCTCTGCTACCACTGCTGCTAAGACGTCCAAACTTTGTTCGTAACAACAAATGAGGATCTTGAAGCTTTTTACACCTCACGCCAGCTGTGGTGGCAAGGATATATTAAGTTTGTGCGTATGTATGGTACAACGAGAAGGACTTGAGATGGACCCATCTTTTATTGTACCCATTGATTCAGAATCACTTTCTGAATAAATTACTGAATCTGAATAACTGAAAATCTTGAGACTGGCTGTCCGTCGGCCGTTTTTTTTGGGTCTTTAACCTACAGGCCACGACTGTTAAGATATTCTAACGAGATTTAGTACACTGCCGGGATTTGATTCAAGGATGAACGCTCTTGGAATTGATACGATTCAGACCACCTTTTGGACCGTTTATCATGGAACCTTGGTCTTTCTATTTTTGAATACCGTTCTTAAAGCGTCAAAGCATTGCGTAGAAAAACAAATTCCCGTCGTACTAAGTTTGAAAATTGCGATAAATCCTTAACAAAATGAATTCCAGCTACGAGATAGTTCGAGGTCTGTTTTATTAAATAACAGATGATCTCGCTTTTCACATCGAAATCTTCAAGAGTGAACGTGTTAGGTAGAAGAAAACAAGTAGTTTTTTCAAGTTTCCTTTATTATCAGCTCAACATTTTGAGGAGGTTAAAGTTTAGATCTGCAAATTTGGTATTTAATGTTTTCAAGTCAGAAAACCGGGAATATTGTTACTGTAACTTACTTTCCGAAAACATTAATTGACATATATACACGATGTAAGGCGGAATGCGATGTGATATGCGATGCAGATTAAGTGAACGGCAGTTAAAGTCTATACAGCCTCAGAATTCTTATTCGGGGTGCTACCCAAAAAATCAACCTACGTGGTCCAAATTCGGCAAAGTTGACTTGTTTGTCAATTTACTATTTTGAACCAATTTTCACCACGAAATAAGGGAAATTATACTTTCCGACCATGTAAAGATTCAGTTTTCGTAGCCTATAGCACAAGCGTTGTAAAAAGGGGAAAAATTTCCAACATCTGCACAAATCGCTAAAGAAAACACAACAAAGCTACTAATCTTTAATCTACGACCGAAGTAAGAGAGCGAAACTAAAATTTTCTCTTCTATCGTTTAATGATCATTTTATCTTCGACGTGTACCTGAAAAAAATGTTGGTAAAAAAAACTTACTTTTCATTTATTATTTACTTTTATTTTCTTTTTTAAAAAAATTTATTTTGATTGATTGGTTTGGTTTTTTAATAAATTGAATTCAATAAATTTGAACGCTTGGTTTATATAAATTTTTTAATAATCTTTTGTGTGTAGAAAATAACCTTTGCTAAGGAAGTTTTATTATGAACTGATGCCGCTTATATTGAAAAGGATTCATCGTTGAGACCAAACGGAAAGCTTTTGTGAACTAAGCAGCTTGTTGTTGTGTTTTACTTCCAAATGGTTTTATAAACATGTTGCTCAAGATTAAGGATGGATGACTCCTCCTATTGAGACAAACATGCGCAGTTATTTTCCCACAATAAAAAAAGCCAATCATAAAGGAAATATGGAAAAATGTAGGTAAACACGTGTGTCGTTCTTATTAGCACACTTTTGAAATATTTAAAATTTTTATGTGGTTTTTCTTTCAGATTATTATTGTTATTTCTATAATTGATTTAGACCAAAGAAATAAGTTGCAGGGCTAGAGCAAGATGAAGCACTTTAAACTCAAATTCAGTTTACACGTATATTTTCTCTTGAAACTGCTTCTATTAATTTCCTAATTTCAAAATATCCCCACTAAGCAGTTATTTTTCTCGTTTTCTACACCCTACACCTCTTGATTAAGTTTGGACGGATGTACGCAACACGCATAATGATCGATTCACGAATTGATTATGATCTAATCTTTCTGGCCGTCTTGTGCTCAACCTATTGGTTCTGATTTGTGAGATATTTCCATTAGATCTAGTGCACCGAGGTGTTTCGGTTCACGGACGAAGGCTATTGAAATGAACTATTTTTTCGGCCACTTCCCCCATATAACGCCTTACTTTGAAAAGTCGGTAAATTCTACCGCACTTAAGATTTGAGCCCACGACCATTGAGTTGTTAGTCGAGATCCTTAGCCTAGTGGGCCACTCAGGCGGATATGTACTAAACTAGTATCGGGACGCTGAAAGGAAAATCACATCTCCGCGCACTAGAAGCATGCGGTCTACTAAGATGTAAGCAAGACTGAAACCTTACCTTATATGAAGTCTTTCAACCCAAGGTGACATTTAAAAATTTGTTTTAAGAGCGATGTAGCGGGTAGTAGTAGCTATTATCACACAACACTGTCGTTTCCATTTATATGCTTTCGGAACGTTGAATTTTACTGGCCTGGACAAAGTGGACAGTATTTCTGTTTCCGCCCTATAAAAATTTGTTAATAACTAACGCCAGGAAATTATTTAATTCATTAAAAGATTACGATCTTTTATAACTGTTCTTCTCTAGGCAATTTTCCGGCCTCCTGTATACAGTACCATAGTCAGTTTAGCAATGCACTCGTTTACCTAATTTTGGCCAAATTTACTGCTTGATATTGAAAGCTCCGGCGCAATTAGCACCTAGAGAAATTAAGCCTTTCGCAAACCAACAACGACCAGGCCGCAAGCATGACTAGCGTACAGGTGTTGGCTTTTCGATCCGAAGGATTTGAAAAAGGGGGCGCTGGTTAATTTGCGCTAAGTTAAATTCCCGAATGTACAAAATTTGCAAATATTTGTGAAAAATAATCAATCGGGTGGCGAGACAACGCAAATGGACTATGTGGGTTTCATTTCCGCACCCTTATTGACCACTAGAATGAATGGCCTTAAACGCGTGGCTGGTAAAAAGGGCGAAAGTCATTAAAGTCCCAGTAATAAAAATCAATAAAAAAATCCTTAAGTGAAAAATATGTAGTCTGCTAGATTAACTATGAAAGCTCGACGAACCTATCCGAAGATACATTTACGATAATTAGAGAAGTGCGGGCTTGACAAACAATACGTCAATCCATATTCGTCATAAGTATCTTGTGGATTACTAAGTCCGTATTCGCGGGTTCAAATCTTAGTGCGGTGGACCGTACTTGGTCGTAGCTATAGCAACTGTAGTCGCGGCATTCGAGGCACAACACTTACCGATTGGGCGTGTGTTTATCAAGCTGCGGTCACTCCTCATCTCCTTCTCTTTCTGCACTTTTGTCAAACCATGAACGTGTTACACGTGTAGGGGGCATTCCCTGATTGATTGATCGTGGTTGGTATTAGAAACACAAATTTTCGACCTCTGTGAAGAGCTTCATTTTATTTTTCAAATTGTATTTTTAGCTTTAAAAATAAAATGTTTTTTTTTTTAAATTTACAAATTTTGGATTTTTTTATATACACCAACATATATATTATTTAGAATATTTCTTGAATAAACTAATTTTTTAAATCAATACATATTTTTACATACAAAAAAATTTTAATTTAAATATTTATGTTAAACTTAAGTCACCTCTCATTTGTTGTTCTATTGTTAAGTAAATGAATTACAATAAAATAATTTTTAATGAATTACTTTCTATATTTTGGTCTCTCTCTCTCTCTCTCTCTCTCTTTCTTTCTTTCTGCATTTTTTGCTATTTCATTTTCTATCTTTAATTTCTGCAAACAACAGGAAGGCTTAGGAATAATTCAACGAATACTTGAAATTGGAATTTTTTAAATCGCTTTTTGATAAGTCTTTAATAAGCCATTAAGACGTATATTGGCCTAAAGAGAACCAATAAAATCTTCTTCTTGTCGCGTCGCCGTCCTTAAAAAATACAACACCATAAAAATGCGTTCTAAAATTTAATCTGAACGCTATATATTAACTTTTTTAATCTATTTGAGTTCAGTTAAAGAAAAACCGCTTCGTAAGTGCATGGAAAAATCAGTCAATGCCGAAGTCTTTAAAGTGTCGTTGTCGTTGTTAAGATTCATAAAGTTGTTCGCGTACACTTTGTCACGATTTGAAGCAGATTTGCCCAACCTTTTGTTTTTTTTTTTTTTGGGTAAGAAGAACTCCCCTTAAAAAATATTTGGTTTCATGGATAAGAGAAAGTTTTTTTTTTTGGACTTTTGAACTAAGTTTTTCTACTAAAAAGGTGTACAATTTGAAGTTCCTAAATATCACATTTATTCACTAACATCGACTGGCATTAATTGTTGACTGTTCATTAAACGAAAACGAACACGTACGCGTGCAACGATAATTGATAATCTAAGGTGTACAAATAACTTCGATCCGCTGAAATTGGTTGCTTTATAAAACAGAGTTGACGCTTTCAAATTTGCTGAAATTTCATGCCACGATAACTTAGTTATTGGCAACTGCAGTCGCTAAAGGCATATTGTATTAATAGACATACAAATAAGTAAATTAGACAAAGATCAGTAGAATAAACTCCAGCAACTTCTTTCAATAACAAATTTCTTCACATTTGTTGATATGAAAATTTCTTCAGTCTGTGTATTATTCTTTTAGTTTTTAGACGCAACTTTTCTACGTTGCACTACCTAACGCTTGCAATGTAAAAACCAGAAAAATTAAATGAACGAGTCAGGATTTCCACTTGTTCATTACAATTCATTACAATGGCGTTTGTTTGTTACTTTTCTATTTCTCTCTAAAGGTCGATAAGCCAAGGTCGTCATACCAGTAAAAGAAAATTCGTTTTTCATTCCTTGCCATAACTTTCATTGTTTCAGATGAATTTATGATCGCTTTTATGTATTTACTAAACGTTTTTGTTTATAGTCCCCGCAAAAGGCACTTCAGATTTTCTTAATAGCTCTAAGAAGTTTCACTTATTCACAAACCGTCTTTTACTATATATCAAAGATTAAGCAGATAGATGTCATTTAACGAACTGCATTTTCTCGGTTTTTAACTGAACTGAACGTGAAGAAAATGCTTTGCAAACCACGGACATGATTAAGTTGGCTTGGGGTGAAAACGCAGTAAGCTAAGAACTCACTAGAAAGTACTAATTGTTATCTTGACAACGATGAAGTTCGCGTATGTCCATCCGTCCTCTGCAAAAGCAACCCGAGAAGTGATCTTCCCCTTGGGTGAAAACATTTCACAACGTCATTCTCCGTATCTTTGTCTTTCTCCAGATGCTTTGTTTCAGATCGATGCAATCATGTTTAGCAGACCAGGAATTCGCAAAAGTTGAAGATGTTTGAAAACATGTCGGTGACTATTTCGCCTCGAAGCCGCGAACTGTAGATCATGATTCCACACATTTCGATTACTAGGCTATGTAACAAATATTTTCTAATTAAATTTAAACTTGATTCGTAGCTATTATGCCGCCATTATTACCCTAGTGTCCCCCTTAGGTTGGAAAATTTTAGTGCATCAACCTTGCCAAACGCTGTTGCTTAGGCCAAAATCGATTCTTGCTATCAAAATAATATTTTCAGAATTCTGTCTTTGCCGATATGCTCTCTTTTCCTTCTTTTCGCTTACTGGTAGCAACTTGCGAAAATTAAACGTCGTCAAGACTTCGTGGTGCTCATAGGTGGAGTTGGTTTGCTTCCGTCACAGAATTTTACCTAATAACTTTTAGGAGGCTGCTAACTTTTGTTAATAGCTTTTAAAGACATAACATAGTAGCGAGCCAACGTTTTCCAAACAGTACAGAAATCGTGCAGAAAGCAGGAGCCAGTTTATAACCGTGAATTTCGGGTAAACACGATTGTGATCTGAACACGCTACGCCATAGGAGTTTCGCGAAAGATTTTCACTTAATAGCGAGAAAAATTGGTACTCTATCGGCAGCTTTGGAATCACTGTCCCTTACAGCGAAACGATAATCGACAGTTGTCGACTTCATTCAGTCGAATTTACTCGATACCGACTACTGTAAGCCAGAATTGCAACAGGAGTTACGTAAACTAGTTAGTTACTTATCCGAGTTTGTTACCAGAATTTGTTCTCATCACACAAGTCTGTGAAAATTTATGAAAATTTCGAAACCTCTTCTTTGCTTGCAAAGTGTATAAAAAGATTTTCTTTCAAATGTGAACTTTCTCCACAGTGTCGGAAAAAAAAATTTTAGATAAGTTTTCAAAGTTCTCATAAGAGACTCCGAGAAAGATTCTTCCATTGCGTTTAAATTATGAATCGAATTTTTTTTAAATAAATGTTAATAAAATTTTTAGTAAGAACTTCTTTTTCAAAATTCTCAACATTGGGAAACTCTGTTGTCAAGTTGTCATAAAATTAAACTGAAATTTATTAATACCTGTTTAATTAATTAGTAATAAAATAAAAAGTTAATAATGTAATAATAAAGTGTAGGACAGTCGCAAAAAGATTAGTAAAGAACGAATTTTTGACTCTCTATGCCACCCAAATTCTCCGGGCCCCTTTTCACATCAAACTGGAAATTTTGTTCAATTTTTTGAAGAAGCATTAAAACTTGCAATTTCTTTTAAATTAACGACTCTTTCAAAATTACTTGAGACACTGTCTTATCTGAGCCATTTTTAATAGCGCTCGTCTTAGAACCAAAACATGCAAGTACACGGAGTTTCGTTAAAGTATATTGAAAATTGCACTCTTTGGGCTGAATATAAAATTGCGCGCACAGGCAATGAACGCACACATAAGCAGCGAGACTTAGTTCAGTACAGGAAGAAATTCTGGGTGGAATGAAAAATATTCTAAACCAACCTACAGTTACTCATATTTTCAAAATAAAACACTATATGGAGAGTGGCCGAAAAAATGTTCCGAACTGAAGGATTTCCATTAGCGTCCATCCTTGGTCCAAAACGCGCCAGTGTCCAGATTTGCGGTCCGTACACTGAACACAAATAAAAGTACACTCTATGTTTGGTTCCAGCTGGGAGACCAACAAATGCTATGAAGTGCATCTATTTTCGATCGGCGTGAGGCTTTGAAAGGATTTCCTCCGTTCGTTCACTTGCCTGCTTGTTCTTGACTTAAGATTGCAAATTTGGAGATAAAAAGCTCAAGCATATGTTTTGCTTAAGAGCCCAGATCAAGTTTAATAAACAATATTTTGCAAGGTAATCGCATCTTTGAAGAAACTCGGGGCTTGTCAACATAAGTACTATCACCGACCCAATCTACGGGGACATATATGTAAATCGGTCTAAAATTTAGATGAAAATAGAAACGTTACCGCGTCACAGTCTACAAACATCCATTTAGGAGAATAAAATAAATGTGGCTTTCTTTCTCGTATCCGTCCATTAACGAATTGTTTTTGCTTACGAGATTTTCCAAGAATCGCGCCATCCATCACAACTTTATGTCAATTCGCAGCATATGTTTCAATAACATTGACATACTTTTTGTAACGGATGCATTGGTGAATAGATTAAGAGATTTCTATAATCGCGCGCAATGGTGCAACGACTTATCAGGGAAATTGTTCAGTACTTTTTTTCTGTTGCTTCCATAATTTATAAGAAAACAATAACACAATAACACAGCAAGTAGTAGTTTACCATCACGTTTAGCTTTAACTCGTTGCGCATAGCGAGGGGGTTTTCCTAAGAAATTCATCGTGACACAAAGTGCGCAGCCATAAAATTAATTTTATTAGGTACGTATATATATATATATGTATATATATATATATATATATATATATATGTATATATATATATATATATGTGTGTGTGTGTTTGTTTAAATATTTAAATAAATGTAAAAATCACATTTTTTTTTTCTGTATCCATCAACACAGAACTAAGGTAAACAAATTTCTTCATTCCGTTTAGGTGTATTAAATATGCATTTTAGTTAGTACTTATAGTTTAATATTATGGCAAGTGGAGAAAAGGTCGGTCTCTACGGCCATCCATGTGTACTTGAATGATTTTAACAAAGTCGTTAGGATTGGGAGAGGGAGCTTATCCAAGTATATTTCCGACTTAGTCGGTAGATTAAAATTCAAAGTGGGCTTGGAAAATCTACGAGCACACACACCAACGGAAGCTTAAACAGAAGAAAGAATAAAACGTCTTTGCAAATCTTTTAGTTCTTAATTTGTGGTCTATATAATTCGATTTGATCGGTGTAAATATTATCTTGACCAGGATGATCACAGGCATAATTGCGAAGAAGATGAAATGTTTTAGAAGGGCATGGTCTACGAGTCTATGCCCTACACCACTACACATTTTCTTCCGTTCATGCTTTTTAAAATTCTTCTTCCTCGACCATCGCAAGTTGCGATCACTGATCTACGCTGATCTACAAAATGGTACGATCTCAAATGCCTAATCTCTTAAAAGGACTATAACAGTTTTCAAGATTAAGTGCAAACTTTTTTACCTCGATATTGGTTGATCTTGAAATCCTTTGATGATTCCTTTAATACATTTGGAACACATTCTTGTTCGTGGCCGAAACTGATTACAAGGGATATTATGGAGCAAAGCGATTACATCAGTTAGCTTTCAGTGGAATTGTATTCATATACTTATCTTATAACCTCTCTTGCATGTAATAATTGTACACCTGTTGCTTTATAGTTACAACAATAATAGTAATAATGATAATAATGATAAATGAAATGAAAATATTGTATTAAAAGTGAAACAAAAAGAAAAGTAGTGAACCACGACACACCGTTAAATATCTTACATCATCCGTCCCGGTATCTATGTGAGGACTTTTCAAAATAAGGCCTCACGTCGAAGTGGTCGAAAAAGCGGTCCGATTCGAAACATTTTCAATAGCGAGCTAAAACACGTCAGTGTACCAAATCATCTCAAAAATTGCGACCTGTAGCTTGAACACAAGAGAACTTGACGGACATATATAACATAGCAGCTTAAAAAGATTAAGATTTAGAAACTTATTGAAATCAGAAAGTTATTGTGAATCGATTGCCATAATAAAAGATGCGTCTATTTCAAGTTCCTCCCGATGTTGCTTACGTTCGCAAAAAATTAATATGTCTTTGTACCAAAAGCGGTGTAGTGTATAAAAATTATACCTTACTTTGCTTGAAAACTTCCTTATGGGAAGGACCTTAGTGCCGAGTAAGGCGGGGGATTCAAAAAATGATTGCAGCCTGACCAAATTTTCCACCTTGCCTTTCAGTGAAACAGAATCTTATTTTTCACCGAAATTGTTTTTGTAGCGAACTTTTATAGAAAATGGAAAATTCGATGTAATATATTTTCCGATCCAATATATTTTGAATAGAGGTCATCCATGGGCCTTAGCTTGTCAGTGACACAACTTTCATTAGAATTTAAAATTGCGGCATATACTTAGAAGAACATTAGATGGATAGACGGATGGACGTATTTAAATCAATTCAGAAAGTGATAATTCGACTTTGTCTGGTATAATGAGAAGGTTGGCCAACTTCAAATCTTTCTGGCTGCTGAATACCACCAGATAAGTTTTATATACCTGATCAAGGGCGCTGTAGAGCATAGTTACCACAATTGGCGTAGGGCATAAAAACCCGCATGCAACTTATCTTTTATTGTACCGGGAGCAGGCTCGCTGCTTCAGTATCGCTCACGTATCTGAAAAAAATGTTAAGCTGCACTATTACCACCACTACTATCATGAAGAATGGCATGTTGTTGTTATTATTTTTGATGATTTTTTTCCCTTTCTTTTATTAGCTCTTGAGTTTTTATATTTATTTTTATTGATATTGTTGTTGTTGTTGTTGTTGTTGTTGTTGTTGTTGTTATGATCACAGTTTTATAAACAAACTATACTTAACAAGTTGATGTTTAGTTTGATTTTTCTCTATTTAAATCGCTTGTAACGCTCGAAAACAAAACAACACGTTTCTTATTTTTATTGATTTGTTTATTTTTATATAGAAATTAAATACAAAATTAAGATAAAAGTAAAAATAAATTAAAACACACAAGGCTTCATTGCACTGCTGCCGCCCGAATTGCCTAAAACGAGAGAAGAAGACCTAATACACTAATACATTTTTTTTTGTTTTTCGCAAGTGTTGACATTGAAAATAAGATCAAGTATACGCCACCGCTCGCCGCCATATGCTTATAAATCGAGTGAGTTCCACTTAATTAGCTTCGCACAAAAGAAATTTCAGTGAAGAGTTGATTGATCGGAATACAATACGTGCCTAATACCTGAATTTGTGCGACAATAAAAATGTTGTTTTTGTTTTCGTTTTTATTTAACCTTTTTTTAACTTTTTTTTAATTCGTTAAACGTTTCAAAATAATAGCTCAAGCAGCCGGCACAGATCAGCGGTGACTAAATGTAATTAATTTAAATTGTTTTTCTTCTTTTTTGTACTTTTTTTTCTAATTCTCGTTCATTAGACTTCGATTTTATAAATCGAAATGCATTTGCAATGAAAAAAGCTGAAAACTATTTGCCTCGCAGAGTTCGGTGAATTTAGAACGCAAGCATTTTAAATAAAATTGAATTTCATTTGTGATGTTGTGGTAAAAAAAATAAAAAATTATAGAAAAAAATTATTTGAAACTAAAAATCTTTATAAAACAACATAATAATAACAGCAAAATAAGAAAAAAACATGCGCGTAATTGTTGCCAACAATTTTACACAAGACCTTCTCACAAATGTTTCGCCGATTGATAAAACAAATCGCACGGACAACTGCTTCGCAATCAATCAAATGGGCATTACTAACCATGGATATGTGCCAGAAGATAGGTAAGTCTTCTTTTTTTTTTTTGTTTCCTTTGTTTCTTTAACACTGGATTTATCGCGTCCGTCGATTTGACGGGTTTGTGAAATCAAGCTCAAAAATTTCGCAGATAGCTTTAGATTTTCTCCATTGGTTTTTAATGATTTTATTCAGCAAATATGTATTTCAACACTTTTTTTCTCGGACATGCCCACTTCGCGATTTCTAGATGCGTTATACTTATGTTTACAGGTAAATTTTGTGAAATCTCACAGTGGCAAAGATAAAGACAGGAAAGTGAAATTTCACAGAAGCATTACCCGATCGGCTAGGAATAAATGGTTAAAAAACGAGCTTCGTGTGTTTACATACAGACCCACAATGTAAAAAGAGCCAAAATGATCTCGTAAAACATTGAAAATTTTTTCAGTTCTTTGTCTGTATTTTGCTTTTGCGGCAGTGACAATTTACAAAATTTGCCCGTGCAAAGTTGGCGTGTTCCAGAAAAAAGTGTTGACTTGTATTTATATTTAATAGCTAAACCAGTCAAACTGACGGGTTCGGTAAATCTAGTGTTAAACATTTTATTTTTTTTTTTGTATTGTTTTGTCTTAAGCACAAAGTTGCTGCAACAAAACTTGTAAATATTGTGAATCTAGTAAAAGCTTAAAGTTTCGTTTAATTCAATTTTCAAATCCTGTTATTTGCGAGAGAAGTTAATATAAAAAAGCTTCACATGATTTCACGTAAAACTTTTACAAACATTATGTCCAACGAATTTTAGCAATAAACGGTAAAAAGTGGTTCGTTTATATTTGAACTGGGACGACGTTTGGAATTAGAATTCTAATGTTAGTGGGACAATAGGGATTGGAATCTAACAAGTAAGAATGCTATAGTTGGGCAAGACCGACCATTAGATAATTTACTTCGCCTAATTAATAATACACCAAAAATTATGCAGCTTCTTTATGTAATTTTCATAACAGCCCTCCAGTCAACAGTACTCCCCTCCAACGTCAACGGGGTCTAAATTTAACAAACTTAATTTACTTATTCAAGATTTTTTTATTTTTCAGTCCGGCACAATAAACCACAAATTAATCTTTGCCGCCACAGAAGGGTTTGCTAGAAAATAGAGCCATTTGATCCAAATTCCAAAAGTGTTTTCAAAACAAGAAGAAGTGGTCCGAAGCATTTTTAATAGGGTTTGGCTACGGGCTAGAACACGTCAGTGTATCAAGTTTTGTCAAATTGTTCGAAAGTTTGCGGCTTGAAGGTCGAACAGAAAATGTATGAACAGACATCAGACGGAGAGACGGAAAGACAAGTTTAGACCGTTTCGGAAAATGATTCTGAATCGTTCGGTGTAATATTCAATTCCTTCTTCGTGTTACAACTATCCACATAGCCTTAATACACACTATGCCACACAATTTGAACTTCGATTTGTATTTTTCTTTACTTTGTGTTGGAATTTTGATTGAGGTAAATATTCCTGTTAGGTTACATGCAACAAAGTCAGATTCGATAAGAATAGTAATTCTAAGTGAAATGGAAGCTTAATCAGAGAGGACAGTTCCAGCTGGAATCATAACGCCGAATGGGAATTTTTACCTAGCAGTAGATCTCATATAGATCTTTTTTAATGTTTAATAGTTGTATGCAAAACGTGGGTGGCTCTAGTGTGTGTTAGTATTCGTTTGGTAGTTTGTATTGTGTATGTATATAGGAGAAATCAATCGCTGTATGCTATTTTTCACAGTTAGTGTTATTTCGAAATTTTAAAATGTTTTTGAGTTTAACTCAAGTCGATTATAAATATTTTCTTAGATTATTGAATAAATACGAATAGAAATACATTAAAACAACTTTAAACGTTGCAGTCAGACAGTGCCGACTTTCAAACGCCATGCACCTTTTCGTTTAATACAAATTTTCAATTGCCTTATAAAATGTCAAAGCTGCTTACTCTTGATGAGAACTTCTATGTGAGAGAGACCCTAAAACGCGGCCCAAGGTGGTTCAAAAACTAATTTTTCTTCATTTGTTTTCGTCATAAATTAACAAAAGTTAGATGTAGTTCCCATTTAACGTCTTAATCGTTATGCGAACTCTTATACGGGAAGGTTTCCGAAAAATAAACCTATGTTGGCCAAACTTCGTATGATAAACTTCTATCTTAAATTATTTTTCTATCACAAAGTACTAGCAATTACTGTTAGCATATTCAACACTTGCATGTGGTGTATGCATGATTCGTACGCCACTGTACGCTTATACAGTCGCATGGGTATGTTTGTATGCAGTCGCATATTGCAAGCATTTTCTGCTTGCGCACAGTTCGTGAGAGACAAAAATATATAAAACGGAGTTTTTTCCGTCTTGCTAATACTAGAAATAGAATAATAGAAAAGAGAAGGCATTCTCCCCTGTGCGGTCGGGTTAATAGTTTTCGTTGAACGAGTAGTTCCAATAATTGCCCCATCTAAATACCAAACCAAAATAACATTGCCCGTCTTGCCCGCCTTGCCCATGTCCAGGTCAACGTGGGCTTTTGTTGTTATTACTATTAATTTTATTACTGTCATCAATGAGTCATAGCAGTTAATAATAATTGAATGCAGTGAAGGCGAAAACTAGCACAAATTGTAAAAAAATGTCTGATTAACTTAATCCAATTGGAATACACTAAGCGGGTAATATTTTCATAGCTGAAGACTTTACATTTTGGATCATGATTTTGTATGTAAGTTCACTTGTTGAGCTTCAAAAAACGTACTGCGGTTTTAATGGTCAAGCTAAGCGTCATATAGGAAAGAAATATTATTGTCTTTTTGCTGATCGTTGAACTGAATCGCTTTCGCTAGTGCGAGTCCTTTAGTATGTGTTACTAAGACGCCTTAAAATTAATTAACGTTGAAAGAATTTTACTTAAATGTATTTTATGTGGCTAACTGCTCTCGAGGTGTCGATATGAATTGTCATTCTGGTGAGATCGACGTGTGTCCAGACGTTATCCCAAATTCGTTCAGCGTTATACAAAACTTTTTGACTAATTTATTTAAACTAATATATTATGCAGAATACACCCACCTGCGTGGCTGAGTAGGGAAATGTTCTCGACTAACAATTCAATGATCGTGCGTTCAAATCTCAAGGGCGATAGACTTTTCATAAAGCTGACGTCTTAGGTGCTGACGTTTTAAGACTTTAATCTTAGAATTTATTTCTCTGGCCAAATTCATCACAGTAATAATAATTTTGTAGAATAATATGATTTGGACTTATAAATCAAGACGACAACTTGTGCCGTCTTGTATCGAGACTGTATTCGACAAGCACTGTATTATAAGAGAAGAAGGCTCTATACGATATAAAAATTCAAAATTTCGATAGCATGTACGACAAATGTCAACTTAGTAAGTGTTTTCTTTATAATAGCTGCTATAAAGGCTGCTGTAAATTTGAACAAAGCAATTAGGTTAAAATCGATCGAAGACATTCGTAAAACCTACACATTATTTCGGAAAACATTTCTTCAGTTTTATATAAACTATACCATCAAAAGTCAATCTATTTCGAGAATGTTCCTTCGCCGTAAGGATTCAATTTACCAGCGCCCGACCTGCAAAATGTTACTTTGTGTCGGATTTTCTTTCTAAATTTATTACATAAATTTTTTGTTATTTTTGATTGATTATGAATTTTACTGTTCTTTGGAAATTTATATGTTTTCCATATCAATACCATTTTCAACACTCAATTGTTTGCATTTATCTAATAAAAATCAAATCTTATTCAGTTTACTTTTCATTTTTCCGAAAATGTTGTGGGAGATTTTTATAAAATAAAATCCGAAATTAACTGATTAGAGTAAATAACTTCCCCTCCTTTTTTTTCCTTTGCTAACTTCCTTCTTACTTATCTCTCTGATTCTTCTTTATTACTTCTCTTCTCTATGTTACTTCCAATCAAAAGTCAATTGTGGTCAGTATTAAAATAATCAATTCACACATTGAAAAAGACTCAAATAACGAACCGAAACGAAACGGCACAGCAAAGCAAAACAAAATGAAACGACAAAGTCTTACAAACGTAAGGAATGTTATTAATTAAAATACATTTTGTTAATAGCGCTGCGCTTCAATTAAGCACCAAAGAAATTAAGAGGTACCTTAACTAAATTGATGTTCTGCATTTTTATACTTTATAAACAAACTCACCTTACATACATACATACCTTAATGAACTGTGCCATTACACATTATGAAACTACTGAAAGCGGTTGACAATGAGAATGAAGTTGAACTTGTGCAGACACAGGTGTTTGTGAACTGGCCACTCCCTGGTCTTTTCTTCTTCTTTGCAAAGACTTCGGACATTAGTGTTAAGTAGTGTCAGAGTTTAAGTCTCCTGAACACGATTATTTTTGTAATTATACTTGCGCTATAACCAACGATGATTAACAATCTAATGATGGAATTGGTAACAAAATAAAACATGAGTTCGATGAAGTAAGAGCTCCCTGAGCTTGGAACAAGTGTTGATCTTGAAGAGGGTATTGTTCTTAAATCTCATGATTGGAATGATACCAAGCACATTTTCGACAAAACAATGCTTCGTATATGTAAATGCTGGTAACAATTGCAACGAGTGATTTTCCAAAGAAATCAATGTAGCATAATGTTGAGACTCCCTCATCATATTCATAACATTCAAGCGACTCAGATTCATTGGCTTATCATGTGCAATATTTTTGTCAACACGTAGCATCTTCAGCGTGCAAAGTTAACATAGTATAAACGCCTACTCCACATCTTTTCGTGACTAAGAGAAATGACACAGTGATACGTTATTCCTATTTACCGACTTTTAACGGGACGTTTTGGGAACCAGCAAATCATATAGTTTGCCCGTATACACACGAATAAAACAAAAGGAAATTTTAATCCTCTTTAGTTTACACGATTTGAAATATTGGTTTTGTAACGAATGAAGAGGAAGCAATAAATGCGGTTTATTAACAATTTAAAAAATACTTGTTAAATTCAAACATTTAAGCAATTCTTATGCTTTATGTAACTGCGTCAGTGGTGTGCTTCTTCAGTACTCCTTTTAAAGACATTTCATTTCGTTAAACAGTCCAAAATTTAATTGGCTTTTACATTAAATTTCTTATCGTTGTGTTTCATATATTTATTGTTTACATTTATGATGATTTTTTGAGTTTTACTTCTCAAAATTTATATATACTTACATGGATCTCTTAATTTTTCTTATCAAACAGTATAATAACGCCGCTTCTTATTGTGTCAACTTCTTGGGACTTATTAACTCGAAAAACGAAAGAAGCCATTATTGGGTCAGATCCCTAACTCTTCTTTTTCTTGTGAGTTCTACCCCAAATAGCTTTAACTTCAAACCCAGTACTTTTGTTATGGCTCCAGCACAATATAAGCTTACAACCGCCAACATTCATTAAATGGTCCAAGCATTTCTGACTTGTTTATTTAGAAAAAATGACGCACAACACGAACAACGAATGATTGGGGGTGCGATATTTTTTAGATTAAATAAAATACCTTTTCAAAAATGTAACCGATACTTTGACTCACTTAAGAAAATTACTAACGGAGCAAAAGATATTTTTTGTTAAACAGGTGATGAATGCAATCAAACTATCTGTTAAGATAGCACTAAACGAAATCTTTCTCTCTGTTTTCGTTATTGTGTCATGCTGTAAGGATTTTGATAATCGTTTTACAAGCAAATTCTTTCTTAATTTATTTTTCTCAAATTTAATGCGTGACAAACATGGCAATTCTGCATTTCAAATCAGCTGACTTTTATTTACTGTTTACTTTGTGAATAACAAAACCGGGAAAAATTAGTATTTTTTATAAATTGAGTGAAACCATCTTTAGTTTATTCGAACTCAATATCCAAAAAAACTATATTAGAACATTTGTACTATTTAGTATTAAAAACTTATAAAATTAGACTTAAAATTATAGATATTTAAACGTAGAAAATGGGAAGGACAGTTAAAGTCTGTCCCATTTGTGGCGTAAATAGAAGAACTTACCTACAAAAACATGTATGATATGAAATGCTATCTAAAAAAACCGTCTTTTTTAACAAATATTTTTTCTCAAAAGATTGTTCAACAATACCACCGCATTCAAAGGCTGTAAGGTGGATTCTTTATCTTGTACCTTGATATGAAATTTATATGTTGCTCTCTTTTTTTTAAATCTTTAGTTTGTAAACTTCGTCAAATTGAGTTTCTTCCAATTGCAACACAAACTTACTGGTATAATTTATAAATGAAAATAATTTATTATAAATTTATTTGTACATCAAACAATGAAAATAATTTATTGTAAATTTATTTGTGTGTCAAACTTTGTCGTGTGATCGCGCGATTGGTTTGGTGCAAAATGATATGAAATGCTATCTAAAAATCCTAAAAAGCCGGTGCTGCATATTTCTTTTCTTTGTCGTGCTATCTAAACGCGATCTAAAAATCCGTTAATTGTTGATCCTTTATCATGAAACAAAAAGAACATGTATGTGTGCAAAGTGCAGAGCAGAGGTGCTTGTAATAAATAAGAAATAATAAGAAAAATATGCCTATAGTTTTTCTGTTAAGAAGGTAAAAAATATAGTTTTTCTGAAAAAAAATATAGTTTTTCTGTTAAAGTAAAAAAATATAGTTTCTCTGTTAAACTCTCTCTGTTAAACGAAAACAATAAATAAATTATGGCTTTGCCAGCTTTAAATTTTAAGTGAAGGAAATAATGTAACATGACAGCTATGAGTAAAAAAGTAACGTGTCTGTTTAAATTGGCCAAACTATCCAAAAATTTTAAAAATATTTTTCGAGTAATTAAGGAAGTGAAAAAAAGAAAAATTTTTTTGTTTTAATTTTTCTGGACTTGCGGGGTTTTGTTTTTGTTGCCTATTCTTTCTTAAATCACTCATTTAAATACATTTCTTTTTTCAGAACATCTTCTCGTCGCTTATCAATCTATTCCAGACGCAAAACATGTTTCTTAAATATTTTCTCGCATTTCTGTTTTTAATATCGACCTTCCATGGCCTGTTTTTTTTTTCTCTTCGTAAACATAGAAATCGCTTTTGGTTTTTCTATGTTCTGTGTTGTACACATATGTTACACAGAAAAGCTGTAGTCTTATCAGTCATTTTATTTCATAATTCTATCGTAACACTCTGTACAGAGTATAGAGGTGTATGTGATATTTCTTATTACACTAATTATGCTCTTTACGTTGTAGAATTTATTCCAATCAGTTTTTATTGAAAACGCTATAATAACGTGTCTCGGGAACAATGAGAATCGTTGTGCAAAGCTCGGTAACAATGAGAAAAATTAAATGAGCGAGTCTGAATTTGCACTTGTTTATTACAATGGCGTTTGTTACTCTCTATTTCTCTTCTAAAGGTCGGTAAGGTAAGTCGTAATAGCAATAAAATTTGTTTTTCATTCATTGCAATTTGCTTAAGAAAGCGCAACGTTTATTTTCGATAGCGCAACTTTCCGTGAAAGAGATTCCAGTCAATCCAATCTGTTCACAGACTAAGCACTTTACTAAAAGGCTTCAAATAATTATTACAGCTTTCTAAAATAGAGTTAATGCCATCGAATTGTTCGCATTTACAAGCATTTCGTCTTTCATGATAAGCTAGCAAATGTCGGCAAATAATTCTTTGGTTTTCACTGAGAGTGGAAAGGAATTTTTTTACTTGCCTGTATAAAATTTTAGTTGCTCTGAGAGAAGAGTTATTGAGTGTAGAGAGTGAGTGAGAGAGAGAGAGTCATCAATTCTAACAACTGGTCTACACAAACATAATTGCAAGTTTTTTGAGATTTTCCGTTGCTTTTACACTCAGAAAAATCGAACGTGTCTTACATGTACAGCAAAGTAAATTTTACTCTCAGTTAGAAAAGTCACAAAGGGCACTTTACTTTCTTAACAGAAAAATATATTTTTTACATTCTTAACAGAAAAACTATTTTTTCCATAAGCAGACACCGCAAAGTAAATTTTGCAGTAAAGAGATCAACAAAAAATAGTCAAAGAATTTTAAACAACAAAACAAAAGTATCCCTTCAAACGTTATCAAATATTTGAAATAAGAATTTCGTTGGTTGCAAATATTATCGTCTATAATTGTCTGTAGATTTATATAGTCATAATTTGACAATTATGAAAAAAGATCTATGAACACACTCCCCTTACTCCTTCCCAGTAAACCCATGTATTAACATAGCAAATATTAGAACTAGCACAATAACACGATTTATTGTTTAATCTCCTATTATATATTCTCTTCTGTAATAAATTACTAAAGAATTAATTATTAATAGAAAATATATAAAAATTAAACTTATTGGCTATGCAAACTCACTTCACTTGCTATGGTTGCTTATGCAGACGCAACGCAACAAAGTAATAATTCTTTTTTAAATGCAATGAGTTAATGTGATCAGATTTCGCCTTCATAAACATGGGACGATGTATATATAATTTCAAAATATTTTTTTTTCTTCCATTTCCATAAATAAATCATTTTAATATTGTCAATATTGCAATTGGCGAATAAGCTAAAAATATATAAATATATAGAAAATCGCTACGTGTGGTCACTCTAACTGCAAGCATTACGCGCACATTTTGAACGGTAAACGCAAAAAAGCTACATTTAATAGAAAAAAACAGTAAAAAGCAAGCCAAAAATCGTAAAAAGTTATTATTTTCATAATGTTTTATACTGAATAATTTTTACAGCTCAACTTAACTAGAAAATTAATTAAATTAATTTTATCAGCAATCAGTTGTAACATAACCAATAAGTCAACAAAATCGAAAATTTAAGGACGAAAATCATCAAAGAATTGAAAGTAACAAAAAAGCTATTGGAACCAAAAGAACAAGAAAAATATATTGATACAATTAAATAGTTTAATTAATTAAAATAAACCGAGGCGGTGTGAGTTGATATTTTTAAAAAGAAAAGAATAATGGGCTTTAGTTTTAACTCTTCCGAAATTAGAAATTTAAAATAAATAATAAAAATTATTCTTCGCTTTGAAATGGTTTGAATCGCGCTTGCTGGAAAAATAAATTTTATTTATTTGAACATATGTTTAAGAATCAGATGTTTCGGACGTTATAAATACAGATGTGTTTTGTATTCAGTAAAATGACATGAACGAAATAAAAAGAATATGAGTCAAAACGAATGAGAGAAAAGTCATGAGCATAAAGGGAAACGTTTCATTAAAAGGTATTGTTGCTCCTCAGTCTCAGTTAAAATTTAGTAATAAAAGTTAGTTTACGTTTTTGTCGCAAAAGCTCATGCGAAACTATATCAGTCACTTTTTTTTTCTTCAAAAGAAAAGACGTTTGGGTTGGAATTTATGACAATATCTTACTGCAAAGCAATTAATAATGATATTGAAAAGAAAAATATAAAGAAGGTGTCTGTTAACCAGCAAACGAAACTGCAATAAAAAATTGTTCAAGTTCTTCAAGGCTTTTTTTGCGAATTCGTAATGAAGCATATGTAGAACATTCACAAGAACGGAAGAAAGTGAGAAAATCAGTTAAATAATAATCCAAACCGAATAGAGACATGGATATGAAGAGACACCCCTCTCCGCCAGCAAAATAATAATAGTGAGCAAGAGTGAAAAAAGGGAAATTATTTGAAGAAAAAAAAAAAACAAAACATTAAAAAATAATATTTAAACAAATGTTCAAGAAACTAACAACGAAACAAAAACAAAAAGAGAAAGAAATTAAACAATTGTGTGCGAAGGTTTTCCCAATCAAAAAGCTTGAAAAGAACGAAAAGTCAAACCAATAAATCTCTTCAATACGACTCATAGTTGATGTAAGAAAAATTATTGATTTTTCAAAAAAAAGAACGTCTCTGGCTCTATATATATTCGTAAATAAATAAAAGAAAAAAAAAAATTTTAAAAAAGGAAGAAATGAAGTTAAGGCAATAAACTAATAAATTTTTTACTTAGAGGCAGAGAAAAAACAATAACATACGGAACACATATTGAACGCTATCTTTATAGGACTTAAATTAAATAAGAAAAGATTTTTTTAGTTAGAGCGTGTGTGTATGTATGTGTGCGTGCGTGTGTGTGTATGTGTATTTGTATGTGTATGTGTGCATGACACTGTTTGCAATTTGACACAAAATTCTGAATTGCAACCAACCAACGCCATTTAGAGTGTGTTAGCTTGTTTAAAGGCTTTTAAAGTCATTAAGAATTTATTAACGGGATTAAATTATTAAAATATTGGATACAACGAACTCGGAACGTAACATAAAAGAAGAGAAGCTAGAGAAAGAGAAGTAAACGCATTCGTTAATCTCTCTTTGCGAACTGTATTTGTAACTATAAAAACCACAAATAATATAATAACAACAACAACAAGAAGACCTTAGCAGAGTGTTAAATAATCTCAAGCTCAGGTAAGTGTCAATGAAAGTTTAAGAAAAGGAAAAAAAAATTTTTTTATTTTCTTGTTATTTCTGTTTTGGTTTTTTTGTTACTTTTTTTTTCTGGTAAATAATCAATGAAAGGCGTTGCAGTAAAATGCAGCAAAACTTCTTAACTTACATGTACCATCATGATTATTATGTTTAACCTACATGTAAAAAAAAAAAAGAGCACACACATCCTCTGTATACTTTGCACCACTACTCTATTGTTCTCCTTACTTACGCCCACCGCCCGCTGTCTAAATACATGTTTTGTGTCAATGCACCATTGCATTCTCTCTGTGTAGTTTACTTAAACTCAATAGGCGCACACAGTCATGACGTATTAATTTGCTTGATGCTTTATAATATCAACGCGTCATATATATATATATATATATATATATAAATATATATATTTATATATGTAAATATATATACATCCTTGTATGTGTTTGTTTGTGTATACTATATATTAAATGTTTTTTAATGAATTTTTTTTGTTTTGCTTCTGTTATTAACGTTCATACGTGTTTATGGATGGTTGAATATTTGTCATATGTTTGTTTTTTTTATTCACCTATTGACTTTTTTCAATTCACGTTTCATTACATTAAAATTTTACATTATTATTGTTTTTTTTCTCCCAATTCATCCGTTAGTTTTCAACAAACTTCCTCTAAATTTGGCGTGGAGCCCAATTTGTGAGTTAGTCAGTCAGTAGCGAAACGTGTTCAACGCGTTTAACCTTAAATTACAATTTTTTTTTTTTTTTTTTTAATTCAAGTTCCGCTGCATTAAAATTTGTGTTATGATTTATTGTTTGCTAAATAAACGGTTGTGTCTCCGAGAGCGCGTACAAAGCGCGTATTTATCTGCGTATGTATGAAAGTGTTTTTATATGATAGTATGTATATGTCAATGTGTTTGTGCGAATAAGGATTTTCTTCTTTTATTATATTGAACAACTTCAGACTAGACTTTTGCAATTTTCTGCTCTGACGTAATATTTTCAATTTTTTTCCCCATCTGAACGAACGGTATACAAGAAGTGCTTGGAAATGTACGTTTATTTGAGCAGGCGTATAATTTTTGTTTTTCGTTTTTGTTTTTGTGAACAACAATTACTTTGTATGCAATTCATGTTTCCTTGTTAACGTCATGAGTTGCTAGGCTGCAGGTGATGTGAAGAAATTATTGTAAAAGAGCTTTGAATTAATAGTGTGCACGCCTCGTCATAGCCTACTTTGCTGTGTGAAGCTTAAGAGAATTATTATTATGAAGAGATTGGCTAAAGTGTTATGCATTTAAAAGAAGTAAATTAAATTTTTATTTGCGAAACTAGCAGACAGGCGTTAAGATATTCTTGTTACGTAAACCATTTCTGCAAAAAGTAGCGAGTAGCGGCTTTTCCTACTTAGAGAGGAAGTTGTTATTGATTAATAGCTAATCTTTTGAATTTATTTTGAATGGAGCCGATGTTCTCCGCAGAACTTTGAACTTCGAGTTCGCGTAAGCTAAGCAAAGCAAGCAAAAAACAAAGTTGCGACAGTTATAGGGTAGTTCACCGATCGATAATCTGATAAGTACATATGCTAGTTTGATATCTACTCTGGATTATTAGTTTTTTTTTTTAACAATTGCAAGCTCGGGCCGACTATACATCTGTTTTAAAATCTAGTTTACGACCATGTGCTTCAAGAATTTTTGTGCGATTTGACCAAGAATGGTTGTAGTTATAATGAATACTCAATCGATGAAAGCACAGCTAGTTGGGCACTAGGCAGGGCCATTCCTGCTGCCTATCTCTATCATTTTTCTTACTTCTGACTGACCTTTACCGTATTACCCGCAGCAATTGCTTTATGTAAATGTCGAAGCCATTAGCTTTTTCTTCAGTTTTTGTGCTAGACAATATTTTATGGATGGTCCGATGGATTTGATTAGCAAACTTGCTCTTACCATGCATACTGCATGCACATAACAAGTGGAATGACTTTACTAATATATATCGAACTTTCACACACGCCCTTGTTATTGGCGTTATTTCCTTTCAGATGACTCTGTTAAGAGTATGCAGTCGGTTTTTTCTTTTTGAAGGTGAGCGTTTCAAAGAATCGATTGATATTAGTTGCGAAAAATTTTCTTTAATTCTGAGTACTAGATAAACATTTGATATATAAAATCTTTCCGACAATATTGTTATACTCTGTAATATCTTTGGTAAGAAGGGTTTGGGAGAGATTCTGTTATAACAATCGATTTAGAATTATTTTCTGAATCGATTTAAGTCTGCTAGTCCGCAAGTGTGTTGAGAGTTCCTAACGGTTGTGAATCTTTTCGATTAATTTGTAGTGTACTTTTAGATATAAATTGGAAGAGATTAGATGACCCCGATGTGGGATTTAAAAAGTTGGTGAATATGACCGACCATTAGTCGAGTGAAATCTAGTATAGCACGTCCGAACGCCATACATTCAAATATGGGCTTTACATGGATATTTTTCATGCTTAAGTGAATATTAGAAAAGTACTTAAAAAAGTTGTGATTGGATCGATCACATTCTTAAGGCTACTATTAATTCTTCTTCTTCATTCCCTTACATTGCAGTTAATTTAACATTTTAGTACAAATAGTCATTAGATGTAAACTATTTATCAGAAGAAAATGTTAATAAATTCCAGTGAAATGTTTTTCTTTTTTGATTAATAACATGCCTTTCCATTAGGGCATGTGCGATAAACTTTCTATGTCCTTAAGCTAAAGTTTCTGCCAAGTATCTGCAATTACATTTTAACGTATTTTTTCTATAAAGACCTTAATTACCTTGACCTTGGCTCAAGTGCGGTAGAGTTTTTAATAATAATAATAATAATATTAATAATAAAAAAACAATAAAGCCGAAAGCCTTATGTGCTAGTGCTTTAAGACTTTAGTCTTAGAATTTATTCTCTGGCTAAATTTATATAATTATAATCATAATCATACTTGGCTTATATAAATATTTTTGTACCCTGAACGGGTTGTTGTGCAAGTGTTTTCTGAATCGATTTAAGCTTTGTCTATCCCTCTGTCTGTGTACTCATCTTCAATCTGTAGGGCGACATGTCAGAGATATTTTCATTAAACTTGGTACACCGGCGTGTTTTGGCTCAAAAACGAAGGCTATTGAAAATGATTCGAATCGGACATCTTTTTCAAACCCTTCCCATATAACGGCTTATCAAAATAAAATAAAATAAAACTTTCAGAATTTCGCCACAAAAATCGCTTAGTAATAGTACTTCAGCATCGTAAACTGGTGTGAAAACTTTGGATCGGATGGGGCAATTTTTTGAGACTCTTGTTCTATAAACGTCTTACGGAAAGCGTATCTTTATATGGGAAAAGGCCTTAATTTTCATAACTTGTAGATGAAAACAAGTTGATAATAATAATATGACGTAATTCTTAATCTTAACGAATTTGGACAACGCAAGTCTATTTTTCGGATCCCAACTCATTTACAGGTTCCATGATATTGATATGTCAAAAAGTTGTTCCTTAGTAAAGGCAGTTTGGTTCACATAGTTCACCTTTTAGACCGCACTATATACCGCATCTTTCATGAAAGCAAACTCTTCTTAGACGGCCAAGTCTAATTTGTGGCTTGTTATGCTAAATAATAACAACTTTGAGAAGTAAATTAAGACGACGTTTGTGTACCTTCCAGTATGAGGGTTTTTATGAAAATTTTACATTGATATGAAAATAATGGTCTACTTTGTCCGAGCATAGCATTTTCACTTGTTTTTCGTAAGACTTTTTTTTATTTTTCAAGAAAGCTTGCATAATATCAACATTCGTGTCGGCGATGGCAAGAAGGCAAAAAGGAGTCTTTTGTAACCACATAAAAAGTCAAAAAGAAGAAATTTATTCGATTATCTCTCGATTTTATCAGAAGGTTTTTATGCATACTTATGTAGTAAGAACTTTCTAAAATGTTTTTGTAATCAAGCGACATATGTCGATAACACTTCGTTAAGCCAGCATACGCCGAATACTACGCACAAACTGGCATAAACTGGCATTTCTGTCATGAGACAAGCGGAAGTGAATCTTGAAATCAAAGAAAATATGAAGCGAAAGAAATTGCATCTAAATGTCTGTAGCTCTTCACCATATATTTTTGAAAGGGTGTCTTAATTACACACAAACAAAAATGTAATAATGTATTAGACTCTCTTTAGCAAAGCAGCATGCAAGTCGTTGGTTTAAAACTAACTGTGATTTGAACTAAAAGATTATTGAACCCAAGTCTTTATTTTCTCGAATAGTTTACATGATATCCTACCATGATGATGGGTGAACGCTCTAGTTGCTAGGCGTAACCTTGTGTTTATTAATTTGTACATTGGAAATTATAAAACCGTTTACATGGGTGGCCCACAAGGAGTTACCGAGTTTTCAGTAGAGAGTTCCCATGCCTAGTTTTCTTTTCACTCGGAGGATATCCTCTCTACGTGGAGCAGGATGACGATGAGGGGGGAGTGGGCAAAGAGCGAAAGACATGGTGGCCGAAGTCGGGTGAATGCGTGCCCTTTTGTTAAGTATTTAACTTTTTCCGCTTAGCGTAAAACCAATTGCGGTCCAACCGTGCCGATAATAGAAACCGCAAACACCGACTTAGTAATCGCGACAGCCCCTAGTGACCCAAGTGAATTGTCAATAAAGTTAATAAAATAAATAAAATCATTTCAGCACATACTGCTTCATAAAAGCAGGGCAAGATAATCTTTCAAAAAGCACACACATTAACTTTACTTTGCTAGAAAATAAACGACTCGAAGAAAAGATGTACTGAATCCTCGGGCTTTTATGTCCTTCTTCCTTCGATTTTTCGTAAGAGATGTTTCATCGAAGTGCTTAGCCGATAAAGTCGTAACCGTTGCCGATTAGCCACGCACGAGCCAGACTGCGACCATCTCCTATTTCTTTTTCTTTCCCCACTTCTTTGCGGCGGTCAGCCTATCGCAAGTACGGAGGAGACCCAACGAGTGATTGGTCACATTAAAAAAAAAATGCAAAATGCCTCGTCCTATTGACTATAATCCGGCCTAACATAGAAATTTGGTGACAGCTCTGTTTTCTAAAGCATTGCCTCCTGTGGAAGAACTTATAGAAACTCTGTCAAATACTGATGTAAAAAACATATTCTTACAGCACTTAAGTTTTTGTATCCATGTAAATATTATTGTAAAAATTTTGTTTTCAAAATACTATATTAGAACATGCTTTTATACCGTTAGATGTAAAGTAATAATTAAGTCGATGCATGTGCTTTTGTCGGAAGTCTCCTTTCACCCTTCAACTCACACAATAATTATTCAATCAATGTTAAAGCGTTTGCATGTTGAATTTCAAAATAATCTCTAATCTGTTAACGTTTTTCATCATCGTAGCGATATGTTCACTTTATCGTCGCGTTTGTAAAATTCGGAAGTACAGATGACTCGATCAGGTTTGTCAGTGCATACGATTTATTGTATCTAGCCAGTCAGAAATTCGTAGACGGTTTAAACACGTTTATCCAGTTGTCATAAAGTCTCACAATAGCCATGTAAGAAATATGTCCGTCTGTCCGCGTGTGTTTGTTTGTGCGCATCTTATTGTCCGACCATATATATATATAAACATCGCTTCATTCGTGCGATACTCATTCAGCCGCCATGAAATTCTTAACCCTTGTAAATGTATCCGTCCGTCCGCGCACTATTATCAAATGATTTAAAGATATTTATCGTCCCATTCTCTCAGCAAATTAAAATTCTTGGAAAATGTAGCATTGTCTGTGCACGCCTCTCTATACATGCATTCTACAACATGAACTTTTCCAACGCCTTCAACTATGTTTGTTCAGTCGCATATCCGCAGGCATTTCATCAGATAGAGATTTCTGTATGATTTACTTATATCCCTGACCATTTGTCTGTCCATCCGTTTTTAGGATTTTGGCTTCCAAAATTTTTGACTTAGATTCGATCATGTTCGTTCTTTTTCTCGAAAGCGTGCCTCCTAACATTGATCGCTTTTGTCTATCCAGCCGTTTACTCTCAAAAATTCTACATATGCATATACAACTTAAGCAACCATCAAGTAGGCTAATTATTGCAAACATTCGCGTCTCTTAGACATTTGTTCGCGTAAAATTAACTGGATCCGTCTTAATATTTCTTGTGTTTGGAAATAAAACCATCGCGATTTCAATGTTTGTCTGTCGGTACAGGTATCTAAAATTCGTTCGAGATGGACTATAATTTTCTTTCGTGTTTGCTTTCGTCTTTTCATTTGTTCTTAAAGTGCTTTGCGTGTTAACTGTAATCGATAAACAACAAAAATAACAGCAACAACAACAATCAGTCAAATTAAATTTGCTCGAATTCTGTTCTACTTAAGGACATTAGTGGAGCAAATCATAAAAACGGAAAACGAACATAGCTTGCGGTAAAAACTTTTTGTGTGCTAAATGAAGAGAAGTGCATTTTTTCAAATTTAATTACTTTTACTTCCCCTCCGTTCCCTGTGCTACTGCGGAAAGTCACGTTTCACTACTTTCGCTAAAGATTTCAATTACTTAAGCGGTTATAGCCTGCTCTGCGAGCTGATAATAGAAAGAATTTAATGCTTCTTCTTCATTTTCTTCTTTACTATTCGAATCTTTTCGCAGAAGTATTCAGCTTTTCTTTTTTTGCTTTTCATAAAAGCCAAGAACAGCACACAATAAGGACTTTGGAGCTGCGTATGCCATCCAAAGATATACGTATAAGACTTACGTAGCGTACATAAGTCCACTGTAATATTTTCATATGAGAAACGTTTCACACACTCGAAGTGATGAGTGCTTACTGCAGAATGGAATTATTTTTTCCACTTAACACCAAAGCTATCTATCGCACGTTGCTGTTATTATTGTTATTGCTGCAAAAATGGCCATTTATTCAGTTTTTTTCTTTGCTTTCTATTTGTCTAACTCGGTTTTGCGTTTGAATGGCCATTTTAGAGGGTATTTGCTCGTTATTGTTTGCGAGAGATATGACTTTGAATGAAGGAGAAAAAAACAAACAGCAAATTATATGGAATGGCTTCAGTTACCATTTGAGACAAAGTATCAAGTAAAAGATAAAAACATTAAATATAAATACACTTAAGAATTTTCTCTTTGTTGAAATTATTTGCTTAAGATTTCTATTTCTACTAAGCTTGTTGAAAAATGTTGATGCCTTGAATTCTTGTTTTAATAACTTTTAATTTATTATTGATAATATTCCTTGGGAGATTTTTTTCAATGGAAGTTTTTCAAACAATTCCGCGAACTTTCTGGAAATTCGCAGAATTTTCTGAGAGATTTCTTAACGTTCTTTCACTTTTTATTTAATTCGTCATAAAAGAGTAAATTTTTTCTTCTTATTTAATAAACTAAATATTTGTTTGCTTAAGACTGGATGCACCGATGTCTTGCATATACGTATTTCTACGACAAGAGATCATTTTGATCCCCTATTTTTGTAGATATGCCACAGTCGCAAAAATGAAGGTAGGAAGCGGACAACTGGGCACAAATATTGCTTGGTCGGTTAAGAATCCAAAAGTGTTAAAAATGGTTGTTATCTGCCCAAATACACGCCCACCGTGTATGAGGAACTAAAACCACGAATTATAAAAACAATAATTTCATATTTTCGCGTATAACTTTTGATCCTGCGAAAATATTTCGGAAAGGCAGGCATATGAGAAATTTTTGTACTATCCACTAACTACACATTAACACTAGAACTACTGAGTACGTCATTTTGATCCTTTCTAATTTTCGGTCTTCATAAAAACGGTTATAAGGCATGTGGTGTTCCAAGATGCTGTGCCTAAACTATAATTTGGAACCGACCAAATTTTTTAAAACTAACGTAAGTGGAACTCGAAATTTGATCGGTAAACCCGGAAATCATTATAATCAAATTTTCGCAAAGATAACACATATAAGATCGAAAGCTATAAAAAAAGACTTTAATAAATACAAAACAAACTATTTAAGAGGGAACTGTGGGCGCACTAGTAACTAGTAACCTGATCGGAACCATTTTTGGATCAAACGTTTAAATACTAGATTTTGTGCCCAGTTTCAGCCGCCTACTTTCACTTTTGCGTCTACCGCATATCGGCCAAACTAGGAGACCAGATTATCCCTCTTGAACTAGCCACACGTCATCGGCATCCCGAAAACTAGACTAGGTATGAAGAAGAGTGATTATAAGTATTAAAACTTCGTTTCACAATTAAAAGAGGCCACCGAAAATCTTGAACCATTATCTGCTTTATTACCGTTTCGTTTTGAAGATCGGAAATTAAAGAGTGCTTAGTAGTTCCAGTGTTCAGGTGTGATGCAAAACCCTCTCACATGCATTCCGAATTTCAGCAACATGCCTAGGAGGTCCGTACTAGAAGACATACATATATATTTGAATTAAGTCTCCATGTTAAGAATTGCAAATTGCTTGCTCTTTAAATGGTTCACAAATTTAAAAAATCTTTCATTATTCGCCATATAATTGTATGTAAACGAAAAACGTTGTAGGGGAAAATTATTCACTTAAAACTTTTGAGTGCAATGTAAGGGGCTGTGATTTCAAAGGAAAGTCATTTGAGAAAATTACTGAAAGCACTCCTGCGTTGTAACGGCCTTATTAGGTATGATGTGTAACGCCCATATTTTATATGTGCAGACATATTTCCAAAATTGTCACGGACAGTAAGTGTTTCATGGAGCTTTGAAAAGTTGTTCAATGCAGACTGACTGATGTAGAAGCCACTGTTGTGCTCCGAGCAAAACTGAATATAATCTGCGTATGGGGGGAAAGGTTTTTGATGAAGAATTCAAGCAATGTTGTTAGCAGTAGAAGCATTTGGTTTGGCCACAATGACTTTCCAAGGTCGTGTCTGTTATTATACCCTACACTACTTGTACTTGTAGTATACGCATGGTATATTAAGTTTGTGTGGACATACGTAACACCACATACGTGTGGGCTTAGGGTAGGCCCACCTTTTACTATACCAGTCAATTGGCCTCCGTCTGGCCGTCTGCTGTCCATTCACGTATTTCTGTGTTCAAACTAAAGGTCGCAATTTTCGAGATGTTTTGATGAAATTTTTTTGAACCCAAGGACGAATCTCATTGAAAATGATTTGGGTCGGTCCACTTTTTCACCCACTTTCCATATAATGCTACATTTTGAAAAGGCGTTTTATGGAAGAAAAGCGTAATTTTCAACATTTTTCGTCAAAAAAATCGCCGGGTAATAGTGTTTTCTTATTCTAAATTGATATGAAAAATTTGATTCGGCTGAAAGAATTTTTTCAATCTTCTTTCTTAGGAAAAGGGAACGGTAAACAATTAGCTCATAATAAATAGTAAATTGACATATATCCACCTTACCGAATTTGGACCAGTGTTTGGATACCACCATGAAAATTTGTTCGTTATAATAAAAATGGAAAAGTTTTTGATGAAGAATTCAAGCAATGTTGTTAGCAGTAGAAGTGTTTGGTTTGGCCACAATGACACCTTACCGAATTTGGACCAGTGTTTGGATACCACCATGAAAATTTGTTCGTTATAATAAACATGAAGTGGATTCAATTGTGAGCACATGGGTTCCACTTGGACCCCACTCCATGCACCATTTCTCATGAATAGTAACCCTTTCACAAAAATTGGTCCATAACAGCAACTTACAAAATTAACGGTACCGAATTTCGATCACATAGGTCCATTTTTAGGGGCTCCCATGAAAAGCCCCTTTCTAGTTATCTATGACCGAAAGTGAAAAATATTAACATTTTTAGGAAGCAAACTAAGTTTGAAAATTTTGGACTACGTCATGTGATGTTTTTTGTATGAAAATAATGTGCAATTTTTATTCGAGTGGATAACTGTACCAGACGAAGTAAAGTAGGATATCTTATGGTCGGCTCCGTTTGACTACAATATGCACTAGCAGTTCGGCTTCGGTTGTGGATATGAAAACAGTAGCGACATGCTTCCCCTCATTTATATATATATATAGACGAATTGTCAGTGGCCAACCCTTAACCCAAAGTCCGCCAAAAGAAGTTGTTGACGGAAAACTTAAAACACAACCAAGAATTTAAACTATACGAGGACCGTAATTTGTGAAGAAAGAAAAAATTTCAATCTAGCTGTAATTGTAGGAGAACGCGGCGATTTTTGGATTTGAGGATTTGGAATGTGGCGAAAGCGATGCTTTCCGAATTTAGCGGGGAATTCAAAAGACGGACAAACGAGCTCGCAAACATTTGTCAGGTACTTTTATATAAAATATTTTTCAAAAATGAAAACAACAAAAAAGAAGAATAAATCGTGCTAAACCCTCTTGCCTCGCTTTTTTTTGTTAAGAAAAATACATCCTTTCGTTATTGCAGGTGCCTGGCAGTTTACGTGTGAAATTTTGCTCATGTAAGCAAAACTGAACCTAACCTTATGTTACAAAAATTCTGGCACAAAATGTCAATCGAATTGTAAAAAGACAATAGCAATAGAGAAAGTAGTAAACGGGTGGCCTCAAAGCAAGGAGAAAGAGAAATGTTCGCAAAATATTACGTTTTTGTTGTCGTTGTTGTTGTTACTTAGTTGAAAAAAAAAACAGAAGTAACAACGTCAACCAAACAGCCTTGAAATAAAAATTGCAAAATAATGTCAAAATTATTATTTCGTACTACAGGACTTGAAACATTTTCTGTTATTATTTTTGTTTACGTAGCACAGTGTGTAGGTATGTAAAGAACAATATTTGCCTAAAGGTTTTAAAGTACATGAATAAATAGTTAGTCTATTATAATGTAATTATATATGATACTGGCAGTGGGGCAGTAAGCAAAAATTAATACCAATTACAGCACACATATAAATATAGGTTTAAAATTTATTACATAATAACAATAAAAGGTGCCGCAAAATGAATTAATTAATAAGTTATTAGAAGCCAGGACGCTTTTATCTTTTCTCTTACAAAAAGTATCGACGATGCATGACATATTATTTTGTCCATCAATTAGAGTTTGGCTCCTGCAAAAGTTTTTATGCCCTACACCACTTACGGCGCAAGCGGGTATTAAGTTTGTGTGAATGTATGCAAGATCCGTAAGGATTTAAGACAGAACCACCTTTTATTACACCGAATCCATCTAAGCTTGTCTCTCCGTCTGTCCGTGTCTCTGTCCCGCTTTCTTGTATTCAGCTTAAAGGCGGCAATTTTTGAAATATTTTAATGCAATTTAGTGAACTACGGTAAAACGGTATTGAAAATGGTTTGGATTGGACCACATTTTCGATCATTTTCCATATAACGAAAAGTTGGTACGTGGATAACTGTAGGGTGATTTAGGGTATTTAATGATGGGTCGTAGCCCACAATAGTGTTTTAACTAGCATGTATAACCGATTCCTCAGAGCATCTCCCCTATATATGTAAAAGCATGCTGGTCAGACTGAAGTGGGGAGACAGAAAGAGGTAGGGAGAGTACGCCCTATTTGCACGTGGTGTGAGATTATCGAGTGAGAACGCACATAGTTGCGACAAAATGTGGTGAAAACCGCATAGAAATATGTACCTCCGCACACCGACTTGGTAGATGCGACTCTTACCTAGTCAGCTATGCGGCAGCTCGTTGTAAAAAGTATGCAGGAAAGAAATGAGCGTAAGTTTGATATATGTTTCGCTCTTTTATTGTCGATTTAACCTTAAGTCGTCCTGCAAAGTGTCACAGCTAACGTAGAATCGCTTACAATCGGCGAATACTTATTCATGGGGGATAGACAGCCATTACAGTCATTTTTTATGCCACATACCACTTGTGGTAGAAAGACATGTTCCCTTTGAGCGGATGTATGCAACACTCAGAAGGGATTGCGATAGACTTTTCGATTTAAACTTGTCTATACCTCTGTCCGTCTTGCTTTCGTATGTTCAACCTGCAGGTCGCAATTTTTGGACAATGGTTTGGATCGGATCACGTTTTCAACCGCTTCCCACACAACACCTGACTTTAAAAAGTTGTTATATCAACTACTTTGAGGAGGTGTACGATATTTAATGGTGAGCCGTAGCTCACTGCACTGGTTGCACTCAGTTCTGCAACAGTTCTGCTAAGCTTGAAACGAAATTTAAGGCAAACTATTCCTTTTATGGTGACGCGATGTGGCAAAACGCACCGTCACCTTAAACGCTACAAGTCGTCGATCTCTCAATGGATTTTGTACGTATGTATATAGTATATAGTTGTCAGATAACATATCGCAGCGTACATCAGTTGTTATTAGTTTTCTGCAAAGCAGAAAATTTATTTTCCCACTTAAAGTGTTCTTAGTCCAATCGCTAGATCAATAGCAGTGTGACCCAAATCGTCGTAATAAATATTTTAGTAAATGGATGTGTTTTGACAATAACTAGCAGCGGATCTGAGAAAGAGCCTTCTGGTGCTGTAACACGACAATAAATATCACTTTGGCTTACATACTTAGGCGCATATGCTCAGGTTTCGAACAATCAATTTGTGTTTGTGTCATTGTTTTATTTATAATTATCTCGATAAGTGCTGCTGCTATTTATTACTGATTTGATAATTGCGTCAGAGTAACGACAAAACTAATAATAATAATAATAAAAAAAACGGAAAGGAAAAAAATGAAGGCAACAATAACAACGACAAGGGCATAATATTTAACAAAAGTAAGGCACATTTTATCTTTATTTATTTTAATCAAGCGAACAGAAAAAAATCTATTTTGCTCGCATTTGAAAAGTGGAGCGACATCGTCCAACTATCTAACAAATTATATGCAAACAGAACGTTTAAGTGTTTGCTACAAGTGAATGCCTTCAAAGAGAAAAAGTCTTATAACTGCCTTCCTCTACTTTGCCCCGCTTACGAGCGCGCGCATGCAAGTCGTTTATTTTCACTATCTTCTGTGCACATCTGTAATGTTTTTCACTTTATGACTCTTAATATATTTGTGACTGTCATTATTGTTCTTGTTCTTGTTGTTGGCGTTGTTATTGTTGTATTGTTGTCGCGTTGTTGTTCCTACTGTGTATGTACACATATGTATATCTTGATTACAAATGTTTTTGCTTTTTTCTTGATGATTATATAAATTCATCAGAAAAACACAATATTATGAACTATCTGCAGCCATTGCCGCTTGCCAGTAATTTGTTGTTATTGCGGTTTTTATCATTTTCTTAAATTTTTTCTTTTAAGCAAAGGTTTATCTCTGCTTTTCATACATACATAATAATGCAAAGCTCGTATTACTCGCTGAAATATTGTTTCAATTAAAGTTTTTTTTGTCGATTATCTTAAATGACTCATAGGGGTGCATAGGAAGCATTTAGTTAAGGCGGTTATTAGTGAAGCTAAATTTTCAAACATTTTAGAAGTCAACCGAATTCGCTTAAGAGGTTTGTTTACTCCCCAAAAATGTTTTTCATTTAAAAGAATTGTTCTATAAAATCAAAGACCCTGGAATTATTAAAAGGAAATCAAGCATCCTTGCTACAACAAATTATCATTGTGGGCGAATCTTCATCACGAATTATAAAAACTTTAACCTTTTTGTCGTCTAAAGACTTACTCCGCGCAGGAATGGTTGTATCGTAGCCGTTTCAAAACTTTGAACCTTCCGATTCGAATTTTTCAGGTCAACTGTTACTACCCAGCGACTTTGGTTTGCGAAATTTGGAAAATTGGATTTTTTTGTCTCGTAAGGCTTTATGTAGACGGCATCCGCAAAAGTGCCGGACAAACTACGTCACTGTATCAAATTTCAATCAAAAAATATCCCGAAAATTGCGACCTGGCGGTTGAGTAACAAAAACACGTCAACAACAACACCGGACAAATGGATCAACAAATTGATGGACAGACAAGATTAAATTAGAAAATGATTCCGAGTCGATCGGTAAAAAACACGATGAGTTTATCTTAAGTCTTTTTGGTTGGGTACGCACACATCCGCGCAATCTTCTGTCCTTTACTTCGAATGGTGTACTGCTCGAAAAGTAGTGCATATAATAGGCATCCATTGCTTGCCTAGAAATAGAATAGCGGAGATGAACCCTATTTAAATTTAATACAAAAAAGATTTTGGACTACTGCAATAAATGCAAGTGTTCTGCACTATGTGATAAGAAGCAAGAATTCTCTGGGAATCAATTTATATCCGGGATGTCTGCAGTCAAAGATGACTATAAGAAAATCTCTGTTTCCAGTTAACACCTGAAGGGTGAATAATCGGTTCTATATTGTTTTAATGCGATGATAAATATAAGAATTTTCAGCAAAATGCTGCTGCGCGGCAAGCGGTGCCATCCTGCTGAAAATATTCAGTGCCCATCTTCATAGCATTAATTTTCATTGTAACGGCCGAAGGAGATTCTCCGATTCACTTACAAACACGCCCAGAGTAGGCAGTAACTCAGAAACCCTAGCAAATATTTTCCAAAGTCATTTTAAAGTTTAATGTAAAATTGTCTTTGCTTGGACAATTGACACGCCCATATTCAATACATTACTTTCCAATTTTCCGACCTTTTCCCTATGCAGGGTATTGAACCTTCATTGATTTGTGGCTTTTTATCCAAAGAAACAAATTAAACGGTTTCACTTAGCTACAGAGGTCAAAAGAAAGTTTCGCTATTGAAATTAATGTTCAGGTCTTCCAAGCATCTAACGAATAAATCTATGGCACAGCAAATGGCTTTTACGGTCTAGTGTGTGCGTTTTAGCAACTGATATAAACTAAAACTTGAAGCTTCTTCTTCTTTTGTGTCTTGAGTCGTAACAAGACTTTTCGGTACATGTTTTTTTGAAGAACTCCTCCCGCCCCTACTGCGTAATGCATTACATTGTCGTAAGGCGTTGTTGTTACGTTTTTGCAAAATAAGGAATTTATGTAAGCATGTCTATCTATATATGAATATATTTAAAAATGGAAAAGTAAAAACCCCATCATTAAATATTCTACATTACTTCGCTTAACTAATTAATCCTGTCGAGCTCTTTAGCGATATACTCGTATATTCGCCAAGGACAGAGTATGTGTAATACGAAATTAAGTTGCCATGAAACGATTTGACAAAATGACAAAAATATTTTCTAAAATTCACTGTTGTGGCAAATACACCATCATAATGATACGATTTTGCGGGGCAATGCGGCAAAGACGGATGGACGGACCATGACGTATATAGTAATTAAAAATTCCTATAAAGACTATTTAAAATAAGGCGTTGTATGAGTGGTGGTATGAGCGGTCCAAAAAGTGATCCGATCCGAATCGTTTTCAATAGCCATCGTTCCTGGGCCAACATAATTGAATGTGCAAAATTTCATGAAAATTGCGAGCTATAGATTAAATACAGGAAAACAGACAGAGGGACAACCAAGCTTAAACGGATAGAGAAGCAATCGGTTTACAAAAGACAAAAGGGGTCAACCCCAAGTCTTTCTGGGTGTTGCATACATTCGCACAAACTTAATGTATGCCTTTGTACAACAAACGGTTCAGGGTATATGCAGAAAATTTATCGCACATGCCCTAACTGAAATTATGTTATTAATGATAAAAGGAAAGAACATTTGACTGGAACTTAATAATATTGTGTTTCTGATAAATGCTTTACATCTAATGAATTTTTGCACTACGATGTGTTATATAATTGAATTGGATGTTCCATGAAGGAATGTATTGTTTAATAGAATATGATCGATAAGAGTACAGAAGACTTCCTTACTTTTTTAAGCGCTATTCTAATATTCATATCAGTACGAACAACGAGGTATTACGTCGTTATTTTTAGATTTTATTTATTTATATTTTTTTTTTGTTATTGAAGCTAGCCATGAGAAGCCATGGGAAAACGTATATGTATAACTACTTCCTATATTTTGAGTTATTTGAAAATTAATACTTAGTTATGTTTTTTTGATTGAAATAATTGAAATAATTTTCGAATTGATAGATGAACGAAATGACATGTGAATCGTAATTTGTACTCTAGAGATTTAACAAAATCGACATTCGTAAGCAATCTACTCTCAATCCATCAAATTAAGTGCAAGGCATTTTTTAAAAATGGAAGAAAAAGGTTAAAAAAAAACGCTCCTGGCGTAGAAATTCAGAGGAAGTGTGATTATTGGTAGAGGCGCTAGAAATATCATAAAAGTTTTTGCACATTTTCTTATATAACTTATCGTAACTGATTTCTTGCTTACACATATTTTCCCCTTCTCTCTCTCTCTCTCTCTCTCTCTTTCTCTCTCTCTCTCTCTCTCTCTCTCTCTTTCATATAATTCATTCATTTGTTTTCTCTGGAAATTAATTTCTCATATATAAAATAAATATTTTTTATTTACTTGAAATTTTATTTTTTCTTTTTTTTTTGTTTCTTTATCTTCTACCGGGAAACATAAAAATATGTTCTTGTATTTTACATACAAACAAATGTACATTGCGCTGCCAATGAACAACGCACGGATCTTAATATTGATTTTTGGAATATTTTGCATTTTGTGTTCGTTTTTTTGAAATTATAAAATAAAACAACAACAACAAAAAATTTTAATCCATATATATGTATATATATGCATTTTGCTATAAATGTTTGTATAAAAATGAATAAATATTAAAAACCAAACCGCACCATTCACATACTACAACCGCCTACTACTACTACCCACACACCAACAACAACAACAACCACATACTCACACGCGCTCTCCAATAAAACCGACATTCATTTTAATCTTAAAAAATAAAACTAACCAACACCAACAACCACTAAACAACGCTAAATAAAATACACACATGGTCAACAAAAAAAAAAAACAAAAATAATAATAATAATAATAATGATATAAAGCGCGCAAAATACGAAAGCAGAGCGGCAGTCTGCTGGGGTGTGCGGAGTGTAGTCCATTTAGAAAACAGTCGTATCAGTCACACCGAGGCTAAGTATTTTAACTTTAACGTAAAGTGTAAAAGTGTAACAAATATGCCGCAACCGGTTGCGGGCGGCTATATATCGTTAGAAGGTAGTCGCCGTCCCAGTAATGGACAGGCCATCTATCAATCGACCACTGAACCAACTGGTCCCACATCCATGTTGGAATCAATGAAACGTGTTTTAGGCCAAGTGGTAGGTTCCACCACCAACGCTGTCTCACATGATACCGATGATTTGCTCAATAATACCAATGGCCGTCAAGCCATAATAATCAGCTCGAGGTAAGATTAAACATTACAAACAAAACAAAAAGAAAACCATTCGCTTATGCTTTACTAAAAACTGAAAAACACCTCAACCAACACTAACCAGGCAAAGAATATTTTTAATAATTAAAACAAAAAAGAAACAGTAAATAAATAAAATGTTAGTCGGGCATGTTACCCAAGCAAGCACTACTGAGGTAAACATGAAAAAAAAATTACTTTTTCATACATACGCGCACCACTTATCATCCATCAGATTTCTGTGTACTTTTATAATTTTTTCCTTTTTTTTGTTTAAATCATTTATTTACTTTTAATTTTAATCTCCTTTCTCTCTTTTCGCCCCCAATACATGCTTTGGCTCTTGATATTGTTTGCTTTCATTTTATTGGCCTTTGCTGTAATTTTTCTCTTCTTCTGTGCGGACTGAAATGCTCAGCTGAATTAACTGACAACTTTAAGAAGTGCTCATTGCTTAGTTGGGGGCATGTAGTCAACTTTTTAACTTAAATGGCAAAGCTTTTCATTGCATACTTTTGGGAAATGGTTTTGGGGTAAAAGGAAACAGTAACAAGGTTACATTCTTCTGAAGGCGAATTCTAGACAGTCAGGTAGGCACGTCTGCGATGTTTATTACTAATGAAAATTTCCTATTCCCTTGTCCAGTTCGATATCTGGCTTGTATAAAATAAAATGAAATTTCTCTATAACATAAATAAATATTTAGTCCGAATTTCAGATAATCCATTATTGAAATTTCGCAAATTCAGTCACATAATAATTCTCAGATAAACTAGTAAGGCTTACGTTATCGTCAACATACTAGCCAACTTTAAGCTGGATGAGTCTATCCGTTGCGCCAGCAGATCTACAAATAAATTCTCGATCTTTTTTGATAATTTTCATATTTATTGAAAGCGAACCTGTTAGAGAGCCTAACAATAAACGTAGCCAACATCATTATCCAGGGTATTTTTCCATTTATCGGGTAGCTTGCAGGCGCCCTCACGCAGAAAGTTCGTGCCTCCGAGGTGAAATAGTCATCGACCCACATTTGTGAGTTTCCTATTAGCTAAATATGGTTGCATCGATCTGTGAACTAGCGTCGTAGTAGTATTTAGAAGTTGACCACATTGGGGAATAATTCCGCAACCGGGAAAAATTTCCTGGCTGAACGGCAGCTTGCACAAAACTGAAACTAATACTTACTCAAACTAATATTTACTCAAGATTTCGACTTGGATAATATTGACATGTAGTTTCAAGAAGACGGGGCCAAATGCCGTACATTCCGTGGAACAATTCAGTTACTCCGTGAGACGTACCTTGGTGGTATGCTGTCGCGTTTCAGCGATCAGAACTCCGATAACTGAGCCAACAAAGTCGAGAATTTCATTTTGCCCGACATACTGTACCACGAATAATTCTATCCTCTGTACATGATATTCAGTAAAAAAGGTAATAATAAAAAAATAAATCACTTTTCTGTTTGATTCAAACCTTACGTACATTTTGCGACATCCTATATAAAGCTGAAATTTCGGGAGAAGCGAACGCAAAAGTTCGATTTTATAAAATTACAAATTTCGAGCTACAGAATTTATTTGCGGACCTAATGAATGGCAATCTGCGTGCGCGGACGAAAGGAAAAGCCTGACAGCTTGAAAATTAACGAACCGACGAAACTACCGTTTCGCACCAAGAGGCACTGAGGAATAAAGCTAAAGAAGAGAACCAGGAAGGCAGGAAAAAACTCTTGTCTTTAAAGCAGCAAAAGCAACATCTTTAGCCGTCGAAAATCGTTTGGCATTACTACTGTCTTACTGTCTTTTGTTCGATTATCTGTCACAACTTTCGATCATAATGTTATTTCCACGCATATTCTGCTTTGTTAAAATGGCCATTAATTTAGTTCGCAAGTGAATAGTAAAACCGTGCTTGTCACATAAAAGACGCTTCGCCAGTTGTTGCTACACCAAGGGAGTTGATATGGCAACGCTCCAGTCGAACTAAAAAGAGCAACATTTATTTATTGTTGGAAACTCGACTTTGTCGATTAACACACTCTTCTTTGGGAGATACAATTTTATGCCCACACTCCTCTGGGTTTCCATATCATTTTTTGGGAAGAACTTGTCGTTGCACACAAAATAGGCCTCAGTTCCATTAATTTTTCCCTCCCTGCAGCATCATTTTGATGTCTGAAAAAAGCCAGGAGTTGCTGGGACATAGATGTGGAGAGCACGCTGGATATGGGAAAGTAGTCCGTTCGGTAAATATTATTATCGTTTTCATCGACACGTGGCATTGCCTTAGTTTAGTGAAAGAGCACTTTTTTCCTTTACACGCGAGGCCGTTTCTTCTTGATTGTTAAAGTCAATCTATGCAAATTTGTTATTTGACATTCGCTACTGACCCTTTGCCCGTTTTTCAAGATAGTTGACGCATATTGTGTTTTGATCGCTTTGAACGATTTTCACCGGCTTATTACGCTTGAGCAGCCCCAAACAGTGCTCTGAATTGTCTACGCCTTGTTATTTTCGGGCCGGTTTCAGCAAATGCCGCAAGCATTTTGAATAGAGTTTTCTCGTGGACAAATGTGCCGATCTTGGGTGACCGGGACGTCCACCGTCATCGGTGTTTGTACGACCGTATTTAAATTCAGCATCAGTTGATAACAGTCGGTTTCCCTGATGTATAGCCTTATCAAGCCACCGTTCGGTTTCAACAGTATTTTCCCGCATCACGAATCGCAAAAACACGCGAAATTTGTTTTTATGCATTTTTATGGAAATTATAAAACTGAGGCCAGTGAAAAAGCTAAAAATTAAATTCTTTTTTTCCATTGTTTTCAAAATTGCAAAACTGAGGTCAACTCAAACCACTGCAATCTGTAAACCAAGTGTCAGAATGTTGGGAAACTTTGACACGTAGCGTTTGAAGGTTGGTACTATACTGGAATCATATGGGCCACATATTGTATGTCACAATCCGGCACTTGTTGAGTGATGTATTAATTATTCAAACATTGCAAATTTTGATTATTGAAACATTATTTAGTTCCATCCCTTATAGGAATTTTAATGTCGAAGTATCGGCCAATAAAATAAATTTTGCTTTTGATCAAACTCTTCCTAAGAAGCGTTCACAATCTTCACCTGGAACATATGGCGGAGGCATGTTTCAATCGAACTTTTTAGTAGTTATTTATCGTTTCTATTTGAAAGACTGAGCACAATGGTGTGTTACGGACTGTACCGTAGAGGTACATATAGACATCGTTTTCCCATCATTTTGAGCACAAATATTTGTGGATGCTAAGCATTTTCGTCTAGCCGAAACCCCGAGGATTAAGGAGTTATTTATGTTCATAGAGCAAAAAATTAACTTCTCCTTATCACTCGCTTCCGCTAGACTGACAAGTGCTCGAGGTAGCTTATTGCTACGGTTCGGTTACGTTTTAGCAGCAACTGGACTTCATACATTTGTTGCGCATTAGAGGGCCGATTTCGTCCAGGTTGCGGGGACAAGTGTGTTATAAATACAACAATTTATTACACTCAAAATAATTAGCGAAAGTACAAAAATCTTAGATGACAGATGGACAGACGAAGAGAGAGATAGATCATCCTTAAGTCCAGTTTCTATAAGTGGTCGCAAATATATAACAGAGCTGTGGGAGATAAACAACAGAGAGAGCGTTAATTAATCACATCTGTCGGTGCTAAAGCCTCCGAACTGAGCAAATGATATAAATACAGCGGAGTTTTCAAGAAGAAAGCGCTTTCTAAACCAACCGCCTAATTGAGCTTCTTGTCGCAAACTGCGTGCCAACTACCGTCTCTCTACTGAAGATAAACACCAGCGACGTAAATAGCGTCAATTTCCATCCCAGAAAAGGCAATCAATGTGATTCGATGAATGGAGCGGGTTATGCCATATGAACCTCTTCATTCACTTTACTTAGAATGCTTCCGTTGAGAAACTTGTGGCCGCGTTCATGCATTTACAGCAGAAAGATGGTTCGAGAACATCGTCATTTTTAGTTATGGAATGGCATCGCATTGTTCTGATGGTATGATGCAAAGAATTGGAACAGAAAAAACGCGAAACCTGAAGTGCCAACTGTTGTGATACCTCATAACCGTTCAATATTTAATATATATTTATTTTGATGGGGCATAATTTTGGGCTTTGTCCCAAAAAAAAAAAAAAAAAAAAAAACCAAAACCAGTGCGGCCGACAATGCGTGTTTACAGGCAGATGAAGATTTGCTTAATAAATTTGCCAGCCCTTAGTTGGACGATGGTAAAATTATCTTAAATAATTTAATTCGCTTTTATTTATAAAACATTTCTGTTTATTTAACTGTCATTTATTCGCTTCAATGTTATTTCTGCTTATTACTTTTCTCTTAATTGCAGAAAAGCAATCAATAAATTATGGCAATAATAGCAATTTATTATATTACACCCACTTGTATATAATAAATACATAAACACATAGGGTTCCACAATTTGTTTTTATATTTTTTTGTCTTCTTTACGTGTGACATGCATGTGTACGTTGCGCGCTTACGTGTGCACGTAAAGCAGAAGGTGTCTGGTTAGAGTATGGAAGGGTCATTGAAAACCTTTCACATGTAAATATATATTGAGTTGTTGTTGTTGCTTTCTGTTGTTGCTTTTGTTGGCATGTAATTGTTACCAATTACCTTGTTGTATGACATACTTTACATGCTTGGTTTGGCCTTTCATCAAGTGACATAATTTTCTGCTTCTACTACTTTTGATTTCTACTGGCAAAGGAAATAAAAAATACAAAAGAAAAAAAAAAAAACAAAAATTGAATAACGAAAAAACCACAAAGGAAAAATCAATACACTGTTCTTACGACATTTTTAGTTAACTACGTCGTTGCTCTTATAAGCCTTAGTTTTCTTTAGAGTGAAACGATTTTTTTTTATTTTTATTTTTATTTTTTTTTATTTCTTCTTTTGTTAGTTTTCTGGGACAAAGAATTGTATATTCGACTAAAATATAATACTTTGTTTACTTGAATTTTCTAAAGAGATCACGAGTGTTTATGTTCGTTTCCGAATTTTTTCTTTCTTTAATTTGCACTTAGAAGTGTTAAAAAAAGCTTTCTGTGTTAATTTGCGATTTACGTAAATTGCGGTAAAAAAAATGAAAAAAAGTAATTTTTAATGCTACGACCCGCGTTGGCATATTATGTACGTAATAGCATGAGTCACAGACAACAAACAATCTCGTTTCTTCGGGCTTGAAAGCGAGAAAGAGCAAAGTTTCATTGACATGATTACCGTCTTTCCCTACGTCTACTGTCAAATTAGGGTTTGTAAACTGAGAGCGTTCAGGTGCTTTGCCACGCCCCCAACTTAAGGGAGCTTCGTAATATAAGCATAATTGTATGTCGCGTCCCCGATTGCTATCCATCATCCATCAGGAAAAAAGAAGAGTTAGAAACTTGAAATTGCTTTAGCTTGTTCCACAGATTTGTGCCGACATTAATCGTGCTCATGACAACGTTATAGCTGTCTTCGTTGAGAAGTCATTCCTTCTTGCAGGATGTCCTCGTTTCTTATGATTTTTGGGCGTTCCAATAGTTGCTACTAAGTCCCTAACTGATACTTTCTATACACAACGGATCTTATTCGCTATTTTTACATCGCTAGGTTCCGCGCATATAGCAGTTGCTAGTCTCTTTATTTCTCACCCGACTTTATTGTTGTTCATTGATAAACTGAGAAGAAAAAAACAAAAAGAGTCCCCTCAAATACCCTATGAATTTGACAGTTCTCCGGGGGCAGTGTGATCGCAGTTTGGACAAAAGTTGTTCATTCGCATTTGCTTTTCAGATTATCAACACGATTTGGTTAAGCCCAGAAAAAAAAAGAGAGAAAAGAAGAAAAGTAAATCTGCACTTCGTACGGGTATCCCGATCCTTAAACGTCATATTCGTTTGCACTCTGCGATAAGAAGTGTGGTCCTTAGGTCACTTTAGTTCTCTTCGAAGTCAGCATAGGATGGTTGCAGCCCTTTTCGTGCTAAGAAGCAAATTCTTAGGAAACACCAAGATAGCCGCGAGGAAACTGAAGAAGCAGAAACTTGGAGTGTACTGCAAGTGTCGCGTCACTAATGTTTACCTAGTTGTTCCGGCCGATCCAGTTACTTACTCACTATGTGGACAATAAGAGAACAAAGGAGTACTTTTGTGCCCGAGAATGTCGCATTTACGCTCCTTGTCATTCTCAGTTCTTCTTCTGCTTCCTGTGCTCATAATACAAAGGCGCACGGTGTCCAGATTACTAAGCGTTCAAGATTCGTCGTAAGCCGATTATAGTTTTTTTATATATTCCTTTTTTCTTCTCCTTTTATGTACCATTAAATTGCTACATTTCGTATATATATATTAATATATATTTATGGCTTTATTTATTTACCAGTAAATTTTTATTAACACATTTTTTTTTTTTTTTTCTATTTTCTACAAGCACGATATTGTTGTTTGCATTACCTTGGCTTGCGAAAAATGCACTTATAGGAAGCTATGGTTCGAAGAGTTTCACAGTACACGCATTGAGTTTTAAAGTTTGCTTTATTATTTTCTTTCGTCTTTCTTCATAGAGTCCAGAAATTCTTTCTTTCATGGTTTTCTAATTTATTTTTAATGGGATTTTTTTTGGTACAAAAAAAAGAGGGGGAAAAAAGTTCGCCATATTATACTTGATGTTGTTTAGTGCACTTTAATTTTACCTTGCGTTCATTGTTCTCCACTGTTTCGCTTAATGAACGCCTCAGTTCAGTTTAAGTGTTTTATTTTTAATTTTAGAAATTAATTTTTTATTTTTATCGTTTTCAAGTATTTTTATACCCTCTACGGTGTGTTTGTTTTCAATCCATACTTAAATAAATGGTCGTTGTCTGCAGTCACAGTACTTGCTGTTGCCTGAAGTAAAGATAATTTATCTGCTCTTGCAATCACCAACTTTTACCGGCTTTAACCGGTTTAATACCAGTATTCATTAGTTTCTTAAACAATGTCACTATAAAAAAACGTTGTTGAATGTGTCAATAAATTCATTTTTTTGTTTTTTATACGTTTTATTATCAATTCTCTGCATACGTTTGCTGTAGCGTGTAAAAAATGTAAACAGATTTTTGATATTTGTTTTTATAAAAAAAAAGGAAGAGAAAAGCCAAGTATGTGATAATTAAAACATCTGTTCAATTGATAATTTAGCAGAAATTATCAGAATTCTGTAGAAAAAAAAGAAGAGTAAAAATGAAGGAAATTAATTAAAAAATTATTTTAAAAATTAGGATTGCCTTAGGAGGTAGCCAGAGTAGCTATTAGCCTACGACAGATGATATCATTAAAGACATTTATAGATAATAGGAAAAGCAGTTCGCTTTCTCGTTAGCATCGCCTCATTTTTTAGGCCAACTCCTGATAGAGCCCGACTAGCTTATAATGAGGTAGTAAATAGTTTTAAAAAGGAAAGCCTTCTATGGGCTGCATGTAAAATTAAATTAATATTTGTATGCAAATTTTTTTGCCGTATATGCGCGCACTCACACAAGGGCGCACGCACGCACAAAACCCGCCAGCTGAAGTTCAAAATTGTGGACTATTCTTAAATTCGTAACAATGCTTTCACTATGTACAGTAGCTGTGGCTTGCGTCCTCCACCACAAGGTGGTGGTAGAAAGGTACATAAAATTTTTCCAGATTATGTTAGGACTTGGGCTAGATCCACCTGTTAGTGTGCCGATCGAGTGAGAATCTCTTTCTAATTTAAATCTGTCCATCTTCTTTTTTATTTCCATGGACCTACAGGCCACAATTTGGGCATATTTTGATGAACTTTGGTAGACAGAACCAAGGGGGAGAGTTATTGAAAATGGTTCGGATCGGAAGACTTTTTTCAACCACTTCCCATATAATGCTCTGCTTTGAAAAGTCGGTATGCCAATCACTGCAGCGTGGCGTAGGGTATTTAAAGCTGGGCACTATAGTGGTTTTAGATGTTCGAACTATTTCATTTAACGGTAAATTAGTCTGTGTTGATATTACATTATGTCTAGCTTAGATTTTTTGATTGCTGATAGGCTTTAAGACCAAGTTTTTAGAGTTGAAAAGCACAGATTATTTGGATGGCATTTATGTTAGCCGACGTCAATTATCAAAATTGAAGTTTTCAAAAGCAAGCCCAAACAAAATAGTAAACAGCTCGTGTTAGATTCTTAGCTGAACCTTTTTGGGTACAGCTCCCTCCCATTATGTAACATCGAACACATATGGCGTTTGCCGGAGGATAATAATGCTTGCTTTTTGGTTTTCCGGAACACAGTGAACTCGGCTTATATGATTCGTACCTAATATTGATAAAATATTTCGTTTAATTTTTAGCGCATACCTCTGAATATAAGAGAAATGCTTTTATTATACTTTGCCACAGTCAATAAAACTCTGTGTTATCGATTCCAAATATAGGTCTTTAGTTTTCATTTTCAATATTTGTTTATTGTCAGGCTTATTTATTCATCTTAGATAACAATTGTATTGTTTGTGGTAGCGCTAAGTCGTGATATAAATAAATTTTTAAAACTTCAGCATTCCTTGCCATGATAAATGCTAACGCTGTCTATAGTGCTTGTGTATATATGAAATATTACATGAATCGATGAGCGAGCTTATAGCTTGAACGCTCAGTAAGCTAACTGACTCTATTTGTCCGTATGTCTGTCTAGCTGTCCCTTCAAGGGAACGATTGCAAGATGTCTAGAAGACTGAGACTCATCTCCATTTTTTCCCCCTCTCATTCTAATCAAAATTAAAAAATGCGCTAAATTTATGCATTAGTGAAAACCCGATACTTTTTCCTAAACTGGGTCCTCGTCACTTTAGAATATTTAACTGAGGATGCTACGCTTGTGTTACTTCTTTCGTATTTAATTGTTGAGTCGTGTACAATAATCACCAAAGTCAAGTCAGATGGTCGGTCATGCAAAGATAATGTGAATAAGCAAAATTTTTTGTGTTTACGTATCTTTATAAGGTACCATAGTACCAAGCCATCGTCATAGTGCAAGACAACAGTAATGGTCATGCTTTTTCGATTTTTTCACTATTTATCCAGTCGAAGTCCAAGTTCACGACAGAAAAGAAACCTCCCGTTAAATATTTTGAAGACTTTTCTATGGTTATTTCAGTGTATATCGAGCAAAGGTGTATTCGTTCCAAAACTTAACTCGGTTCGAATAACCATTCTTCTGGTTGAGTTTTTCATCCCTTAGAAGAATCCCCCTTAAATTCCTATTTAATGCATTTTTAGGTAATATCAAGGATTGAAAGCACTTTTTTTTCGTTAATTGTTTTACATGTAACTTATGACGACGAACGGCGAAAGTCATTTAAAATTGTCTCCGTATAAGAATTTTTTGCTTTTCATTTCTTATTTTTCTTGACGAAATAGTTTTTGCTTAGCATGTTTTCGCGTTGTTTCTTCGCTCTTGTGCGTACAGAAAAGCTCCTAACATTCACGCTGCCCTATGCACGGTGCACGGTAGTTACCTTAGCTTTCATTATCATTCTTCATAAGCACCAATTGCTCGTGAAATATCTAGTTTTTTATTATAATATTTCCATTTTTATTATAATTAATGCAACTACAAGGACTTGCTCTATGGTATTAAGCTAAGCTAAAGCCTGAAATAATAAACAACCTTAAGAGGAAAACTCAGTGAAACGTAAGAACGCAGAATATTCGTTGGCTAGAATATACCGCAGCCTAGTGGATGTGCGCCAATCCTTCTACCCCGCTGACATTTTAACCCGTGAACACTGACTTGATAGTCGCTTCTGTTCTCACCTACTCAGCTATTCACGGTGCCGCCAGAATGACTGGGGGAATAGTGGGGACTATTCCTCTGAGGATTTTCTTGTGATCGAGAAGGAAAAATCGACGCACATCATGTCTTTAAACGTTGCTACAATTTCTCAACTTCTATAGTAATACGTCCAAACCAAGAAAAAGAGAGAAAAACCCTTCCAATGAATGCCTTCAGGCTCTTCGTTCGCAGCTGCTTTGAGGGGGTCATTGTTAAGCGGAAGGACTACTTTGAAGCTTAACAAAATTCGACTTACTCCGTGCATAGAAAAGTTCTCCCGATAATTTACATTTGATCGTCAACCCAGCCAGTGTGCTTCTGATATTTCATAAGCACAACATTTGAAAAGTCTTTTGTCAAATTGTGGTCCTATGCGAGACGTAGTGAGAAACGCTCTACTTGGAATTATGTTGGAAACGGAAAACCAAATTTCTGTGTAATAGTTTCATTCGACAATGACTGCGTTTTTGGTTTTGGTTTTGGTTTGAAGCATATCGCATGCTCCGCTTCTGACGTTTTTAGAAGAGCGCAAGGCCTTAAGAAAAATCAAAAATTCTCTCTACGTTATTATAAAGTTCCATAAAAGTAAATATTGAAGTTGTAATATTATCTCACACACACACGTAAAGAAAAAAAAAGTGGATAAATTGTGTGTTTTCTCTCCATCGCATATCATAACAAGCGAATAAGAGAGAAATTTTCGTTTTTGTTAGCTGATGAGATTACGTGATGGTGATGCAATGCACGATTTCAAGCTATTTTAACCTATTTCAAGCGTACATTCGTTTAGATGAATTTAGTGCAAACAGCCTGAAGAGTAGCTAAAAGCGATTTTCTGAGCTCTAGATAAAAATGAAGTGGTAGCGATAATCAAAACATTTTTCTGTGTACGCATTAAAAGTACACTCAGTCTGAGCAGAGTGCTTCGCACAATTGTCAGTTCGTTGCAAATATTCGGAATTGTATGAAATGAGTGTGAAATGAATGAAAGACAAAACTTTCCCGGGTTAAAAGTTTAAAAACTTTTAAAGTATTTGAAGAAGAATCCTAATCATAATTATTGTTCCATACTGTCAAAGTTGTTGTTGCGTTCGTAACAGCGAGAGGCTAAGAATTTATATATATACTCCTCATTTATTTACATGTATTGGAGAGATAATAACATATTCTTGAAAATGATAAAAGTCCTGTCCCTCAATCCATTTGTCAGCCTTGCCTTGCCATGCCTTGGAGTGTATAAATGGAAATGAAGACATGTGTGGGATCTCCCACACAAACTATAGACCGAAGGAGACCATAGGCAGGGCAAGGTGTAGAATAGGCCAGGACACAACATCAGTCCGTTCGCTAAGAAAGTTTCGAGCGTTCCTCGAGAATTCCTGCGCCTATATTTCTTGAGTGTAACAGTCTGTGTATGTTTGCTGGATAAAAAGTGCACCTCCCTACTACTCTAAAGCTAGTAAGTTTTACAATGATACGTGTGTTTATCTCTTACAATGTCCGAGCGTCCGACCTCTTCGCTATATTATTATAATATATTATTCCGTTACACAAAAGTGTCTTTGTGACTTTGGCTTGATGATTAAAAATATCACTTTCTGCCCTACAAAGTCCACGGTCTTAGTTAAAGGCTACAGATCAAGCTTAACACAGGCTCTGTAAGTTGCAACCCGTAGCATCTACTGATCTATTACCTATTACCAATAGTTCGCACGGCCTTCTAAAAAAAGATTTGAACCCATACTACCCGCAAATACAAAAATACTCCGTAATTATTGCGGCTTAATTAGTTTAACGCGGTAGAGATATCAAAGGACGTAATTCTCTCAAGAAATTGTAAATCACAGTTGTCTGAAAAGATTCCTCTTGATCGTCTGCAAACTTACGCTACTTAGCTTTTAGTAAGATTTTCAACAACCTACGGTTTGTTTACATTCATTGTTAATTACATTCAATGCGTTCTGCCGTTCCACGGCCCGGGTTCGGATTGTGCAGCGGATATTGTAAGTTTTCTCAAATTTCTGATTAACGGTACTTGAATTTCCGATGAACGGTATCTGCAATCTTTGGCCAGCTGGAGGTTCCTGATATCGTGCAAATGCGTTTAGACTTACAGCTGTCGAGTATCGAGTCGAGTGAGCTTACAGCAGTCGATAAAATATGCGTTTTTGTTACTATCGAGTGAAAAGTGTCCCGATCATAAGGCTCCACATTGAAAGGGATGTTAAAGTGCAATATTGTCACGAAATGCGCCGATTTGATGCAACTGACAAATGAAAGATTACCTAACCTCGTTAATGACGAACATGCCAAAGTGTTGGGAAAAGAGAACATTTGTTTTCGATGCTTTTTTCCGGTGCCATACTGAAAAACGAAATGACCAACAAATTTTTGAAAATTGCTAATTTGGTATACAAAAAATAGTTTATTTGGATTTTTGTTTTGCTTATTTACTTTCTGCCCCTTCTTTCCATTTATTTGCATGGAAAGGCGTTTTGTTTTTTTCCCAACAGCGGGTGTAATTGCATTTTTTCACAGCCAAGTGGAAAATTAAAACACATTTTCATGTCTTACATGCACCCAGGCTTGGTTAAGAAAGAAGCTCGAATGATTCTACGAAGTGATCTATGGTTGGCTCCCTTTCAAACCTGGTAAGAGAAAAGCAGCGTTTTCGGCATGTTTCAATTTGTTACTATCGGAAATGTAAGAATGAAGCTCTAGACAAAAAAAAATATTATTCAGTTTGTATGGAGAAAATGTGTTGACAGAACGTCAGTGTCAGAATTAGTTTACAAAATTTTTTCCCGACAATTTTGATACTGAAGATGTACCTCGTTCTAGAAAGTCAGTTGAACCTGACAAAGACAAAGTAAAGGGATTAACTGATGCAAACCGACGAATAACAATTTGTGAGACCAACGAGAAATTTCATTTATTGAATTCGAGACAGTAATAATATGTCCGATCGTTCACAGTAATATGTTTATCGACTATAAAAAATTCGTCCTTTATTTTGAACAAAAAAAAAAAATAAATAAATAAATGACTTCCCGAACAATCTAATCTATTGTTATTCGCACACATACAACGTTGCTTAAGCCGCGGTTGAAACACTTTTCTCTATTCGACAGCATTCGGGTTGCCCGAACTCCCACCACACTGTCAAGAATGATCGTCAAATCGATATCAAGAACCGCAATCTGGCCCCTGATCAGCGTAGCTCGTAGTATTATACTTGCTGGTTGGTGTTGACTACTTCCTTTGACCAACTGTTAACAACCCCTTACATTAACACTACAATAAATATCAACTCCACGTCGCTATCGTTTGTAAACTCTTTCTAATAGTTAATCGTCAGTGGCGGGTGTTTAGGCAAAATAATATTTCAGATTTGATTATTTACTCTCCAAACGGGACGGTTTTCTCGTAGCAAGTTATTCTTAAGACATTTTTTCTGGAATTTTGGCATCTAGAGGATGCAGAAAGTTGAGATAATGTTTTTTTCTTGAATTTGTATTAATTGGAACAATCGGTATGCACGACTCCATCTTCATTCTGCAATCTAGGAATCACAATATTTTGAACTTGACGGCTGTGATTGGTCTAAATCAAAACAAGGGCAAGCAAATTGCCTTACAACCGGCTGCCTGAACCTGAGCAAAAAAGCAGAGGTTTTAGATGGTTCTCGCTGCCATCAGAGGGACGTATATCTGTATATGGATCTCTACACTGGATGTTGGACTTCGTGGCGGTTGCGCGGTGGATGTGGTTGCCTCGAATCGCGTCGACAACGCTTACTCCCCGTACAACGCGCGTACTTAGCCGTTACTCAGCCTACATTTACGTTAATAGAACTGAGCAAGTTTCAAGAGCTCTTTGTTTTTTGTTCGTCATAATGAACGCTGTAATAAAGTGAATTTGTTGAGCTAACGCTTTTACTTTTAATTAAATTACTTCTTAACTAACTTAAGTTTACTGCAGAAGAAGTTAAAAGCTTTTCTTCAGGTTGTTTTAAATATTCTCCATTGAAACTTTAATGGATTTTTGTTTTTAAACTCGCACATCGTGCAGGCAATCAATTAAACATACGGGTAACATTTACAATATGCAAGCAACCCCTTAAATGAAGTTTACAGCCTTTCTGGTAACAAAAAAACACATTGTTATGGTAATAAAAACTCAAACTGTTTCGCTTCGGATGAGAAGGTTCCCTGTTCGGAAATTCGCTTTTGAGCTTTGCCTTCTGATATTCTTTGCTGTTTAGTTTGTGTGATGAAGAAGAAAAGAGAAGAAGGAGAGCTAGGGATAAATAAAACAAATTGTTCGTTTGCGCCACCGCCACCATCCTGTTACAGGATAAAAATTTTAAATTAGTTACCATGGAGTTTGAGCAAAACAATGTTCAATTTGTATTTCTTCCGCTTTTTTCTATGTCTGCGTTTTATTCTCTTTGACATATTTCCTTTAAACGCAGACTTTACCCCAGTAATCATATAATAGTGAGAGAGCGCAGGGAAGTGAGTTGGGTCTGCGTGGGGAGGCTTTTGTTACTGGTTAATGGCGCTTTTGTGGCGCCATTCTATAACCTGACAACATAGCATAACTAATAAACCTCAACGTGTTTTTACATATATACACACGTACATACATACATACATACATGTACGTATTTATATATAGAGAACGAAAGAGTAAAGGACCTCAAGGTAGTTTGGTGTTGATATTCACGGGAATATTACGCAGACTGCTAGAATAACAAATTGCTTGCTGCGCTCTACTGCTGACTCATCATCGTCAAAAGCTTACAAATACACTGAGAAACGTTACCCGAGATTTGTTCTGTTTTCCTCTTTTATATTTTTTTATTTTTATTTATTTGTTTGCATTCCTTTGTGTTGTATTGCATGGTGTACCCAGCAGTTTTCGCAAAAAAGGTTTAAACAAATTTTTGTAAGTTAACAAACAAACAAAAAAAAAAAAAAGAAAGAATACAAATATTACGAAAAAACAAAAAAAAAAAAACCTTAAAAAAAATACCGAGTTAATGTGCATGTGAATGGTAAAAGTGTTTGTATAAACTATTTTCATTTTACACTCTTTTCTTGTCGGTATATGTTTCATGGAAGCTGTTACACAATCATTTTGCACACATCCTAAGGCATTTGTAGAAAAAAATTTCTTTTAAATTAAAGAAAAAAAAAAAAAAAATTTTTTTTTTT